>JAMPIT010000510.1:1915000-2160000 GCA_026261815.1 Monarcha castaneiventris obscurior | reverse complement strand
TTTTTTGTTCTTTTTTTTTTTCTTGTTTCTTTTCCCCTACTGTTATTATAACCAAAAATTAAGATGGTCTCGACCCATGATCCCAATATAAATTACCGCTGTCTCTCACATATGAAAAGTATGCTTGAGCTTGTTGCTTGAGGCCTAGGAAGGGCTGCTCAAAACAGTTCCGTACATTCCTAAAAGAGAAACGGAAGGGAACAGAGCCTGTTCTGCTACTGTGACTGCTTCCAGGAAGTTCCTGTTTGTCCCAGGGTCTGCCTCTTCCCATCATCTCTTTGAGTAAATTAATAAAATATTAGAGAACAGAAAATTCAGACTCTTCTGATAATTATTTAGCCAGATTTCCTCTTAGTTTCTTTTCTTTTACTTTGATAAAATATATCTTTCTAAATTTTATTAACAAAATTATTTTTTACTTTTGCATCTCTTTTTCATTTCACTCAAACATTCTTCATCAAAACCAAGCAGACATGAATATTTAAATACAAAAAAACCGACATGCTGTCCATCATTTATTACATGCTTATTTTTCCCTTTTAATTATAACTATGATGATTGCAAACTGCATCTCTAAACTTGTTACAAAAAAATAAAGCCACTGTGTTCTTAGTAACTTAATACTATGGATTTTGGGGTATTATTATTTCCAAATTAGACATCATTAAAAATCTTCACTATTCAGCTCTAACATATGTTTGAAGTCAAAACTCCTGCAAAAATTTGTCATCCAGAGGCTCCTCAGAGAGAAAATAATAATATTTTAGCTGTTTCTGATGAGGAAGATTTTCAGTGGTCTATAAGGGTGAGTATTAAAGTTTCTTATTTTCCTTCCATTCTCCAACTTCTTACAAAAGAGATAGGGTCACAAATATTTATTGAAGCACTGAAAATGTGAACAGGCCAAAGGCATAAACACAAAAGCCAATTGCAATAAAAATATCAGGTAATAAATAAACATAGTTCTTGCATAGATTTCTCTCCCTAAATATTCCACACATAACTTTAGCTTTGTGCATTTTGTATGGCAGCAAAATGCCATACAAAAATTGCACCTAAAAAACAATAATCACTTAAGAGAGGTTATTCTAATGCTATATGCCTTAGAAACAACAAATCTGTATAATATTTCCCATTGTATCCACACACACATTTGAATATACTAGTGAACGAGGTAGAAAAATTAGATAGAATTGGAGGTAATTCAATACCATACATCAAAATAATTCTTTTATTTTTTTGGAAGGTTCTGTGTTCATGCTCGTAATTGACCATTTCTGAATTTGCTGATAATAAGAAGGATTTTATGCAAAGGGAATTTTTTCTGAAAGAAGCTTTTCTCACAGTGAGTGCTTTTGGTTACATTATCTGTTGGACTCTGGAATCCACTTCCAAACAAAAGAATAGCTCTGTGGGACTTAGCAAACAGGGATCCAATTCAAGGAAGTCTATAGTTAAGGAACTCAGTATTTACTGAGTGTGTGGAAACATGGAAAAGCTTGGCAGGTTCTGGTACTAGCCAGTAGCTGACACCTGTAGTGGAATATAGAAATTAGTAGGAACCTAAAATGTCTTTTTTTCCCCTTGATTTTTCTATAAGGTTATGTCCTTATACAAGTATTTTATTGGTGTTAAACCTTTCATCACCTTCTGTTACTCAGCAGCTGGTACAAGCCTCTTTTCCCTGGAGAAGAGGTGTAAAAAAAGGTAGTCACTTGGAATATAGATGCATTTAACTGAACCACAATTTTTTATCTCTGATATTAATTGTAAAGAAATACTCTGTCCATTAAAGAAGTTTTTATATAAAAAATATTTTTTTAGTTTTTATTATTTATTTACATTCAATAAAGTGTAGAAGCAAACTGAACAAGTAGTTCACCACAAAGAATTGCAGATGTTGTTGTATTTCAGAGTTTGTGAACCCACTTTACTCAGTTAAGTGAAGTAAGAATTTTGTACCCAGAGCTCCTAAGGCTTCATTTTCTTCTCAGGTATTTAGGCAATTTAGACTGACTGAAGGCATTTCAGTGGAATTTTTCTGGATTAAAATGTAACTCAAAAGGAACAAGGACCAAGAACTACAGCAGAGGTTGACACCGTGCACAGATATTCTAAAACTGACACTAGAGAATCATGAGAGTACACCTGAAATAAAAAAGGTGATGCTGAAGAGAATTCAGAGTGTTACATTTTCCTTTCTGGGAAATGGATTCCCTAAAATATTGGATAGCCTCCACTAAAACAGCAGAGGAATCAATCTAGGAAATTACAGAACAGCAAGTTTAAATTCAATAGCTAGTAAATTGCTAGAACATTTATTAAAGCAGTCAGTGTGTAAGCACCTAGAGGAAAGTAAGGTGATAAAACGTAGCCACCACATAGTAGTCGCAGAGAAATCATGCCAACTTAACTATGTCTTACTTTTATAAGCCTCAGTAAATTAAGAAAATGTTGGCAACACACAGTAGATCTCAAGCTAAAATCCTGCATGTTATTCTCGCACAGCAATTAAAGAACAAGGAGGTTGAAATACTGCATTATGAACATACAGCCCACATTAAGATTGACATAAACAGATAATGATTACACTTCATTCCTAGATGGCAGGACCATTAATGGAATCATTTTCTCAGGAGAACTACCGTGATTTTTTTTAATATTATATTTTTTTTTTTTTTAAGTTTTCCTCATTATTTACTAGTAAGTGAAGAGCCTTTGTGTTTGTATTGAAAGGGAAATGCTTTACACATAGAAGCATTTTCTGGTTTTTTCAGCTGAAAAAACACCCAAGATTTAATCTTTATCTCCAGTTTCCACTCACTTGGAGGAGAAGTAAGTGTAATTCACATTTTAGAGAGAAAAGAGGCAAAATCAACTCGTGAAGCATTTTGTAATATTGCTAGCACAGGGATGAGACAGCTGCCCAGCTCACTGTCATTGCCTACTTCAAGTACAATGAACTGTATTCACATGGAATTAAATCAGAGTTTATAAATAAAAATCTCTCATCCCCACAAATGATTGTCTGTGAATCGGAGAGGTCTTTTAGTTTTAATAAACAGAGGTAAGGGACATATATTCCTTGGACACTGTGGGACTGATAAAATACACTGTTGTGTGTTGCAGTAATCTCCTTTGTGCTGCTTTTCAGCAAAAAGTTCCTAGAAACAAGAACTTAGTGAAGAGACAATACAGATCTCTACAAAGAGCTGAGAAAGTGGTTTTAGTTCTGCATATTCCAGGCCTGAGTTGAGCCATTTCTTCCATGCCTGTTCTTTTACACTTGAATTCTGGGCACCTTATTCACTTGAGAAGGCTTATAATTCAATCTTACCATTGTTCCAGTCTGAAAAATGACCCCATCAAAACACTCAAAAAAAACCACGATGCAGAGACACACATTTTACCGGGTAAAATCTAGCAGAAAACAGAGATCAGTCCCAAGTGGGAGGTAATAAGGTTAGCTAGAATGCAGCCTTCTCTTCATCTGCTGCTTTGCGCTACATGTACCAGAAGGCATATTAGTTTTCATATAGTTTCAGGCCTGACCTGCCTCTCTGTTAAATTCAAACTGTTGGAAGTTAAATTTCAGATACTAAATCACTGCAGGATGTAGCAGTCAAGAAAAACTTAGCAAAAGGCACTGGATTTTTGCCTATTTATCTCTCCTAACTCTCTCAACTAAAACGCATGCAAGTACATATTCAGCAGTAGCACCTGACACTAATCTCGGAGAGAAATGACATGAAGATTCTTGAATAACAAAATCCCTTCCCCTACAAGGAAGTAGAATATAATGAGTGTTTGGAAATAGAGCCCTCAGTTAGATACTCGCATTCAGAGATTGAGGTAGTGATGTATACAATCTCACTTTCTCACACATACACTATGGGGTTGAATTTACTTTTACTCAGAGGCTAGTAATACAAGCTGAGATGTTCTACATCTTCCATCTGGCCCATGGCTACCACAGCAGAAGGAAACTGGCCCTTCCAAGACTGTGTGTCACATCTCTGAACTGTTGTAGCAGATACTCTAGAGTCTCGACTGGCACAAGAGTCCTTTCTGCATGCAAATGAATCATGCCAGATTTATTTTTTTGTATGTATAGTTCACCTATACTCCAAGGAAATAAATAGGCACTCTAAAGTACAATCCATCTCTTCTCAATTAGACATCTAAACATGTCAGACAAATCATACTTCAATATTTCCTATTTCCTCTATCTCTCCAGTTGGAATTTATTTTGATCACATTCCTCAGAGCTCCATAGCAACTCTTTTAATACAGTACTTCTGACTCACCTTTGCCTCAGAAAATGCAAAGTTTGCTACAGGCTATAATACATCTGTTTTCTGAACTGACAGTTTAGAAACACTAGCTTTCCAGAGCTGGTTTGGGCATCCATCCAACAGTTTGTCGCATGGTATAGAAGTACCTGACCTGCTGAAGATATTTTGTATTCAGATCATTTAATCACATTTTGTTTTAAGGAAATTAGTCCACTGGTCCCTCACATGTTATATCCATTACCTAGATTCATCTTGCGATGTTACTGCTGTTAAATTGCCAGTAGCTGCTCTTATTCTCTTTGAGGTTATTAGGACTTAGACAGCAATTAAGCAACATGTCGACTGCACTAGTGTTTCAACATACAGTATAAGAGCTAATAAAAAGATTGAATGTAGCTCCTGACTAACAGAGCATGTGGCTACATATTGTGTTGTATGTGAATGTATATGTCAGTATATGAAAAATTTTCCCAGGACAATATTGTAAATAAGTTAAAATATGACTTGACAAAACTTCAGAGGATGTACTGCAAACTGAATTTTGCAATGAAAATTGATTCATTAGCAATTAGGACCAGAATCTGTACCATTTGCATGTCTCCTCAGGTAAAGCTCATTCTCTTTCATCTCTTCAGGTGATACAATTATTGCATCAAAGGCAGGATTGTGCATCAGATGTTCTGTCCAATCTGTGGGAAAGAGCACTCCATAGCTGTGTACTTATCATATAAATACACTACATTTGCAAATACCCCACAATTGACCTTACAGAAATATTTCATCAGTGATTTCAAGGGTGGATGTTCCTTTACCATGAACCCTTATTAACTGTGTCCAAAAAGTAATTGTAAACTCAGGCTGTATTTGATAATCTGTGCTCTGATAATTTTGGCTCATGGAGGCTCATTGTTGCTAATCAGATATACCAAATATTTTTGGGTTTTAACTTGTAACTGCCAATATAAATGTCGTAATTGAATAATCAAAGGAAAGTAAAAAATTAAGCTTGAATGTGCCAAAACAAAGCACATTTAATATGTTCAGAAAATGCTTTATAATTCCATCGGCTCTTCCATGACTTCAGTCATGGTAGCTCATAATAGCATGGTTCAGTTGCCTGAACACAAGCACCACATGAGATCACTAGTGTCCCACCTCAATTTTAGCTGCCATTTTAGAGAGGTGAAGGTTCTCTGCAGGTAGTGTCATATCTGCCCCTTCCATGTCGATTTTTAATAGAAAAAAAAAAAAAGGGGGGGGGTTGTGATTAATATAAGTCTATTAGATATTTTAAAGGCGAATAAATCCACTCATAAAAATGCTGACATAGATATAGTTTGCTATCAAGCTTTGTAGTTCATTATTAGCTATCTCATATCTAGAATTCTCTTAAAAGAGAATAAACTTTAAAATATGCAATTTTTACTTTATTCATGTATTAACAACTTATTCAATAATACATATTTGTCCAACTTGAGATAGTATTACATTTGTGGTATGGTAGGCGCAGGTTGGATTTTGACAATACCTTCAAGATAATAAGATAAAAATAACTTGAAGAATATTAACTTGGCTTAATAATATCTCTGGCATAGAAAGATATTAATTTTTTCCCTATTTAAAAAGAGTCTTTAAGAAATCTTTCACTCATGGGAAGAGATTAATCTCATGTATACTAAGACATCTGAAATTTAAAGGTCTTCCTTAAGTTAGTTTTCCTAGCTCCCTGCAGTCAATGGAGAACCACTCTTCTTACCTGTTTTAAAAGAAAACTTGTAATCTGGAGGATCTAATTTCTCCCTGTGATTTAGAGAAATTCTAGATGATCGCAAACAAGGGGGCACCTCTTTGCAATAGCAGAGACTCTGTTCGGTACTGGTGGGGCATGGAACACTTCTCTAAATTTCTGCAGATACTAAAACAGTCATTCCATGGACAAGACGCAGGCCTGCATCAGGAAAGAGGTACTTCCTTTATATAGCTGAGTTTGGTAACGAAATGATCCACTCTTTGTTCTCCTTCTTTCCATGATGTCATTGCCAAGAAGTTGGCATATGGCAGTGGCACACCCCATAGAATGTTCCACCACATGGTTTGTGTACACAATCAATCAGGTGACTTCACCTGCATTTATAGGGGATTGCTCATTTTTTGAATCCTTACAGAGTACCTCCAGCATAGCTAATTCTCTTAGGTACTGGATACCTTGCTCCATGGTGTTCCATTCATCTTGGTGCAACAATAGATCATCCTTGAGAAAATACCTTTCCCTCACTCTTGATAGGAGTCACCTCCAGAGGCTGAGAGTTTCTGTACTTTTCCCAAACCCCTTGTCAATGCCTGCACACTGGGACAGGGATCCCAGTTGCCTGTCTTCACTACCATCTAATTTATATCATGGGCCACAATATCTCAGCGTTAGAGCAGCCAGGTCAGCAGACGCTCACCCAACTGGTAGCTGAAATCTTTTTCCATGTCTCTCTGCTCACTCGGGGATAGGGATCAGGTGACTATCTGTGGCCCTGCCTCTACCTCCTGTTGTGAGGGCCCCATTTCCTCTTCATCCCTCACTAACTTAACTGATTTTGTCTTGGATTTCTTCTTCACTATAGATGCCACTGCTACTGGCATGGGTTGTTAATAACACAGGTGGTAAGAGAGGTGAATGATTCACATGCAAATGCTCACCACTACACCAAGAGAGACAGCAATGCTACCCCCACCTGGAAGAAACCCCTTCCCCATCCTGGAAGATTATGTGAGGTTGCATAGAAAAACCCTTGAGTCCTAGCCATGCAAAAATTAACCCTGTCCTGTCCAGAACCAGGACACATCTACCTCTCTAACCCCTAAACCTTATCACCCCTAAACCTTATCACTCAGCACCAGATTTGGAGGCCTCTTAAACAGCTCCAGCGATGGTTATTCTACCACCTCCCTGGGCAACCTATTCCAATGCCTGACCACCTTAACAGTGAAAAATTTTTCTAGTATCTAATGTGAATCTCCACTGTCCTACCTTAAGGCCATTTCCTACAGTCTTCTGACTGCAAGCATGGTGGAACAGACCAGCTCCCTTCTCACTACAATCTCCTTTCACAGGGAGTTGTAGAGAGCAATGATATCCCCCGACCCTCAGCTTCCTGAAACTAGACCAACTCAGCTCCCTGAGCCGTTCTTCATAAGACATGTTCTCCAATCTGTTCACAATCCTTGTTGCCCTTTGTTGGACTCAGTCCAGAACCTCAATGTCCCTTTTAAAGTGAGGGGCCCTGAACTGAATGCAGTACTTGAGGTGCAGCCTCACCAAAGCCAAGGACAGGGGCATGATCACTTTCCTAGACCTACTGGCTACACTACTCTTGATACAGGCCAAGTTGCCATTGGCCTTCTTGGCCATCTGGACACATGCTGGCTCATATTGAACCAGCTGTCAACCAGCACCCTCAAGTCCCTTTCTGCTGAACAGCTCTCGAGCCACTCCTCCCCAAGACTGTAGCTCAACTTGGGGTTGTTGTGACCCAAGTGCAGGACCCAGAACTTCTTGAACCGCATGCAATTGTCCTCAGCCCACTGACTGAGTCTTTCCAGGTCTCTCTGTAGCGACTTCTTACACTCCAGCTGATCAACACTCCCACCCAACTTAGCATCGTCCGTTCAAACCCCACATCCAGATCATCAATAAAAATGTTAGTGTCTTCTGTTAAAATGTTTTCTGATCATCTTATAAAGGAAGATATAGATAAAAAAAAAAGGTTAAAAAAATCTTAAAAGTGTACTTTATTTGGCAAAAGAAAATAAATTCTTGTGTTTCTCCTTTACAAAGGAGGAAGTGGATGTTATTAGAAATCTAAGGCAGATTTCTCAAAGTGGTTATAATCAGTCTTCACATGGCTCTAAGACAGTCTTCAGCTCCTGTGAAAATAGGCTTACTTCATGTGATCACACAATAAGAAGTTGTCTTTTCTTAGAAAGAAGCAAAGAAGCTTGTCACAGCTAAAAAAGAGAGACATGGGCTACTTGCCATATTGACTTGAATGACAGTCCAACCATAAGACTGGTCTTCAGAGGGATGTTTGAATAGGTATTCAAAGGATAATCTCATAACTTCTAAATCTACTTGTGTATCATTCTGGTCTAAAATAGAGAAACTCTACAGAATGAATGGGGAAGGAGATTTCTTGTTTGGCTATATAACTACAAGTAAAACAAAATAACTTTTTTAATGTCTTCATTTTTATTTCAAGGGTTCTCTTGCCATTGTCCCATAGTGTTAGAGACTAAGACTGAGACAGTTAGTTTCATAACTGTTCTTTAAAATGGGAGGTTTGTGTTATTGAGCACCTTAGATAAAAACATAAACTCAGTATGAATACTTGAACAAGATACAGGTCGGTATCTAATGCAGTTATTAGACACATAGTGGATAAAGATGTTTTCCACCTCCCCCAAAAAGACCACTGCTTTACCCAGCTTATCCTCAGACCCCTAGAAAAATATAAGAAGTTTGTGTACTAATTCTTGTCTCCAATAAACTCATTATTAAAAATTGGTCTCCTCCCTTTTAACCTATGCCTACATGGGTAAGGAGCGAGTTCCCAAGAATAGCAAGGGCTACTACAGGTATGTCAGACAGAAAAGAAAGGCCAAAGGAAGCATTTACCCCTGATGAGCAAGTGTCCGACAGGTAAAAATGGATTGGGATAACACTGAGGTACTCAACAAATTTTTTGCCTCAGTCTCCAATGGCAACATCACTTTGTATACCTCTCATTGGGTGGACTGCAAAACAGGAACTGGGGAAGCAAAGTCCCTCCCACTGTAAGTAAAGACCAGATTCATGACCATGTGAAGGAACATGAATGTACCTAAATCTACAGGACCTGATGATATGCATCCCAGAGTCCTGAGGGAGTTGACTGATAGAGTTACCAAGCCACTCTCCATTCTACTTGAAAATCATGGCAGTCAGTTGAGGTCACTGATGACTGGAAAAAAATGAAAAATTTTACCCATCTTTAGAATGGTAGAACAGGAGATTCTAAGAACTGTCAACCTGTCAGCCTCACTTCTGTGCCTGGAAAACTCACGGAAGAGATCCTTCTACAAGCTATTTTTTATTATGAGAGTGGTGGACCCCTGGAAAAGGTTTCCCAGAGAGGTGATAAATGCCCCATACCTGGAAACATTCAAGGTCAGGTTGGACATGGCCCTGAGCAACCTGATCTAGTGGAAGATGTTCCTGCTCATTGCAGGGGGGTTGGACTAGGTCCCATCCAACCCAAACTATTCTATAATTCTATGATTCATGACATCATATATCCCAGACAAGAACAAAAATATTTGACAGTTCTGAAGATGCTCCCTTTTCACAGTAAGTTTTGAACCATATTCTCAATTATATGAAAAAAAATCAATAGGTCACTAATACTACTTTGAGCATTCATTTCTAAAATATGCAGGTAAGTAATGTGTGAGCCATTTACATATATAAAAAGAACCAAAATGCTGTCAAATGAAGTCTTGGACTACTCCGCTGGAAAAAATAGAACTAGAAAAAGAAAGAAGAGAGAAAGTATTTTTTTCTTTCTGACATCTTCTATAAGCATTTTACATGAATCATGTTTATGACATACTGTAAAGACAGTGTTAACCAGACCCCTGTATATTCTTCAGACACTGCTTGGAAAAAGCTCTCTCCATATTTAGCCTCCTTTGTTTAAATATGGAGACCCAAATGCTCTTGATGGTAGTGCATAGAATGATAGCCTAGTTACTTGATGGCAGTGTCCATTTAGACCTCTTGCTTTGCAGCTAAGTGCTTCTCTTAAAAAAGGTAACTGTGAGAGGTGAAGAATGGTTTTTCTTCTATTTATCAAGTACTTAATGATTAAATGCCTTAACAATTATCCACATGCTCCCTTCTCTCAGAAACCTGACATGCTAACACATCCTTTGTGATATAGCAATTCCACAAAACCAGTTTGTTCCTGAAAATTAAGACTGTTAATCTATACCCAAATATTCCTCCACACTCAGAAAAAGGTTGAGAAATGAGTAAGCATGATGCTTCATACAGAATCTCTCAGTATTAATAAATAAGTGCAAAATATATGACTAGGATATTTCTCTCTCCCTTTAAGATATAAGCCCAGATAAAACATAGTTTATTATTTTACTGTTGAGCTTCATCCTTATATCTTATCCTTATAACCTCAAAATGGTTTCTAGTTAAAGATAAAACACCTCTCGGGCTGTAAATATAAAAAAGGCAAACTCTAGCACACACTTTCTTCTGTAAGTTAGATGCAGGAGAGTGTTGGATATTTGTTAATATCTACTATCTGTTACACAACTTTGGCGTTCACTTTGGATAAAACAAGCTCCTTCTGTGAAATGAACATCTTTTCAAAGCACGAACCTTGTTTCAAGAGCCGTGGAGTAACCTGCTTGTCACATATGTTGCAGGGATTACAACCCTGAGATAGCCACACACTGTGTGGACTCCTACACGGATAACACATACCATTAATTGAGATTCTCTGCTGCAAGCAAGCAAGACACAATAACTACCAACAAACACAAGACCCCATTCCACGTGTACAGTAAAAGACAAATTACTTGGAGATTAAAAGTAAAGCTAAAACCACATCTTGCGGCACTGGTGTAGTGCAGCTCAAATACAGAAGGAAAAGGAACTTAAACTGTCTGCCTGGGGAAAAGGTTCTCATTTGACGGCTCGGTAGAGGACTGAAGCACCTATACTGAGAGAATGTAACAGGATATAGTCAATAATTATATTAGTAATGAGAAAAAGTTAGCAGTTTTGGAGTGCAGTAGGAGTTGAACCTAAACATTGTTGCATATCTTCTGCTGCTTCACAGAAACACAGTCCTAAACCAATGATGAAATTGCAGAAATTCTAGAAATTTACCTTACTTTGGAAGTTGCTAGTGATTGTAGAATGCTTACAGACTGGTTAAAGAAAACAAAACCATAAACCCCAGCCACTAATAAGCTGTCGAATTAAAGAAATGCATTTGCAGTAGATAGGTGATTTCAATGAAAAGTTAAAGGACAATTCTTAAGTCTGAAAGGACATATCATATTTGCATGCAAAATTAAGAAAACATAACTAATCTACTAATTGTGGTTGCTTTCACCATAAAATACATATTCAGTATTACTGTTTTAATTTGGACTGCTACTGAAGATGGCAAGGGGTAACAACAGCATCAGAAAATCTGTTTAACAACAAATACACCAGGAGAAGAGCAGGAAGTACAGTGTAGGGAACATTACAGATTGTATATTTTCATTATGAAACACAGTCTCACAGTGCCAATTATTGTTGGTTCAAGGACAAACACTATGCAAAGAAACTGGGACATACACAGAAAAGATGTACAGGTCAGTGCAAAAAGCACCTCATGGGGACAATACCTGAGAATTCCAGAATCATCAGCTTGTAGACGACAGCACAGAGTCCATGGAGAATACCTTAACATCTCCACAGCTGTTTAATTTAGAAGTTATTATCTGAATTCCTTTGCAAGTGAAAGCAATGCAATATAAAATTGAGCTTTATCCAGAGTCCACTGCTTCTCGTAACCTCATGGCAGGTTTGTCAGAGGCTACTTAAGAAGGTGAAATTGCAGAAAACTTCAGTGTTTCTAAAACATATACTGTGAAACCCCTCACTCCCCTGAGTGTTATAATGGTGAAGGTAACATATAACTGTAAACAACATATGTTAAATCCTTATGTTGTGAAACAAGGAGGTCATGCATTATTTGGTACAGGGTGTCTGAGAAAGATTCAGTTGGACTGGAAAAGCACAATGTGTTTGCAGGTTTGAAAATAACTATGGACTCCAGCCCAAAACAAAAATAACTGTTCTGAGTGTTTATACAATGAAAACTGTCTTTAGAATGGTATCAGAACCACAGACATCATGAAGACATATCAGCATAATGTAGCTGTGACAAAAAGGCAAACAGGATAGGTTGGGTGTACTAAGCAAAGTGCCAAGAGCAATGAAAAATATTAATGTCATCATTCAAGACATTCTTGATGTCTTTTCATGCTATAAAGTCTGTATGGATTTACTTTTTTCTTCTGATTAAAAAAGGGACAGTAGTCTATGTGCCTGAATCCATCTATGATTCAAAAATTACACACTTTTTAGTAATCAGAATGGATGCATATTGCAAGCATAGCATACACTGCTGTTATCAGAACTGTTGTTGAACTGGTGCTCAGAAAGTTTGTTTTTCATCTTTTTGATTTGTATTTCCAGTTTGTAAAGCAAAATGTTGTTTTCCAGGTTTCCATTATGTCCAGGATTTCCTATGGGCCATCTCATGTTACTATCACAGACAAATTCATATAATCTAAGAAATTTTCACCCCTCAGAAACTAGTTATTTCCCTTTTCTCTGAAGTGTAGTAATTGATCCAACAGATAATCTTGGCCTATTTCAGTGCAAAGCCAAGGACAGAATCTTAGATCATCACCAGAGTAAAGACCACAGTAAATAGTATCACTGAGTCAATAAATAATCATAGTTTTATGAATCTTATAACTTTTTTCCTTCTCCAAGCTGGTCTGGCACATGAAAGTATGAAGGCTTTGCTGATATAGTCACATCAGGAAGAGGGAGGCAGTATTTTCTTACCTTGTACTGATGTTGTTTCAGAACAGTAAATTTGAGGAAATTTTAACAGCATACATGGGGGACTCTCAGTTAAAGTCCAACAAACCCATTTACTTTACATTTTCACTATTAACATCAATAGTAAATTGAATGTCACTCATCAGTCATGAAGACTTGCTTTTGAAGGGCTAACATACCTCTTCTTGTTTGTAAGTTGTTAGCATAGAGAAACTACTTTTTCAATGAGACTTTGTGATCTTTCTCAAATGGCAGTTCCCGTGACAGATGGGACAGAAATGTCCTCCAGAGAGGATGAATAAACTGTTTAAGACTTCAGCATATTCTGTATCATGATAGAAATGCTGTAGTAATGGATTTGTAATTTTTGTGTGAGACATGGAAAGAGTCTTTCAGATGTAAGGAATAGATTGGTTCAGGGGATATACTGAAGGCCTCTCTGAGACTTGCCTGATTTTATTACTGAAGCCATTTAGGATCCTACTAGAGCAGTAACATACAAATAAGAAGTAAGCTTTGCTTACTTCTAACCTGTGAGTAAGTACTTCTAGTATTGATACAGCAGTCTTCCTGTCTCCATGTTGTGAAAAAGGAAAAGTATTTTTGTCCCTGTTTCACATTCACATAAGATAAGCAATAGTGGTCTCAAGGTCTTGGGCTAGATCTAGACTTATTCTTTTACCCCAGTATCCCATTCCTCTCACTGTTGAGGCTTCCTAGGTTTTAGAGCAGGCTATGGATTGTATCTAACCCAGATCTTCTCAAAATTTATTCTTTGTGAAAGCTGGTTGAAAACACCTAACAGTAGCAGCGACAACACACAGTGAAATGCACCCATGTGTCACCTAACATAAATTTAGGATACAGCCAGTGTGAATATATGATCATGAGATCCAAGAGATGCTTTCCGGTTCCTTAGCTTGAAGTTGACACAAAAAAGTAATAGGAGACAGAAAAAAGTCGGTGTGTACTGGAAACATCTTGCTTTACTGAATCACTCCACCAGTTTTCAAGACTGTCTTCTAAACATGTTTTGCTAATGGCTATTATAATTCTTTCTGGTGTAGACTTTGAATACATTGCAAGGATTAATTTATCCCTTGTGTGGGAAAGGTATGGTATGAGTATATAAAAGAAGATAAAATTTTCTTAATCATAGCAAGAAATGCGATGAAAGTTTAAAAACTAAGGTGACAGTCTCTGTGAGTGTGCTCTTCTACTAAATAAAACCTACCATACATACTTTTAATTATATGATAAATATTTAAGTTTCATAGTGTAATTGCCATGATTCTAACAGTATAAGCTGCAGAATGTCTTACTTTTTTAACTGACATAAGCAAACTTGATTTTCTTATAATTGTGCTGCATTTGCTATGCAATTACATAGTAAATAAGTCATGAATAAAAAAATAATGGTATGTTTCTTTTTAATCTATTTAATCCAAATCTGGCTCATAAAAGAGTGCCAGAACTCAGAGCATCTCAAGGATTATCAGATGTAAGATACTTTGTTGCAACTATGGTAAGACTGGGATGCAATTGAACTCTAAATATGAAGTCACTATGTATTAGAAATATTGTAATTGTAATTAAGAGATGCTAACCACAAAAAAACCCCTCTCCAAATGTTTTTGATATAAAGGCAGTCTAGACATTTTGTGTGTCAGTAACTGCAATACATATTTTTACAGTTAAATCCCATGAATTTAGGATAGCTGCCCCTCATGATTTTGAGGTAAGGTATTATCTTTTTAAAAATACATGGTTAAAAAGTTAACCATGCTTTTTCCCTAACCCTAACGCTCTTCTCTTGATCAAATTTTTATGTATGTGTCTTCAAAAAACCAAAACAACCAAAACCAAAGCAAATAAATTAACCAAACAAACAGCAATGTAAGTGCATGCTTATCTCTAAATACAGCACAACACAATTAAGTCAGAAAGATGCCAACATGATTAAAGATAAGCTCAAAAGTTATTTTCTCAGTTAGGGTTTGGATGGAACAAAATGTTCCTTAAGTATTCCTCTGGTAAATTCGAGATTTCTTCTGACAGATATATTGGTTAACTGGTGTTGAGAAAATGTGGTAATTATCCTAGTGAAACAGCCTTGATGGACATACTGCAGACTCTCATGCTGGCTTCTAACTTAAACCCTGGTCATCCTTAATTTCCTTAAGTCCTAACAGAATCCAGACATTTTTACTTACTGGGATGTTTATAAGCACTCTCCAAATAAGTGGGATTCATTTCACCCAATTTCAAATATTTACCACATAGTCTAGTAAAGCTAATCATCTTGGTTTCCCTTTCCAGTCAATAAGAAGAAAAAATGGTCCAAAAGTATCACCTATTTTTCAAACCCATTTAAAGTTTAGATGCATTGTCCTTCAGGTGTTTTTCCCAATTTATTTTGTGTGGGTGAATTGATTCAGCTTAGAAAACTAGCATCAACCTTGTAGATACTGAGCTTAATGTGAAATTAATCCCTACTCTTTTCTCTAGCACACTCTTCTGAGTCCAGCTTTGACCAGTATTGGTCCTTTAGACATGCACACAGCAAAACAAATTCATAAACCTTCTAGAAGGTCCCCCCCTCTTTACCATAACAGAGCACTTGTGTTCTTCAAGTCACTGTACTGTGCTGTCCAGGGTTTTGGTCTGTAATTCAAGGTGTTTCTTCTGAAATACAGAATTTCTCTTCTATGTACCATAAATTCCTTACACTCACCTCCATCACTGTGTTCTGGTCATTCTTGCTGACCTGGGTTTATTTTCGTCTTAAAGACGCCTGAAAAGTTTTGGCTTTCCTCCCTCCCTCACCTTTCTTCTGTTTAGATTGCAGTTGAATAGGTGCCATCCTTGACTTTTAAGGTAAATTTATCCTTTTCTCTTTATTTTATTCACTTATAATAAATCCCACTGAAATCAAAGCTATGACTTCTTGAATAAGATACCATGAATGAGAGTAACAGAATCTGTCCAACAGTAAAATTTCTCAAAGAAATCTTTGAGGTTTTTTTGTAGCACTTTAAAACAAAGTATTGAACATAATGTATTATAATGTAAATTCCATCAAACACTGTGTCATTAACATTTAGCAATCTTGTTTATTCAAGTCAATCCATCTATATATACAAATCTGATATTTGCCTTTTTAAAAATTTAACATGGCTAAGTGCCCATAAATCAGTTATGACAATCATTGTTAAAGCAATCAATAGTAAGGAATATGCATTAATTCAAATAGTATTGATAGCCACATGAACCTGCATCAGTCTTCTGTGAAATAAGAAAAATGATACATCTTTTTAAAATCAATATTTTCCTTTTTATGTCATTCATTTGAAGAGTATCAATAATACATTACTTTATACCTTATGTGTCAGTAGCCCTACTTCTAAATGCAGAGATATCTCGAAAAAGTATTGAAGAGAGGCAAAAGAAAAAAATCATCAAAGCAATGACCTGCTAAAAAGCTTACATTCATCCATTGTATTGTGGGTATTCATCTGAACTAAAATATGTATGGGCAGCATTACTGGTTGGATATATTATTTATGACTCAGACCTCAATAACAGATGTTTGTATACCACATTTGTCCTGGAGTTAAAGAGCAAGAGGAACAGTAAGAGAACTCAGTATTGCCTTTATCTATCTTCAGACATTAGAACCATGAAGTTAGGCAGGTGTGCAGACCAAAGTGGAAATACAAGATGTGGAATTACAACATCCATTCATCACAAAAGAAACATTTTAATTGGTTATATGTGGAAAATATCTACTTGACAGTCAGTTTCTCACTTTTCACATAAGTGCTTTGCTGCTTGGATGCCTAATCTTGTTTAGTATAGGGAAAGTAATTTGACATGAAAGTACCTAGATGGCTGCCGAAAATTAATTGCCAATTAAAAAAGAAAAATGTTTGTGCTACTCTATAAACAAGCCAACATATAAACCTTTCAGTCTTGTTGCTTTATTTATGTCTTTGTAGATCTGGTTTCAAGCTATTTGCATACAATTTACAAATTCATATTATAATTCTCCAGTATATTTATGATTTTATAGTTGTATATATTTTACCTCTAAGAAAAATATTTATTTCTTTATGCTTCTGTTGCTTATTATTTAACAAAAACATTTCATTACATTTGATAGTTTATGTCTCTTCCTTAGAATGAGGCATTTTTATTTGTAGGGCTCAGAAAGAGACGTTTATTTTTCCCCAACATTAAAACAAAAAAGCCAAACCTCAAAACGATGAACTCCTGTCTCTTACTTCCCATAGCTTCCTCAGTTTTCTTTCAAGCAAGGATGAATACCCCAATGATTCAAAGTATAAAGGTTAATCTGAGTGGAAAATGAAGGCTTTAACAGGATTGTAAAGCTTAAGGGCTCCTTTCAGCACTAAAGAGACTTTTGAAAGTGGCCGAGCCATAGAAATTTCATGAGTACCATGGAATGGCCCCCTTAGATCCAAAATACAATTCAAATGGCACAGCTGGCTGAATCCATGAGTAGAAATGGATATTGACTTCCATTTTCTTTCTTCTTCTCCTCCCAAAATTAACTTTCTACGCATTGGGTAGATAGTGTGAATCAATGTTATGTCCACATAAATGTTAGCAATTATGTGTAGGATAGATTACTGAATAGCATAAATTTAAAGTAGTAATAGAAAATTAATATAATTTTAAATCTTGTATTTTTAAACTGTAACATAAGCATATCTCTTTTAAATTTTAAACACTTTTTGATGTTTCTTTGTTAATCTGGGGGGTTTTGTTTGTTTTTAAATTGAAATGTATTTCCAGTGAATGAAATTAAGCCAGTTTACCTTACATTAATGAACTGGGAATATCTATGGTTGTTCAAAGCTATTTCTCCTTATATTAACCTTTTTATTCCGTCTTCAAGTCCACATGAGTGAGGCAAGTCAGTACTCCTTTGCTAAAGCCAATCCAAAAGCCTGATTTTAATGAGACAAAAAAACCTCAAACCAACCAGACCAAGCCAGGACAAAACAATACAGAACAGAACAAACCCCACGATCACAAAGTTTTCAAGAACAAGTTTTGATGAATATCTTGGCAAAATATGAGTCTAAGACACCTGATCTACAGATTTAGCCAATATGAAAGACTGACTGCAAATACTTGTGAAGTTTTTTCAGGATAAAAATAAACAATAGGAAACTCCTGTGCACACTTATACACTGCTCAGTTTTCTCACAAAACTATGGTCCCATGTGAAACATCAATAGTGTTGAGATAATGTCAGGGTCACTTATTATGGCTGTGCCAAACAGCTCTGTAATCCTCAAAAAACAGACATATTACATACAATAGCCACCATTCAAGGCATGAATTAACAGTGCCCTGTCTTATTTTTCTTTTCTATTTCAATTAGAATTATAAGAATAAAAACAATAATTCATATGTAGATTTTATTGAATGCAACTTTTTACTGGAGAAGAAAGCTAATAAAGAATATTAATGTAACAGTTTTTAATCTCAATAATCTATAATATTCCCTTATAGTTTATATTTTCAAGCTTTTGTTGCTATTATGTTCATTTTGTCATTCTTATTTGTAGCCCTTTAAAATATACAGTATCCTAAAGATCACAAAAGGCCTATCAATGTGAAAAGTCAGCAAAAATCTCAGAGAAATATGTTCGAATCAGTTCTCAGAACTTAAGTAGAATTCAAACTGGAATACATTTACCATTAGTAAGGCTTCCAAAACATTTTCATTTAAAATTAAATATTTTATGAATATGTAGCTAGTTACCCTATCTTGTTCTTTAAAACTCATCATAAAAGATAATTCTTAATACAAGCTTTGAATCCCTCACAGTTCTATAATATGGATCTCTTGGAAAGTATTGGGCAATAGTGTATCTGCCTTCCTTTTCTGATGTGATAACAGAGAAATAAGCAAAAATGACAAGCAAGTTAGCAAAATCTTGAATCATTAGATATGCAGCTGTAATTAAAGAAATAGAAACCTACAGAGTCTTTAATAGGTGACTGATTTTGTCTGTGAGCAACTTAAGTGCAGTTGTATTTCTGTGTAATATTCCATTACATTAGGAATTTGCACCCCAATTTTTTATGTGACGCCTCCAGTTGACTCTGAGAAAATAGAAGTTTTCTCTTTTTCCCTCTTTAAATTACATACAATAAAGTATGGGCTGCTGTTTTTTACCATCTCACAAGGATCACAAGACCCTCATATTACTTATCACAAGACACAGAAAAAGATGTGGGATATCAAGAGGTGAAGCACAAACTCCATGTTCCATCATTTCAGATATCTACTGCAGCTTTTTGGTGATTCCTATCACTAAAATCAACAGGATAGCCAGGTAGCCATAGATGCAAGTAGGAATAGCATTTGAAAGAGATTTATCTTCTCCATAATAATCCTCACAGTTGAGGGCATTATTAAGTTAGTTTACAATCTTGTGGTCTTTTTGGTTTTCTTATTCCTGTGAGGAGTTGCATCAGACATTGTAATAAAAAATAGTCAAACAAAAAGTATCTGCCCCTCACATTCTTAAGAGATTACTGTAGTCTGTGCTTTTGGACACAGATCTAGACACAAGATTTAGACTTAATTATTTTAGCTTCCCTCTAGCAACTGAGACATATATCCTGAAAAGCTCCAATTACTTCAAATAAACACCAGAATTCTCTCAGCTATGTAGGTCACCCTTCACTTGCTCTTAACTAACTATAGAAAGCAATTCAAAGTCCTCTGTGACTGACCCGCTTAAGATACCCTGCCTTCCTGTGGCCCATAATACTGTCTTAGGTTGCTTCCCAATGGAACAATAAAATAGCATATTGCAAAGGAAATCTTGTGAGAGTAGTGAATCTCTCCATAAAGGGGAATTCAGCAATAAACCTCACCTGTGAATTCACTTGCCCACTAAGATATTTGCAGTTTTCAGCTCAAAGCCTTTTTCTTATATTTCACTTTGGAAATAATAACCTAACCATCCTTAGCTGCACCTATGCAAACAAATGAACACGTGAAGAAAAACAAATCCTACCAACATGGTAAATAAAGTCTTCTTCTAGGATGGAAAGGAAACAGGATAAAGACAGTTTTATTTTCATGCAAATACTTAATAGAAATATTGACAGAAATTAACATATGCCATTGTACTGAAAATGCAAAATAAACATCACTTATCTAAATAATTTACAAAGTCATAGGCTAAACTTATATGTAGATCACACAGAAGTAGCTGTTCTTGTGAAATCTTCATTAAATTACCTTTTCCCAAACATGATAATGTTGTTAGAAAATAACTACCAGCAGCATCTAGCACATCCATTTCTATTTCTGCTTGAAAACAGAAATTTGAAAAGCAGGTTCAATTTTTTTTTTCAGTTGTTAGTATTTGGTTTTCTCAAAAACCTACTTGCTAGTTAAATGTATGGAGCTGAGCCACAGTCTAGTATAAGTTCTAGTCTCACCTTCTTGTCCTACATCCCCAGGTGCTTTTATAATTCTCCATGAACTGGGCTGGGTACTTCAATACCTATCTATATTGAGTTATATTCTTAAAAAGCATTCATCAGCTGAGGGTAGCTTTCAGTTCTTATGTGTTTGGTGATCAAACTCCTTAGACATTGTAGTGATACAAGATATATAATCAGACCAACATAAGATTCACACTTATAGCAATGTCTGCGAACGAGTGTTCCACTGAAGAAATTATTTTTTCAGTAGTGTCAAATCAAAATTGGGCCAACAGTATCACTTCATGTTTCAACCTTCTGTGGGTCTTGTCATGTCACATATTGAAAACCAAGATTATAACCCAGCAGTCATCACTGTATTCAACCTTTCAAAGAAAACAGAATATCCAAATTAAGAAATGTATACAAATTTTCACATAGATATCTAGACTTGTAAAATACAACCAATTATTATTCAATAATTTTACAGCTGTTTTAACATGGCATTGTAGGATTGAGTCTTTCTTTCCTTGATGAGTGTGGTTAGTTACAGGTAAAGATGGTTCTTTCACTTACTTTTCTGATGGAATAATACCTGGTTTTTTAATAAAGTAAGTAAGCTCCAAAGCTATTTCAGTGCTCTGCTCGGCACTAGCTATCAGAATTACCAGCAGCAAATTTGGAACAGTTAAAAACTGAAAGATTTTGAATTTTTTAATTAATTTCTGGAATTTTTTAAAGGAGGAAGAAGAGTCTCAAAGTTTTACTGAAAAGGAAGTACTGTCCTATCTTTAGGAGAACTGACTTCTGACCACAGAGAAATAATCTTCAGGTCTGAGAAGTTCCCATCGAGAGATACACATATCTCTTGGTCTTTCAAATTCAACTAGGTGTTTCCTAACTTGTGATACTCACCAGAAATAATGTCTTGAAGTGATGTAATTAACTTTTATTTATGGATAAAATATGCCCAGAAAAGAGAGAAGTCAGGAGCTGTCCATTATAAGAATAGTTTTATTGATACATCGATCACTATTTCTTTTCCTTCAGAAACTCTGTGACATGGCAACTAAGATTGTGGCATCGTTTCCACTTTTATCACAGCTTTCAAACAAGCCACTCCAAGTCTCTGTCTCAGTTACACACTAAATGGAAGGAATTAATATTGGTCTACTTCCTAGGCCTTCTCCATTAAACGCCACTAAAGAAAGACTCTGAAACATAAAGACTTAATATAGCCAGACAATAAAGGCTTTTAACAAATATTTAGAAATTCCAGGTGATATTTGCAATAAGAAAGAGGATAAAAAATTACAGACTTTGTTCATCAAACCCTTTGTTTTAAAAAAAAAATGTGAATTCAGGGCACACTAACAACATAATGCAGCAAAACTATTCATGCAAGCTTTAAGAACATTTCTTAGTGAAACTGGTATAGCCACACTGGTTCAGAGCTCCGTGTAGCCTCATCACTTGTACTGAGCTGCAGGGTTTGTGAGTTTAGGCATAGCACCATGTCCATGGCTATACAGCTTCTCTTGACCCTAAACCTGGTTGTTTGCAGTTGACACTGGCAATTCAAACCCTGCTTCGCACACAGAAATTGCTGAAGCTCTCCCTGCTAACAGAAAAGGATATAGTGAAACTTCTGACAATATGTGTTAAACAGCATTGACTGTCATGACTATATCAATCCTTCTCTTAGAAAATGCAGCACATGGCTCTGATGTTGTTTTAATAAGCAGAGGTGAAATACAAGTCATTATATAACTTTTTTTCTTGCAAAGCAATTTGACTTTGTTCTAGATAGTAATGTGACCAAAGTGGGGAAAAAAAAAACAGCCTAGTTTTTAATGAGCTGTCTCAATAGTATTCATCAAAAAGCAAGCTCAGGATTCATCAAAATCAAACGTTTATTTGTGTAAGCTGTGGTATTAAGTGGAGCACTTCATGCCTTAGTACACAACTGATGAGAAATCATGAAATAGGAGTGTATTTCTGATGCAAAATGTCTTAAGTGGCAAGTCCCAGCTCAGGTGTAGGGTGCAGTTTTAAACACTATCTTATATTTATTCTATATAACATTCTTCCATACTGTCTGTTTCTCAGATTATTATTTAACAGTTAATAGCTAAAGATATGAGTTGTGATATTTGTGATAAAGGTTATTTATTTATGTATCATATTAGTCACTTCTAAGGTAAATAAATAATGCCATTCCCTTATGAGTTTTATTTATATTCTGAAATCAAATAATTCTAAAACATAGCCTCTTTATTTCGAATATCAATCATTGAAGACATGTTTTTAACAAGAAATGCCTACTAATGCTTAAACACATTTTAGAGAAGGCCATGAAAATATTTATGAAACTAAATTAAAAATTTTATCAAAACTTTAGATGACCAAGTGTTTTGTTATTGAAGTTTTCACCATAACCTTCCTGTACTAGATAGGTCCTTGTCTGCTGTATACCCAAACCATGTAGCACCTCAACAGCTCAGTATAATAAATAATCTCAGAGTTCTTAAAACATATCAGGATTCAGTGTCCATGTTGCCGCAATAGCTGAAACAGCCATCTCAACCTCAGTTTCAAACAGAGCAGAACTGCCTGAGAATACACCTTGGTCAACAGGTTAAGGTCTCAAAAAAAAACCCCAAAAAACCAAAAGTGATTCTCACAGGTCCTTCTTTAAAAATGTCAATAATTTTATTAGTACAATCACTAGGTAGAAAATAAATGCAATTTCTATAACCTATTTAGTAGATGCTGCCTATGTTTGAATCCTTCCTCGGTTCTCTTACAGTTACCATCCAGCAGCATTCATCTCTCCCTTCCTAAATATAGTATCTACTTCTATGCACTTATCTGAAATAATACAGAATTGTTTTAGAATCAATATAAATAGGCTAAGTTGTGCATTCTTACTTTTCACAATATATTAAAAAATCCTCTGAAGAAAATGGCATATTCACAACAGATGAGAACAATGTAAATCATCATCGGGCTGAAAAGGAACTGAGTTCAAGATTCGCACAATCTGGAAGAAAATGTTAGCTACTGAACTGCTGGATAAACAGAGAAAGATCATCTTCTTCAAAAAATTAATTTAGTCTCCCTTATGACAAGAGGATTTAAGAAAGAGAATCCTATTTGCAATTCCTTGGGCTCTAGAGAAGGCAAGATTTCATTTGTAGAGTTTCTCCCCAAAATCTTCTACTTGTTACCTAAAAAGAAAAAAGCATTACCATTTTCTTGCCATCCTTCTCTTCACCATGTCACTATTACCAAAAGTTCTGAAAGAACAGTAGTTAAAATTGTAATGACATGCTACAAAGCTGCTATTTTTCATAACTAGATGCCTCCTTGTAAACAAGCTAGAATATACCAGTCACTTGAAATGATAACATCTCATCAGTATTTGCAGCCAAGAAATATAGTAGTCCAAAATTACGTAAATTTTATGTATTATCAATGTTTGGGATTCACTCAACCATGTGATATTATCCTTCCTCATAAACCTGAATAATTTTGTTTCAATCAGTATGCTGCTTCTCCAAGAGGTAAAGACCATTATGGACTTCTATTAGAATGGCTGGTTGCCTGTAGCATCACCAAAAGTCTGCAAGATTTAAATGAAGTGCAGCCATATAACCCTTGGTCTGTATTCTTGTCGGTTTTTACAAGCTAAGCAGTGTGAAAGCTTTGTCACCTAGATGACAAACTTAAAAGGAAAAGGAAACAAAAGGAAAAAAAAGCTACTGTAGGAAGTAATGTTGATCATCTTCTGCATATCAAATTTCCCTGTGAGTCAGTACTCAACCAGTATTGCACCATATTGTCAGGATGACTTGTATTAGGCATATTGCTCAAAACTGAAGGAAAATTAAACAGCTGGATCAATTTTCAAAACGTTTTACACAGCTCACATAGGGAATCTCCTGTAAGGTTTAATTATAGTGACTGGACTTTCTGTTCTGGTTTTGAAAGTAGTCTTTTTATTTAGATGCCTACTTACAGAAGTAAAGATCAATATTTATATTCCTAGTCATAAAATTCTCAATCTCAAAGCCATATTAGGTAGTGTTTCCTGGATAACGTAAGTCTTCACAATTGCAGGATGATGGTGAAAAAACTTTGTCTTCCTTCACCCCAGCCACCTTCTCACACATATTTCTTCCCCTTGTAGGTGTTCTAGAAATTAAGCTGAGCTGAGTCAAATAATGGATAGCTAGAGCTGTCAAATGGAAACCAACAGACACCTATGACCTGAATGAGATAGAAAGAATAGCCGAGCTTCCCTCCATTACGCAAATTTTTTGGGTGGAGCAGTAGGGCAGATCAAAACTCGAGCCAATTTTGAAACTACATGTTAAGTCTCTTAGGTGTTAAAAAAAAAAAGGTCTTACCACATGTAGTCATGAAGAACCGGAGGGGGTTTATTTTATTATCTTGAAGTAGTACATGATCCTTTTCATTCAAAATAAATCAGAACTGGTTTATTTTGTTAATTTATATAAATCCAAAAACTTAACTTTATTATATTAAAATTTACAGAATACACCATTACAGGAGGCTCCGTGCAGGCTCTGTCTCCAGAAAACAAGAACTTTCATTCAAATGTGTAAGGAAAAACAACCAACTAATATACTCAGAATAACAAGATAAAGCCAAGTTATTTCTGTCAAAATTGTGTTTATTTACAAAGAACAACAAGCTTGAGTGTCTCTGAATAAAGCAAAAGTCAAACAGCAGAAAAGCACTTTAATGTCAGCAATCTCTCACTTGGAGATTTCTATGTTATCCAGAGTTCTCTGGCAAACTTCTCACCCTCATGCCTTTGCTAATTTTCCCATGGTTTTTTAACCTGCACTCACCCATGTTTTTTTTTTGAAATCTAATAGTATTCCCCAGCTTTAGGTAAAAAAATCTATTGTTTTAGCCTTATGATTTTATAACATTAATGTAATGGTTTTTTGAATTTTGTATTGACTTGCAAGGTTTTTCATAACAATTTATACAATATATAACAATATTCACTCTCTATCCATATCTATTTTTCACCTTAAAAAATAATTTAATCCACCAAAAAAAAAATTAGAAAGCAAAAGAAATGTGGACTAAATTGAAGTCAAAATGGGGTGGGATTATAAACAAGAAGTAGTATACTTGATTTTTATTATCTTCTGTGGTGGCCCGGGAACTTACATTGCGCTGGGGTGGCCAGAGGGCCTCCCCCCCCGAGGTGGACTGCTCCTTGGGATGGCCGGTCCCAGTTTGGATTCCGCAGGTGTCTGTCAGCCTGGTCACTCCTCCAAAGCTTTCCCATTGGTTCCCGCTCCCTGATCCCACCTTTCCCCTGGCCTGAGGCAGCCATGTTCCCTCGTATTTGCCTCTACATCCTCCGACAGGAAGCATGCAATAAAATGCTCTTGCCGGAATGGCATGCAGATACCCTTCCTGCCTCCTTATCACTGACTAAATACTTATTTTAATAAGTATTAAATGGCGCCTGAACGTGAGATGGCCTCGAGCCGTCCCTGGAGAGCGTCTCCAGCAGAGCTTCCTCACTGGAATTAAAGTCGCATTTCTGAGCAGCCATTACCCCAAAGAAACCTCTGAGTTTTATCAGCGGCTCGGCGGGGAAGACCAACAACCTTCTACAGAAAGAGAAGACTGGTCTGAGTCAGTGGACCACCCTCGAGACTTTTATTTGACCCCAAAGGTAATATGGGTCACCTTTGTATCCTTTTCTTTTAAATTTCTTTTACCTCGAGGTTGGGAAGAGAAGGGAGATGGGAACAGAATTTTCTCATCTCCTGCGGGAAGCTTTTTTCCCAGTTTTGAGAGCCCATGTTTGTGAGAAATTTCGTTATACCAGGGAGGGTTTAAAACATTTTATTCAATGGTTATTCAAGCAATGGCTAATCGAATATTTAAAACGCTTTGTAAGATGATTGTTTATGTCTGGAAGAGGGTATCTGCTTTACAAGTTAGCAAAAGCCATTGATAATTTTGTAAAATGGTTTAAAAATGTCGATCCCAGTGTAAAAAACCCTCTGCCGCTTTCCTCCCCCTGTGTCCCTGCTCCCTCTGCCCTGACTCAAGGGGGATCGAGAGAAGGACCCTGCCCCAGGGCACAGGTTTGCCACCGTCTGCCTGCCTTGTCTTGGTCTCCTTTGTCCCCTGCTGGGGGTAGTGAAGGCCAAACTACCTCCAGCTCTATCCCAACCCCCTTTCCTGTATCCACTTCCCCAGTTCTTGCTGCTCCAGATTTGTTCCAAGATCGCGATGGCAGCATGGCCCAAACCACAATACCAACTGCAACTTTTAATTTCAATTTTGCTGGCTCCACTTCCCTCATCCAAGATGGCGGGCACCACGTGGCGCCCACAGCCGCCCCTCCTGTTCCTGCTCCCACTCCCATTACCGCGCGCGGTCCCTGCTCCGTCCCGGGCCCCTCCCTCGCGTCGATTCGCGTCGCGTTGGGTCCCTCTTCCTCCATCGGGAGTCCCCTGCGAGCCGCGGAGACTGCGTCTCCCTCCTGTATCCCAGACTCTCCCCAGCAGCCTCGCAGGAGCTTTAACATAAGCCCCGAGGACTTGCAGCTGCAGAAAAAGGCGGAATTTAAAGACTCCCTAAGAGGCTTGAAACAGCCTGACGATACTAGAAACAGGGGGTATCTAGTATCTTTAGAACACAGACTGAAAAAGCGGCAGCGAGTGTGGCAGATCAGGAAGCCTGGCCTCGCCGCTTTCAGTCTCCCGAGCAGCACACAGCGTGGCCAGCCCAGACAAAAAGCTGCCGACCGACCCCTTCGGGCTGCTGACCGGCTGCAGACCTCTCCTCCCCCGCGGCAGCCCCGACGGGCCGCCCGCCCCGCCGCTCCCGAGAGCCCCGGCAAAGCGTTCCTCCCCCGTCGCCGATGCAGCTGTGCCCGCCAGCAACCCCCCGCCAGTTCGTGCCTGGCTCTTCGCCGAGGCGAGGCCTCGCCCAGGCCAGCCATGCAGCCGGCCCGAGACCGGACCTCGCGCTCGGTGCGCCTCGCCCCGGCCAGCCACGTGGTGCCAAAGTTAAAAGGACAGTACTCTCTTGTTTTTAACATCGTGGACTTAGCTCCCCATGGTGTGGCAGCGAGCTGGAGCCAGCTCCTAGAGAGACGCTCTGTCCCAAATGTGCCGGCCGGCCCCGGCCGCTTCCTCGCGGCTGCGGCACTGCGGGGCCACGCCCGGCCTCTGCCGGCTCCGCCGCGGCTTCGCAAATGCCCTGAGGCTACCGAGCTGCTGCCGCCGCCCTGCTCCGGCTGCAAGAACCCCGCCCAAGTGCTGCCTTTCACCTCAGCCCCGGCCCTGCCCGCATCCCCTGCTCCTGTGCTGCATGAACAGCAGAAAAATAGGGGGGTGGCAGGAGCCAGGCTGTAGGACTCGGACTGTTACCAGAAAGCTGCGAAAGCATTGTAGGGGAAGCAGTAAACCTGAGCAGCTGGCACGCACGGCCAGAGGATGCAAAACAGCAGCCAAAGGAGCAAAACAGTGACTTTTCAGATTCTGTTACTGAGTTTAAGGACCAAAGGACTGAAGTGAAAAAGCCAAAAGCCACAGATGACACCTGGAAGCTGCCAGAGAAGAACTGCACCAGCCCAGCAAACATCATTGCTGCAGACATAACACCAATCAAGAAGAACAAAGTGCAGTCAAAAGATGATCTATCGCCTGGAAGCGAAGACAACGCAAGCCAGCAGTGATGACCACCCTAGAAACGGACACATGCAGTCCCGAGAGCCAGAACTGCAAACGAGACTGCGAAAGGCTAAGTTGGACACCTGTGGTGTCTCCCCATATCCTACCCCATTCTGTTACTTCCCAAACAGTTAATGTTCCCTACTACTACCCCTCTGCTAGGCTTTTCCCTAGCCACGGGTTCCCGTATCCCTGTAACCCTTATGCCATTCCCCTTTCCCCAAACCCCTGGGAGAGGGGAGAAGGGAAAGGCCCCCCTCCATTTGAAAATTGCAAAATTTTAACTCTGTTTGAATCCCAACAGAAGCAACTGCCAGAGCCTGTGCCCGCACTCATCATCATGATGCCCAGCACCCAACACCTATCACCCTACTGTCCTCTGAATGCTCCTGGCACAACCTGCAGGTGTGCTTGAACTCTGCCACAGCCCAGAAAAAACTGTGCTGCTTCAACCTCACCTCTGCCTATGAGATCATCCAGCATGCAGAAAGAAAATCATCTGAAAGATTTGAGGACTTGTTGGGACACTGGGTTGGGGGTGTTTCTGATTATGTATATTTGGGTTGTTGAGACATTGAGCTTTGGGTGATTCTGATAATTGTGGTTGTTCTGTACATGTTAAGTTTTTGGGATGCTGGGTTTTAGGATCCCTGGGGGAGGCCTCTTAGTCTAATACGAAAAGGAGCAGTTGTGGTGGCCCGGGAACTTACATTGTGCTAGGGTGGCCAGAGGGTCTCCCCCCCTGAGGTGGACTGCTCCTTGGGATGGCCGGTCCCAGTTTGGATTCCGCGGGTGTCTGTCAGCCTGGTCACTCCTCCAAAGCTTTCCCATTGGTTCCCGCTCCCTGATCCCACCTTTCCCCTGGCCTGAGGCAGCCATGTTCCCTCGTATTTGCCTCTACATCCTCCGACAGGAAGCATGCAATAAAATGCTCTTGCCGGAATGGCATGCAAATACCCTTCCTGCCTCCTTGTCACTGACTAAATACTTATTTAAAAAAGTATTACTTTTCTGGGAAACTTAAAAGAATATATTCATTTTCAATTAAATTGTCCATCTCCTGATTTTTCTTGTTAAACGTATCTTTACTGTATAATATCCTGAATTTGGTTTATGTGTCCTGGTCATACAGGTAACATTAGACAGGTACCATAAAAAATTTTCAGCAATGGCTTTTAGTTTCCAGAAATCATAGCCTGTGGGCCAAGGTGCTGCTAGCTATTCTACACAGGACAAAATATTTCCTGGAAGATTTAGTTTTGTTTTCCTAAGAGTGCATTTGCAAAATGGACCTTGACAGGACGCATCCATGAATTCTGAGAGATCTCGCAGACATACAACGAGGCCTTTCATCATCATATTTGAGAGGTCATGGGGATCAGGGGAGGTGCCTGAGGACTGAAAGAAAGCAAGTTTCCCCCCGGTCTTCAAAAATGAGAGAAGAGGTGAGAATGAGGACCCAGGGAACTACCAGCCATTCAGCCTCACCTCAATCCCTGCAAAGGTGACGAATTGCCTCATTCTGGAGGCCATCTCTATCCACATGGAAGACAGGAAGCAGATCAGGGTAGTCAGCATGGATTCACTAAAGGAAATCATCCTTGATCAACCTGATTACCTTCTATGATGAAACAACTACTTGGATGGATGAGAGAAGAGCAGTGAATATTGTCTTCAATGTTATGTATGTGTGTATTATTATGCCTGTGTCTTCAGCAAGACTTTCAACACTATCCCTCATAATATCCTAATAGGCAAAGTCAAGAAGCGTGGACCGGATGAGTGGACAGTGAGGTGGATTGAGACCTGACTGAACAGCAGATCCCAGAGGGTCGTTATCAGTGGCACAAGGTTTAGTTGGAGGCCTGTCACTAGTGGTGTCCCCAGAGGTTCAATACTGGGCCCAGTGTTGTTTAACTTACTCATCAATGGCTTGGATGAAGGGACAGATGCCCCCTCAGCAAGTTCACTGGTGGCACAAAGCTGGGAGGAATGATCCAGAGAGCTGTGCAGACCTTCAGAGGGATTTGGACAGGCTGGAGAGATGGGCAGAGAAGAGCTGTCTGAAATTCAACAAAGGCAAATGCAGGGTCCTGCACCTGAAGAACAATAACCCCATTCTCCAGCACAGGCTGGGGGCTGACCTGCTGGAAAGTAGCTCTGCAGAGAAGGATCTGGGGGTCCTGGTGGACCATGAGCTGTCCATGAGTCAGCAGTGTGAGCTGGGGGCCAAGGAGACCAGTGGTATCCTGGGTTATATTAGGAAGAGCATTGCCAGCAGGTCAAGGGAGGTGATCCTGCCCCTCTACTCAGACCTGGTGAGGCCACGTCTAGGCGTGCTGTGTCCATTTCTGGGCTGCTCAGTAAAAGAGAGACATGGAGCTCCAAGAGCAGGTCCAGTGGAGAGCTACAAAGTTGATCAAGGGTCAGTAGAAACTCTCTTGCAAGGAAAGGCTGAGGAAGCTAAGCCTGTTCAGACTTGAGAAGAGACAACTTGTTGCAGTGGCTACCCCTGTGGCGGGGGCGGCCTGTGGGCTGGGGGGCCCAGGGGTGGTGAGACAGCCCCAAAGTTTGAATCAACCCGCTTGGGTAAGCCTTAAGGCAGGGTGACCGAAAAGGCCAAGGTGCTCTGTCACTTTATGTTAAAGTACCCCAGTTCTGTTACCCCGACTGGTTTACAAAATCTCTACCCCCTGTACCCCTATTAAGTCCATGTCCCAGAATGTTCTCTCCTTTCCACGTTTTCCCATTAGCCCTTGGCCTTTGGCTCCTCCCTCCATGTTTCCCCATTGGCTCCTGTACCCTGGCCCCACCTATGTACTGCCCTGATGCCCTCAAACCATTGGTCTCTGATGATCTCCCTGCCCCTTGTCACCTTCATACCTATGGCAGGGATCCTTCTGTATTCTTGTTCCGTTGTCCCTGGAACCCTTCACGTGCTTAGCAATAAACTCCCGTGGAACTCTCCACGAGAGACCCTCCTGCCTCTTTATTCTTGGTGACACACTCAGCAGCTATCTGGTGGCGTACGTACACGTGGCTTCTGTGGGTGTAGCCCAGCTCTGTTGTGTGGAGGCTGAGTGCCAGTGTGGTGCCAGCCGAAGCAGCCTCATCTGGGGCACTTCCCAGGAGGATGCAGCGGCCTGCAGCCACGAGAGGCCAGCAGCGTCGACAACTGAGAGGGGGCCTCGTTGTCTGTAATTATTTGAAGGGAGGGTGTCAAGAGGATGGAGCCAGGCTCTTCTCAGAGCCTGTTCAGCCAGTAAAACAAGAGGCAATGGGCAGAAACTGATGCACATGAAGTTCTACCTGAACATGAGGAAGAGCTGTATAGTGAAAGTGACCACACACTGGAACCCGTGAGGTTGTGGAGTCTCCCTCCCTGGAGATATTCAAGAACTATCTGGATGCAATCCTGTGAAAGGTGCTCTAGGATGACCCTACCCTAGCAGAAAGGTTAGATGGGACCACAGTGGGTCATCTGATTCCTATTCTGTGATTCTGGGAAAATGAAGAAAAAGTTATTTGTTAGTTTATGTGAACATATCTCGGGAGTGTCTGTATATAACACTGGGGATAGCTCTTCATCATGAGAGTTAAAGCAAACAACAACAAAAATATGCAGTCAAACATGGGTGTAGAATCTTCCAGAAGAATTAAAAGGAGAAAAACTGGTAAGGTTTTAGATGCTAATAATTACAAGGGAATTAATCTATGGGGGGTGAGAGGTTATAAAGTCAATGAGAGGACAGTGTTATATCAAGAGTGTTACATGTAGCTTAGTGCTACATCAACATTCTCAAACACTGCCTTCGACATCTATGTATTTGGGAATTTGGGACATCATTTTCAGAAGGATAACAAAACACATAGCTTGATAGTGACTGAGTACTTAAGTTTAATGAAGAGTTGCAATAATATTAAAATTAAATATGCCAAAAACAGCTTTAAAAATCAAACCTTCTGCTCCTAGTTAAATTAATCCAAACTTTTAAATTACTAATTAAAATTTATCTGTAAGTCATGAAGGAACACTGTTTCTCTGATCTCTAAAGCTCTCCAAATTTATTACAAAAAGAACTACCTCTTTTTTTCTGTGGAGAGTTTTTTTGTTAAACATTATAATGTAGTGATGTGGTTACACAAAGATGAACAAAGAAGAAACTATCATCACTTAGGTATTAGGAGTTATTTTTGGTGAGTTGTAGTCCAATCCTATATTTTGTTTTCTTTCTTCCATTTCATTGATAGAAATCTCTTCTCTGTAGACATTTCCTTGGCCTACGCCATATTGATCGCTGCTGTTGAGGGAGAATGAGTCTTCTGATTGCATTCTACTTGAGAGATTGTTAAGGCAGAACAAACCTGGAGATTCTAAGCAGGTCACTGGACAGTCCTTCATAAATATTCAGGAGAAACAAACATTGTGAAAGACACTAATGCTGATAGAATTCACAGACATGCTAAGTAAGAATAAAGTATTTCCTGCAGAGAGCTCCTGTAGGGATTATATGGCCTTCTGCTTTAATGAAGTTACACTTCTAACTAATGGCAAATGATGTTAACATTTTCCTTTCAATACCAAGGACTACTTTTTTATTGTTTAAAAAATGATGGGGGAAAAAAAAAAAAAAAGGAAGAAGAATTCTGTGGTGAATTACAAGCATTTGTAAGCATTCTTAGGAAGAGGTTGCATTCACTTCTAAAGTCAATTTCCATCAAGAGTTTAGAAACAAGTCCTTGATTATGAAAAAGTATTTGCCATTCATAGGAGTAAACATAATTATTTCTTTTGCTGCTCCATAAATAATAGGAAAAGTGCATGTAAAATTACAAATAAACTTTTCTTTGTGGAATTATTTCACACAGATCAATAGAAACACTAGTTTATCTACTGGATTATTTTATGAGCAGCACAATTCATAATGAGGATGTTATTTTCTGTTAAATTTTACAGACCAGTGTATAAAAAGAAAGAATGTTCCTCTGTCTAAAAGTCTATATAATTTTTGTAGAACTTTTCTTGTTATGTTTCTAGCTGCCATGTCACACTGATAATATCCATTTCATTTTCATTTGAGGGAATCTTCCTAGCCTTTATCCACAGTTCTGGCACCAAATTTTGAGAATCTACCTTATCCTTTGCTCAAGGAGAGAGTCACTCCTTGGACTGAACAGATGTACATAAAAGAGTTTGGCTAGAGTCCTGATCTTGTACCAGAATTAACTTGAGTATTTTAAATAGTTTCAATGAGGCTACTCAACTACGTTCAAGTAGTAATACAAGAAAGGATCATAGAAATCTATCTTCTGAAGAAAGATCCTCATTTTTCCTTTATTTAAAATTTCTACGCTTTTAACTATGACTAAATAACAGTGAAAACTAGTTGTCTTTATTTCATTATAGAGTCTTTTTTTACAAATGGTGTTAATGACAAGACTAACTAAAAATTATAGCAAATAAATAAAAATTTTCCTAGAAGGAACAAAAAAATATTGAGGATTTCTGGGTATTCACAAAGACACATGAACTCACCAGTCTAATAGCAATGAATCAGACAAAGAAAAAAGGGTGTTAGGTTCTGTCAACCACCAGAAAGTGTCCACTCAAGTGTGCAAATGTGCTGTATGTGTTAGCATGACATATTATAGGAGCTATAGGTTTCCGGAATTAACTCTTGCTAGTGTCTGCTTTTTTCTCCTCTACACTATATATGTTAACACCAGTTTGGGTCAAATGACAGTCAAATTTTGGCCCAGGTGTCATGACAGTTTTACAGACGAGGAAAGTCTTATTTTTCTGTGGCTTTGATTAATCAAAGGACCAGTTACATTGAGGAATGATAAGAAAAGATCCTTTCAGCTGCTGTGCCAATAAGATTTTTCCTTATTACTGTAGATAATAGCACTTTAAAAAAGACACCAAAACCCCAAACAAATACCCTGTCCACAAGCAACACTTGAGGGTGAGCTAAACTATAAATGTTAAGAGGGAGAAGAAAAGTCATGAGTCCATTTTATTATCCCACCACAAGAGGATGGAAGAGCTCTGAAAATTGCTTTTCGACAACTGGAAGGGCAAATACAAAGCAACTTCATGACTGCTCTCAATTTTCATGAGGGAATTGGACTTGCCTATGACTTTTAATGCTCTCTAAATCTACAAGCCTCAAACCCCACAATATCAATAACTAAATGTAGGTAGGAATCTTATCAATTGCCTTACACATTTAAAAGAGAAACTTGTGTAAATCCAACTTCTTCACATAGAGTCAGCATAAAGAAAGAGAATTTCTGATAGAGAACAGACTTTCAGAAGGGCTGGTGGCTCTCAGTTAACTTTAAATGTCTAAGTTTAGCAAGAAAAGTCCTGTCCTCATATGTCTTAATGATTGTCCTGCTGAAGGTTTAGGCTAGTACATTCCTACTTGTTACTCTGGAATATGTATCTTGCCAATTAACATTTAGGTAGTTGCATCACTCCACAAATATTTATTCCATTTTCTGTTTTTTTTTTAAATACTCTGGGAAATGTTGGCAAAGTTTAATTCACTTAAAAATTCCAGCTACCAAATTTGAATGAAAGTAAAAATAAATTAAACACTTAAAATACGATTTTTGATGGTTTCCATTACTTAAGTAAAACTCCGAATTGTGCTCAAGAAATAAGAAATATTTTATTAATTTTTCCTTAGTTTTATTAGGCAAGACGACGTATTATCTGTGTTTCAGAGGCTGATTGATTTCCTCCAATCAGCATAAAATACCTCTCTTTCATCTTGTACAGCCTGTTTTTTTCTCTTATAGAAGAGATGGGGGGGAAAAAGCATTCCTGTCTCTTTAACTGCTAAGCAGTTTATCATGAAACTTACAAAGAAGAAAATATTTTCTTCATTTGAGAAAAGGAATTGCTCTTAAAACTTAGCAAAATACTCCTACACACATTTTCTAAATACTTAGTATTCCATCATTTTAAAAGATTGGGGCAGTACTTCTTTTTCTTAATTTAAATCAATCTGGCAATTTGTTGTTCAGTTAGGCAATAAAATATTTGCTGTCATAACTTCTGATTTAATTTGAAATGGATTTATATTGATTTTTATTTAATAATATACATGAAAATCTTTACAGGTGTCTTTGAGCCTGCCTCAGTGCAGGAGGTTGGACCAACCAATCTCTGAAACCTTTTTCAATCAAACAATCCAGTGAACTGATTAAGAAAATTATTTGCAGTGTATTTTACAGTTACATGTATATGTATGTTCACGTATGTATTGTGTATAACATAAATTATTTACATTTCACATAAAATAATTTTAAAAATTAATGCCAAATTTTTCATCTAGTGGTTGGGCATCCTGTGTCCAATGTAAATTTGGCAAGACACACCAGTAAAGAAGTGAGAAAATAATCTTAGATAAATCCATATTCTAATTGTCATTATAAGTGCATGTGTGCAGGTTAGTTTGTTTTTTGCCTTAAAAGTCACTGGTATTTATTCATTAATAACCATGCATTGTTATACTCTCTTTAGACGTATAAATAATTTTTCCTTGTTTTCATCTTGATTTGTCTTTGATCCTTTTAATTATAAATGCCTAAATACCGAGCTTGCAAAATGAAAATACCTTTGAAGTGGGCAATGAAACCTAGATCAGGTCATTATAACCTCTATTTCTGCTAATTAGGCAGTGGGTGTCCTGTGGCCTTTTGACATTCATGCAAATATCATTAGCCAGGTATGTTTCTCTGTGACAGTAGTAGCATTTCTGTTAGACTCAATCCTAAACTGGATATTTGCATTGATGTTTCTCTCAACATCCTCTGTTCAGAAGTAAAAGTTCAGGGGAATGAGGTACCTTCATACTGAAATGAAGGTGATCAATTGCTGTGTCCAGGAGGAGGTCAGTGATGGATGGTGTCCATCAGGCATCTGCACTGGGATCACTGCTGTTAAATGTCTTCAACAATGACATAGGCAGAGGGATCAGGTGCACCCTCAGAGAGTTTGCAGAACACACCAAGCTGAATGGTGCAGTTAACATGCCTGAGGGATGAGATGCCATCCAGAGGGATGCAGACAAGCTTAAGAAATGGGCCTGTGGAAACACCATAAAGTTCAAGAAGGCCAAGTGCAAGGTCTTGCACTTTGGTGGGGACAAGGCCCAGTATCCATATAGACTAGGTAATGAAGGGTTTGATAGAAGCCCTGTAGTACTTGGGGGTACTAGTGGGTGAGAGACTGGACACGAGCTGGCAATGTGCACTTGTGGCCCAGAAAGCCAATCTTATCCTGGGCTGCATCAAAAGAAGCATGGCCCACAGGTTGAGAGAGCTAATTCTGTCCTTCTACTATGCACTTTTGAGACCCAAACTGGCGTACTGGATCTAGCTGTGGAGTCCTCACCACAGAAAAGACCTGAACCTGTTGGAATGGGTCCAGAGGAGGACCACGAAGATGATTGGAGGGATGGAATATGTCTTCTATGACAAAAGACAGAGTTGGGTTTTTTAGCCTGGAGAATAGAAGGCTCTGGGGAGATCTTATTGTAGTCTTTCAGAATTTAAGGGGGGCTTATTAGAAAGATAGGGACAAACTTTAGTAGCTGTCATGATAGCACAGGGAGCTATGGTAGAGTATATTCAGACTGGATACAAGGAATTTGTTTTTTACAATGAAGTTAGTGAATTACTAAAACCGATTTCCCAGAACAAAGGATGACTGAAATAATTATGGATACGTATGAGCAGCTGATAAACAAAATAGCCTAACCTGGACATTTGAGGATGTGAAGGAAGGAAAAGTTGGAGATTTTGTTATTATGTACAAATAATTTACTTTATCTGTAACTGGAGGATATACACGTTTAGCCTGAAATTTTTGATTTACATCCAAAAATTTTAAAAAAAAATCAGAAAACAGATTAGGACCGTGATTGCCATGGTCATTTATTTAACAAACACAGTATAATATATAAGAAAATCCTTCTTATAAAAAGGATTTTATGGTGCTGACTTTGTACTAGCTGAGAGATAGTAAAGCAATCTGAAGTATCTCCAGTCAATCCTGACGTTTCTAGGAAATAATGCTGTTTGGAGATTTCTAAATACATCAACACCTTTTAGTAGTTCAGGAATGCAAGAAAATACAAGACCTCTACTTCTCCCAGCTCGTTGTGAAATGGTTCTGTCTTCATGAAGGCTGAAAATGGTCCTGACCTATTTTTTTTGAATAGCATCATAACATACATACTGCTAAAGTAGCAGAAAAAATAAATGTGTTCCCTTGGATGCAGAGTGCATGTAAAAGCTTTTATGTGTTTAAAATGTTTTCTTTTATATGATGTTTAATAAATGCAGAGTATGGGAAAGGCAGAATTCCCTCCTTCCCCACTCCCCTTCACAGTCAAAATAATAAGAAGGTTTCCTATAGAAATGAGCCACAATAGCTTCCAAGAGCGCAATGACTTTGTAGACAAATGCACAGTCATAACACACAATAGTTCACATTCAACACTGGACGCAATAATTATTTTAATGAGAAAGATAATGGCTAGTCAGGACACTGGAGCTAGTCCCTTACTATATTAGAGAAATGTTTTGTGCGTTTAAAACTTATCATAGGCAGCCCCCCAGACAGTGAAGGAAAGAGCTTACACTCAGTGAGCTGACAGTTACCAAATCTGGTGCATGGAGCACAATGGGCACGGAGCATCATCCCATGTGTCAAGTAAAGGGCTCTGAATCAGAGTAGTCCAGCAGAATATTGGTTCTTTAAATTAGTGCTATGCTCTAGCTTTGCTACAAAAATTGCACCATGCTGAAAGTCCCAGAATGAGTAGGGAAGTTCACCCTATTTAGCTAAACAAAGTTTCATTATGCTCGCATGTTTAGTGAACGTTCTTGAAAATCGGTTTGTGGTGCACCATAAATAGTCATTTGTGACTATAAAAAGAAGATAGCAATGCTACTAGCTCCATGTGATAGCCTTTTTTTCTTATTTTGCAGAGAACTAAATGACTCCAGCAGAAGAGAGTGGTGGTGATTAGGACAAAATCTAGCATTAATTTTTTTTTTGTTTCATTTTACTTTTTCTTTCACTAGTAGGCTGAAAAAAAATGGCATTACAGTACTTTATTCTTTCAGCAAAGTATATCATGCTGTATTCAACAATACAAGAGAGTCAAGGCTGTTGCTGCTCCCTGCTCACAGATTCAACCACTAGTGAGTCTGATGATGTAATCCCATCAGGAACACACAGGTACATACAGATAGATATTGATATAAATTATATAAATATAAGTATAGAGATAGATAGATTAGATAGATAGATAGATAGATAGATAGATAGATAGATATAGATAGATAGATAGATAGATAGATACACAGTTGCATCCACTATGGACACACAAGCCTTCCAACCGGTGGTCTGATCCAGAAGAGAGAGCCCCTCTAACCCAGGAAAGAGTTAGAAATGCAATTAGATTATAAAACAGGCTGTCCTGCTCAGACAAATCACAGAAGCACAGAATAAGCTGAGTTGGAAGGGATCCAGAAGGATCATAGACTCCAAATCCCAGACCTGCACAGCACCATCCCCTAGAGTCACACTGTATGCTCAAGAGTATTGTCCAAATGCTTCTTGAACTCTGTCAGGCTTTGTGGTGTGACCACTTCCCTGGGGACCCTATTCCAGTGCCCAATCACCCTCTGAACTTTTTCCTAATATTCAAGCTAAACGTTCCCTGACACAACTTCAGGTCGTTCCCTCAGGTCCAGTCACTGGTCAGCACAGAGAAGAGATCAGTGCCTGCCCCTCCTCTTCCCCTCATGAGGACATTGTAGACTGCAATGTTGCTCTCCTTTGGACACTCTCTAATAGCCTTTTATCTTTTTCATACTGTGGTGCCCAAAACTGTACATAATATTCAAGGTGAAGCTGCCCCAGTGCAGAGCAGAGCAGGACAATCCCCTCCCTTGCCTGGCTGGCGATGCTGTGCCTGATGCCCCCCAGGATAGGGTTGGCCCTCCTGGCTGCCAGGGCACTGCTAACTCACATTCAACCTGCCATTGACCAGGACCTCCAGGTCCCTTTCTATGGTGCTACTTTCCTCATGAGGAAAGCATCTCATTCCCCAGTCTGTTCCTACTTCCAGGGTTATCCCATCCCTGGTGCAGGATCCAGAATTTTCTCTTGTTGATCTTAATATGGTTGGTGATTGCCCAGTCCTCTGATTTGTTGAGGTCTCTCTGCAGGGCCTCCCTGCCTTCAAGGGAGTCAACAACTCCCCACAATTTCATATCATCGGTGAACTTAGTGTCCCTTCCAGTCCTGTGTCTAAGTCATTTATGAAGATGTTGAAGAGCACAGGGCTGAGGGTGGAGCCCTGTGAAACCTCACCAGTGCCAGGTCACCAGTCTGATGTCACCCCATTCACTGTAACCCTTTGTGCCTGACCTGTGAGCCAACTGCTCACGCACCACAAGATGCCTTTATCCAGCTGAATGCATTATTTGTTTGCCCCTTGATTCTCACTTAGAGGCTTTCAACTGTGTCATTGTCAACTATAAGCTCCATACATTCTAACCCTTGTATCACATACAGTGCCACCCCTCGACCTCTTCTGCCCTGCCTATCACTCCTGAAGAGCCTGTAACCATCCAACAGGGCACTCCAGTCGCACCACTCATCCCAGCACGTTTCACTTATACCAGTGATTTCAAATCTCTGGGCAGATCCAGACAAGTGTACTGACTAATAGACTGTTAACACAAAACTGGCCCTTTCTATCCTCTTAGATAGAGTTTTCTATCCTCTTTTCTCCTGAAATCACTGCACCTAAGCCCCTCCTTTTTCTTACCTTTGGTTTCTCCCTTCAGCTAATTGTAATAAAAACTGCATAATCCTGAAATGCTCTTCCACTGCATTCCATAATGTGTCCCACCCCTGGGCAATGATTAGTCTGAAAGGTGATCTGGGGAACTGTTCCAGGTGATGCATCTTTATGGGGTTTATGCCTGGATCTGATGGATATTCTGGGACAGCCCAACAAGATATTCATTCCTTGGAGGTCTGTAATTCATGTTCTGCCTGTCCTATGCTCCTCAGAGTTTGTGAAGATTGGTCTTTGATGATCTGATGGACATAGCAGTGGGAATGGGATCAGCTCAGCAGGAAATTGTTTGGGCTTCTCATGCTGCCATTGACTTCCAGACATCCTCTGTGAAACAGATAGTTTATCTCATATCCTCAGACTTTTGAACTACAAAAGCCACTGAATCATCACAGTCAAAATATATTTCAATCAATTCAATCACTTGAATTATCAAAACTTTTTGAAAAGGCTAGTCACCAAAGGCCCTTGAAGCAATAGGAGTAATCACGCTGTGGATTATTACATGATTTAAAGGTGGTGAAGTATTCAATTTTCAAAATAAATAGTATTTGCCAGAACTATCTCTAAAACATAAGTAGAAAGTGAATGGGCAATAAAATACCAGGCAATACTCAACATTGGTAAGTGCAATTATATTCTGACTGTGCAAACAAACTGATAGGCTCAGATGATGTATTACCACACTCAGGAAAGAGATTTTGGCACCCCCTCTGAACAGAACTTGTTGGTCCATTAGCATGATGATGAGACAAACAAAATTTTTTGAGAAAAAAAAAATGAGAAAAAAAAAAAAGAGAGATGTAAAAAGAAAATTTAATTATCCTACTGTACAAATGCATGGTATATATTCCTCTTGAGTAGTGCACAACTCTAATCTTCCTTTGAGAAGGAACCAGTGATATGCAGAATGGGGTTCATCTATGTAGCCAAATGATTTAGACCCCTTTTTTCATTGCAGCAGAGAGAAACCCTTATCTTCTACATTTAATGTAGGTTACTTGATAATTGGGCTCTCCCTTTTGTTACGAATGAATTAATTCCTTCCAAAGAAAACCTCAGTGAGGTTCCGAGAGCATTTCAAGGAAACACAATAGGAAGGTTGCTGAAAACTGTACAGGGACTGCCTCCCAGCATTTGAAATGCTGCTTCAATACTGTCTGGATAGAATTTGCACCTTCAAAGGCTTCCCATGTGTCCTGGGTTACAACGTGGGGTGTAACCAAAATATGTATTCTACTCCCATCTACATTATTCTTGATAATGGTGGGTCATTTGCAACAGCTGCCCAGGGCACACCCGACACCTCAGGCTGAAAACTGGGTGTTAGATGAGGGAAAGAGGCAAACCCTGCACCCAGGGTAGTGTTTCTTTGTCTTCAAAAATCTACTGAGCCACAGCCTAAGAGGGTCATCTCCACCAGTGGGCCATAATGGCTCAACATCCCCAAAGGGCAGCTGTAACAACCTACTGAATAAATGAAAGAAAAGAAAGAAGACTTAGTTCAGAAAGAAACTGGATAAAATAATGAGGATTAGACATTTGTTGTTCTGCATTGCTGCTATCTTCTGCTCAGGGAGCCCCTAAATGATGGCTTCCAAAAGCTCAGCTGGTACATTAAGGAAAAATCACTGAATAGACAGCATCTTTCCCACACTCTTTCCTTGAGCATCCACTTTCTGAACCACAATCTTGTTTGCATTTACATTAATTCTGATGCATTACATCAGTTATATTTCTGACCTTTAATCTGGAGGAACTGAAAGGAAATATTGGAAAAATGTGTACTTCCGTGATCCTATTTTTGGAATGGAAAACATGCTAGTATAAAATCTACATGGAGGAGAGAGGAAATGTGGCTGGATTGTAAGGGAAGGGGGTAGTGTACAATACACCTTTTCCTTTTGTTACTTCTGTGATTCTTACAACCTTTACCCTGTCTCACTGTGACACTCCCACAAGTAAACTTTCAGGTACTGAAGGGATACACAGTGGGATAACTTCACATTACTGCATATTCAAAGGAATCATTATGTGACAACAACCTTTCAGTATTCCAAAAACATTTTATTGTGATATATGAATGTAAGAGGACTCATTGAAAAAGCACTCAAAAACAAAATTATTCCAACTTCTACCTTCATTTTCCATCTTCAGATTTCTAGTACCTGAGGAGAAATCATACTGCTAGAAAAGCATGTTATGGTAAATAGACACCATAAAATGACTAATTATATACTCATTTTAAAAAAAATAGCACTGACTTTTATACCTCCAATGTAGAAGTTACTGTGAAGAATCTGCAATTACTCACATGTAAAGAAATGTCCATTTTCACCACTTCACTTACTGAATTTGAAAACTACAGTGGTTCTCATCCTGGAGTTGTCGCCCTGGTTTTCACAGTGTTCTATGTTTTTACTTTTGTAGTAGAAGTTCTCATGCATTTTCTATAAACATAGCTCTTGTTTTCTAACCGGCTGAGAATGTTTACTGAACTTCTGGATTGTTGTTCATTCCTTTCTCCAAGGCGGAGAAAGGTGATAGACTGTGTTCCTATCCTGTAATATTCTAGAGGTGTTAACCTCATCTGCCAATGTATGCTTGTTCTAAAAGAGGTATAAAAGAGTGATAATAAAGGTGGGCAGGCCCCTTTTGGCTCTGCTCGGTGATCTGACCTGCTGCCAACCTGCTGTTGGAGTCTGCGTGTTCGTGTCCGACACTGCGACACTGGAGTACAAGTTAAAAAAAACAATGGCCAGGGTTCAGTTACTTCAAATTATAAAACAGAATCAGAGCAGAAAATGGAAATGTGTCTCTCTTATCTTCCTTAGCATTGTGATGTGAAGAATAGCTGCTTGATTTTATGGAATTCAGACACAGTATAAAAGGCTTGCAAAAAAGAAGCAAAGTAAAAAGATAGAAAAGGATGACCAAAATATCCCTTACTTGAATATTTTAAAGAATATTGTGTTTTAAGTGAGTATTTATGCTACAGCTTTGAAATTCTTAACTCTTAGAAATACCTTATCTTAGCTTTAGATTTTATATTAGTTATTTCATTCTTGTTTACGAACTTCTATGTACATATTGTTATTCTTAGCAATACACACATACCATATATAATATATACTTATATATATGATATAATACATTACAGATATTAAAAAATAAAAATTAAAAGACCACAAACATTTGATGGGCTATAGGCCTAGAATTGAAAAGTAAATGCAACAAGAATCAATGCTCAGGGTAGTAATTATGTATATGTCTATGGTAGTAGACAATATGTAAACTATAGTTAGCAAAAGACTCATGACAAGTATTGAAGGGCTAGCCACTACTTCTGCAAATGGCAAAGAAAGCTTTAACCACACTGTAGATTGAAAAAGAATTAGAAATCTCACTTGAAAATCTAAGAGACTCCTTTTAATAATGTCAAGTACCTAAATAAGTAATTAATAGCTTTTTAAAAAGTAGTTGGAGGCTGGATATTTGAAGGGGACCTGTATCAACAAAATTTCAGCATTTAATATCCTCATGTATTTTTGAGTATCCTAGGGAGGCTTTCCAGCATTTCTTGCACCCAAGACCATTTAAATTCCAGTTTTATGTTACTTATAAAAGGGACAAAGAGACAAAGAGAAGAGGACTGATACATACAGTCCATTGATTCTTTCTGTCTCTCCCAAACAGATTTCCTTGAGGTCTTGCACCTGTAAGTGAATAAAGATAAGTCTGGTTTAACATAGCTGTAGACATCCATTAAAATTAATGTGAGTTCAGTGGAGGCCTTTACAATGTGCATAAGAAATTATCCATTCTTCTGTCTTCATTTTTACATGAAAAGAATGTCCCCTTTCTACTCAGAGATTGCTGCTGTTTTATTTTTGCTTGTGCTTAGTGCAGTGCAGACACATACACATTCTCATGGTTTCTCACAGATGCTCGCCTTTGTTCTTGTTTGTTTTGTCGTTCAATTAATATCAAAGAAAGGTCAATCTGACAAAGTATATGGTTGGTGTTTGTGTATGGAAAAACATAATGGAAAACTTGTAGTAACAGGAGTCCCATGTGCCAAAGAAAATGTTAAAAAGCCTCTCCTTAGTGACAAAGTGAGCTTCATTTGTACTGCATAAGTACCCTATTACAAAAGCAGTCCTGGACTTCCATGGGACTACTACGAATATGTTTATAATATGATTAGGCAGGCAAAGCGCTCCTAACGTGCTGCATCACTAGTCTTGTGACTGTTATACTGCTGTAGTGGGACCTCTTAGACTTCTAGTGGGATGAAATAGCGTTACTTATAAGTGTACTTATATCTTACTTAAAATGAAGAGAATCTTGCTGGCTGATGTCATGAGGCTTGAAGAATGATATTAGTGTTACGAATGGTGACAGATTTTTGCTCGCTTTACTTCTGTGACTCAAATGGCAGCATTACTCCACAATTTTTGAATCCCACAGAATAAGAGTTCAAAATAAATCCCTGCTCGCCAAAAAATTGCAAACACTTACTGATCAAACAGATTAATTTAATGCACATTTGTGAACCACTAATATGGTATTCTCCTGGGGCCAGAGGAAGTATTGCTGTGGGACTACCAGCCATGGTGCTACACCACAACTGTTAGAATTTCTGGAGACTTCTAGATTTGCATTTTCTTTGTAGTTTCATTAACATAATTTGAAAACAGACTTAATTAGTGTTTTAGCACTATTCATTTTGTTTTATTTTTATTTTTTTAAATTCCTGAAGAGATTTTTTTTCAATGGGGTACGATATTGAGTTGACAACCCTGAAAAAATCAACTTCTCTTTGAAGCTATACAATGATTCTATATAAGGTTAGTTCCAAGCCAGTTTTACTGATCAGGGTGGGGTTTTCTTTAGTTTTTGTTTTATTGCTATTTTTATTATCTCTTTGCTGATCTGCTGTGACAGATCATGTTCTAAGTTACTAAATGTGTGGCTATCTGGGCTTCATTCTCCACTAGCTGTTAAGCAAGAACTTTCAGAAAAACACACCTTTTAAAACTGTCTCAAATCAGTTTTCAAACAAAATGGTGTTACTGCTCTAAATGAATAGATTATTTTTCCTGAGGTTGGGATAACAGTAGGTATTTTTATGCTTTTCCTCTCCATGATAATTTATGTTTAGCATTTTTCCGTGTCTTCTCTTCAAGAAGTTTTGCTGTCCTTATAAGTATATTGTTCTAATGGAATACTGCTAAAAGTCCTGAAAATGCTTTTTATCTCCACCAATAGTTTTATCCTCATTTTAGTTTGTGATTTTTGTATTACTGTTTTTTATCTGAGTTTATTTCTTGTCTCTTCCAACCAGACCATTCTTGGCAGAACAATTTTTCCTTTTTTTATTTTTTTTAATTTTTTATCAGTCTTTGCCTTTACAGACAAAAGTATCAGTTGGTGTCACATATGATTTTACTGGCCCACCAGAACCAAGAATAGGATTTTCTGCTCGTTTTATGCAGAACTTTAAACAACCAACAGATGGAAAAAAATTCCAAGTTAGTTATTACTTCTGCAGATATGAATTAGAGACCTGAAGTTGAAATAATCCCTATCCTCCTGCATTTTTTCATGTAGTTTTCTAGTTAGATTAATATTGTTTTTATAACATAAATATAATTTTTGCAAAACAACACCAAATCTAACCACAAGAGTAGTAAAAATGAAAGAAAAATTAGTCTACTTACAAATACACTTCATTATTTTATTGGCTCAATAAATGATATTGCCTCCGAAACATCAACTGTGAAGGATACTGAGAACTTAGGCAAAAAAAAAAAAGAAAATAAACAAAAGCTACAAGATATTTGCAAATGTCAGATAACTAACATCACCCAAGAACTTCCTGCATGGCCCCCTTAACCTCATTTGGACAGTAATTCAGCACTAAAGTTTGGCTTCGTAATGAAACACGGATACAGAAAATCCTCATGCAGCCAGAAAATGCATCTTTCAAAGCCTTTAGTAAAACTACTTCTGGCTCACTTAGAGTCCTGTTAGGCCGTGAAAAGGTGTGTTGCATTAGATGCTGAAGATCAAGTGCCAGATTTTCAGCAGGATTAAACTGATGTAGCTTCATGGAAACAAGTCACAGTGGCCACTGCAAATGTAATAGCAGTGGGAACTGTGGGGAGGGAGCTGGCTGAGCCGTGATGATCTGGGGTATCTCTTGTGTATATTAGAGGGCAGCTTGCTAATCAGAAGTTGTTAAAACAGTTGTTTGAAATGTTGCCACTGGACAGGATCTTTCTAAGTAAATGAGTAATCCCAACAGTACTAATGATACCAATTTATCACTGAGGTTCCATTTGTATGTTTTGTAGTTTCCAATCTGTTACAGGAAAATGGTGGTGGCTGGTTGAATGCCTTTTTTTTTTTTAATGAACATTTAAAGTACATAATTTTACTTCATTTGTGCCAGAAAATTGCCCAAACACCTTCATTAGAAATAAGCAAATCTGTTCAATACTATCTGAACAGCAGGCAGTAGATGCTTTATTGAACAGAAAAGCTTTAACAAACCTTATCCTGTACATGTCTGTACTATGAGTCTGTTTATGTACTCACAAGTTTAAGGAAAATATGGGTGCTGCTACATAATGAACGGTGTCTTACTACCCTTCTTTTTTATCCAGGTGGTTGATTATATGGTATGGGATATTTTTGCAGGTGGTATAGAAAAATCATATGTACCAGCTGCTGTACCCACTGAGCAACACTTTGCTAAATGACACAGCACCAATCACATATAACAGCTCTAATAACCTGAGTGGTATTTTTACTAGATGTATCTTTTTTTCTTTACACTGAAAAATAGCCTTCAAAAAGACTTTTATCTGCCTCTGGTTCTTGTGCATACTCTTCTGGGTAAAATAAAAAAAAATATTCAGGAGAAACATAAGTGATTTTAAAAACCCCCACAATAATACAAAGCCAGATAGGATAGCAAAAATGAACTGTGCACTGGATGGCTTGGCATGCTGCCACCAATCCTTGGCAGAAATCACTTGCTGCTGGCACTGGAGAAGTTAGATGTACTAGCCACTGGGCCCCTGCTATAAACATTTTACTATGTAGAATCAATATTGACATACTGCATAAACAACTGGATGAACCTTGGACAAAAATGATAGCAAATAGCATTTCAATAATTTCACATAAATCTGAAAATATAATTGTGCTTGACATTACCATTAGCATTGTAGCTGAAGGCCCTGATTATCACTGAGCACCATTAAATTTAGTCTATTGAACATCAGTCCTGTGCTTTCTTTTCCTGTGAGTATGATTGGTGTGAAGAATGCAGCAGTACAAAAATTATCTTCAGTTGCTACCCTGTGGGAAGGCATCCAGGGCATTTGCTGCCCTTTGTGCAATTAACAGTCATATTGATCACTTGCTTATTTCAATTAATAGTAGATAAGCTGTCTGATTCCCATCCCCGCTGTAATTAATGAAAGTAGACATTAACTGTTGCTAGAACAACATAACTCCTTCTCTACCACCTGTACTTCTTGTTTGGAAGTGTGAGATATGTTATGACCAAGTTTGTCTCAGCAGTAGAGAGTAGATTAGGAACTTTTCATACCTAAGTAGTGCAGGTTTGTAGTAGAAATACCACCACTGCTTACATATTTTCCTCAATTTTGATAGAGAAATTAATGTTGTTAAGAAAAAGATTGTCCACACTTATTCTCTGAAATTACTCATATTTTAGATAATGAGAGCATTGCTTCTGTCTCATAAAAAAACAATATTGTTGCTTCTTTCTCATGAAACACTGTTATTACACTGTTATAGCTCACCATTATTGCCAGGTTTATGAGAAAGACTCATGTGGTCATGTGCTTGTGCTACAGCTCTTAAGTTCTTGAAGTCTAAGGCTGATGCTCCAAGTCCTCTAAATCCCTCTAAAGATGTGGACTCTTTTACTCAGTTGGAAGCTGTCAAATCACTGAAGAAGATTTAAACTACCACATACAGTATTGCTTCCTGCTGTGGCTGATGAAGGAGATACACAGTAGCTTTACACTGTGACATTATTATTTTCTTTCTTGTAATAATAAAGTGTCCTCTTCTGTGCAAAAAGACGGTGACATCCTTGTCAGTGCTGTGCCTTTGATAGGTACAGTTAAGTGATAGTAACCATGTTTTCTACCAGAAGGAAGCAGACCTGCTTCACATCTAACACTTGCAGTGGGCTGGTTGAACACAATGAATGCAAACTGTTGTTGGCAAGGACAGAAACTGATGAAATAGATGGACTGCATGATATATGCATCTATATGTCTCCAAAATATATGAAATGGAAGGGGAGAGCTATTCCCTGCATTAAATTATTCAGATTACTTAAGAAAAAAAAAAAAAAAAGGGAAAGGAAAAGGAAGCAGCATATATAAATATATATTCATTTACATGAAACTAAGCAGTAAAAAAATTTGAACTTTTCCTGATTTTGGTCATGCTTTATATTTTTTAGGTATCCAAGACCTTTTTTTTCTTTTTTTTTTTATTTACTTAGAGTAGCAGTTCTTTCAGGAGCACATTGACAGCTTTGAGCTGATAGAGAATCATTATAATCAGTGTAGAAGATATAAAGTCACAATGAGAAAGGAATTCAAGTTTACAGTAGTGGGGACCACACACTGTGATAGTTTGCATTAGAAACTCAGCAGGGGGAGTGTGAAAAGCTGTAGCATTATAGTAGATATGAGAGCTCTTTGGCATGAATAGGTCGTGTGTGTTCAAGTACCTGTCTAACACGTAACAATCACAAAATATTATCATATTCAGCAGGACCATTATTGCTGCTGCATTGAATATGTAGCCTCTTAAAATCCCCCATGCTCTCAAAAAATGAAAAACATACAGCTTCAAATAATGGATTCCCCCTAACCATATTAGTAGTACATTTCAGAATACATTACCACAAGAAGTGGAGACAGAGGCATACACATGAATAGATCAAAACTGTATGGAACAGGTGTTATGTCAGAGCAAGGTTATTCCTTCAGGTAAATAGAATCTTTTAGCCAAAATGCAGAAACAAATGCATGAAACAAAGAGAACAACCAAAGCTTTACATCTAAGCTTTGAAAAAAAATTAATATCATAATGATCAAAAGCTTATAGCAGCTCAAAATAGGTTCAAAAACCCAGGAAGTATTATCTAGGGAGGTACAAACACAGAGCAAAGATTCAAGACTGTGATAATTCCCTTCAGTTTTTAATTTCTTTCTTCTCTGTTTTTTACTTTGAGCTTATGAGATGAATTGTAGGCAGTTCAAAATTACAAACAAATCTCTAAAAGACAGAGATCAAGCACCAGAAATTTGACCTCAAAGTCTTTTTTACGGTAGCAAAACCTACATTATATGCCTGTTATTACAACACCGTGTTGGAAGAATATTGAGGTTGCACAGGAAGGCACTTAAAAGTTGAGAGATAGCAGAAATACTTTTTTACTTTGCCCAGTGAAATGGAGGGGTGTTACTATCTTCATTTTACAGATGAGCAACTCTAACAGGGAAAGATTATGGCCAAGGGATATGTTTATTTTGGCTGGCCAGGTGGAGATGCATCTCATGCCCGTGCACCTGATGGTCAGAGCACTTACAATTTAAAAGAGTACATGAAACCTATTTTAGGTTGTACACCAAAGTAGCTTGGAATTAGACATCTTACACTAGTGGAGGTGAATCACAGAATGACAAAATCCCACCCTAACTGTTCAAAGAACTTATCCAATTGACTTCAGAGTCAACAAGCATTTTGGAAAACAAAACTGCCACTGAGAAAATGAAGAATAGTTCATTTGAAACACTTTTGAAGAGATAGCTGTATAGAGCATGAGAGACAACCCGCCCGCAATGTTAGTGGTCAGCTGTCTTAACCCCATTGTGTATTCTCCTTTGCCACAACTAATGTCAGTAACCATTATACTAGTGTACAAGTTCTTGATATTGTATAAGAAAAAATCAAGATATGAAGAAAAGGAGTGCAGGTAGATAGCTAAATTAAATAAACTTTCTACACAGATTGTCCTAGAAAAAAGGGCAGAGAAATAAACTTCCAGACAGGAACCTGATCACCCACACTTCTTAATTCTTTGATTTTACTTTGTATGTACTTTGGTCTGTTCCAAATAGATTTCTTTTTTACGTAGAGATATAGCCCCATAGTGGATGCAAGTTTAAAAGCTATTTGTTCTTGGTTTGGAGAACTAGTTCCCTTTTATTTAGCCAATAAACATACTGATATATACCAATGTAAGCCTGTAAGTGCCTGCTTTCCAATCATCTTCATCATCAGCTATGTCCTGACAAACCTTAACGGTCAACTTCATGGTTACATTGTAGCAGCATTCACAAACTCATGTGCCAGATGTGAACTGACAGACATGCTTAGAGTTCTGACTTTAAGCACCAAGAAGACACTAGCAGCAGGTCATTTCCAAATACCATTTTCCCTACACTTTCCCAAAATGGTGACCTAGGCCTAAGTCTCTCTTTTACAAGATGAGATGTAAGACCATGTCCCAGGTGAACACAATAAAAAACAGGCTACAAGGATTTCTGGACCAGGCATTTTTCATTCCTGCTTGTGCAATTTACTCTGCTATGCATCAAGTAAGACTCACTGAAGCAAAGAATTCAATCTTTCCAAGTAAATGTCCTAAGAACTGGTTCCTAGAAAAAAACATGGGGGAGGGTATTTCCACCTACCCCTCCTTTTATTAAGAGAGGTCTAAAATGCAAAACTCTCAAAGAAAGGGCTTTGATGCCTATTCCCAGAAGAAAATGGAAAATGAACGAGTCTTTTAGGGGAGGGAAACTGGTAAACAAAGTTAGGGGTCAGATCGCCTAAGAGGGAACTTTAATATTGGCATTATTCAAAATGCTTTCTTCGAATCTAATTCCAGGATGGAAAAATTATAGTCATATACATCACTTAGGACCTGAGAATTTCAGGAAAATAAAGGATGTCTAAAAAGTATCCTAAACATTTTTTATCAGTCTAGACAGGGGAAGAAATCTTTAAGCAAAACACAGTCTGTACACTTCATAGATGGAGAAGATAGATTCAAGCTACTATTAAACAAAATAAGGCAAAAACACATGTTTTAGCACTGACCCTTGATTATCTCTGATGTTTAGACAAAATGTAACTGCAATTGAGAGAGCAGTACTTTCTGCTAAGGAGGAACAAGGACCTGTTGCAGGTAAGTAGTGATTCAGATCAGGTGTTGTGTCCTTGCCTGAGAAAAACAATACTTCAGCAATTCCTCTCTCTTCTTCCAGTTCTCATGTTGGTAGAAGCTGTGGCAGAGTTCAATGTGTATTCATACTATCTCCTTCATGGATTTTATTTTCTCCTTGTTATACAGGGAAGTGAGTTCTCCCTAGCTCTTCTCTTCCCTCACTCTTCCATGATCATATATGAACTGTGTTCATATTTTTGTGTCACCCCAAGACACTTACGTATAGCCTTAGACCTGTATTTTCAAGGCCTTTGCTAACTTCTTGAGTTTTTACTCTTGGGGATCACTATTATACAGCACACAATCCTAGAAAGAATGTAAGGTAAGAGCCATCCTGATAAGGTGGAACCATGACTTTAATACCTTCATCTTTTCTAAGTGTTCAAAATTAAATCTTCTTGCTCCTATAAAAATGAATTTATCACTGTGCTATACCAGACAGAGACATTTTCATTTCTTTCAGTCAGGTAGATAAACTATGCAGCAAAAAGATAAAGACTTACTGAGAGAGGAACAGAGGTAGAGAACAAGCACACTGTTGGGTGTTTTGGCTTTGGTTGGATTTTTTTGTTGTTAGGTTGTTTTTTTTGTTTTTGTTGGCTTGATTTGGTTTGAGTTTTGTTCTGTATTTTACTTATATTGTATGACAACTACATGGGAAGAAAACCACAGCTACAATTCCTAGGACTACTGTTTTCTTTGCTATGTTTTTAATGTAAATCAGGTACCCAAACTCTGCACAACTCTTCCCATGATTCTCATTACTCGCCAAAGGTCCTAACAGGAAGGCATAGCAAAACAGGATTTGGTAACACCTCATAGTAGAGTAATTCTTTAACCATCAGACCATGCTTTGACTGTAATATTCTTGAAATTAAATTGGAGTCACCTAATTAAGTGGAAGTATTTCATAAACTCTGTTAAAATGGACTTCAGTATAGAATTTATGCCACATCTACATAGCACAAAATTAAAATATTTCTTTTCCTCAAGACAGTTCTGCATGAGTTCTCATTTTTACATACCCAGCACAATATCCTCTGTGTTCAATTTCAGAACTGGCAAGTAACAATAAAAAAAAGCTTAAATTCTGTAGATAACTAAATAAATTAAACATGCCACAACTCCTAATTACCAACACAACGACTAAAATCGGGTTTGTATAAGCAACATTCTATGTGCTACATTCATCTGTGCTAGCTACTCTAATTGCCTGGGCTGAGATTATAACTTGGAGAAAGTAAAGTATTATGTGGTATTACTCCATATCTAAAAGATTTTTTTCCTAAAGGGCAACAAAAGAACACTATTAAAGCCACCCATTCACCTCTATCCCCATTAATATTGACATTTGGAAGAAAAAAATGCATGTTCATTGAAGTGAACTGTGTTTCATATCTGAAGGCTGATTTATTTCATATGAAAAACTAAACTGTGTTGTAAGGATTAGTGTACAATGCAAACCCGTTAAATACTTAACAGGGCATAACAAAAAAAAATGTATTCTTTAAGGAAGAATGCTGGCAGCAACACTGCTCTGGTCTGATTGGTACATTAGCAGTCCTGGTTGTGATAGAAGAACACCAGTGTCAAGGAAATCTCATTTAAAATCCTTTCCTTATGTAGATAATGGACTGTGTGGCTAAACTGTGCCGCTGTTGGTTTTCTGATCTGTGCTTTCCAATTTTAGTCTCTAAGCAAGGTTTCCTTATTAGCAAAATCTTCTGTCCAGAATATGCAGAACTGGATTAAACATCTGATGTTTACAAAATGCATTTGATTACATTTCTCATATATTTTCAAAAATGAGGGCTAAATCCAGCTTCCTTATAAGTGAATGAGTAGCTGTGGGCTGAGGTTGGTTATAAAACACCATGTGGCCTTTGCTAATAACATGGTGAGTATTATTTTCTGGGAGACAATGCAGGCCCAAATTCAAGACAAAGAATAGACCCTGATTTATAAAATTACAGAGAATTAAAAAAATAAATGCATCTTATTAAAAGAAGAAAAAAAAAAATATATGTCCTGTGAAAACAGACTGAGAGAGCTGGGGTTGTAAAGCACAGAGAAGAGAAGGTTCCTTATGGCAGCCTCCCTTGAAGGGGACCCACAAGAAATTTGGACAGGGGCTTTTTACAAGGGCGTGTAGTGATAGGACAAAGCAGAATGGATTCAAACTGAAAGAGGGTAGATTTAGATTAGATGTTTTGAAGAAATTCTCCACTAGGTGAGTAGCAAGGCACTGGAACAGGCTATTCAGAGAAGTTGTGGATGGCCCATCCCTGGAAGAGTTCAAGACCAGGTTGGATGGGGCTCTGAGCAACCTGGTCTAGTGGAAGGTGTCACTGCCTATGGGCTTGGAACTAAGTGATCTACAACTTCCAACTCAAACCATTCTGTGATTCTATGATTTAACTTCATATAACCAATAGCTGTTGACTAAGCCAATTTAAAGCTGGGAGTCTCCAGGGAATAGGAGAGTAAATTCTATTCATCTACTGAAATACCAGGAGAGACATCAGAAACAGAGTATTTTCAAGTATCTCTTGTTAAGAGCCACAGTTGCATTTCTGTTCAATGTAATCAATTGTCTAAGTTAAAATGCAAGTTAAAGTTCATGAGAAAGGAACGGAACCAGGCAATATATTTGGCAAGAAGTAAACAAATGAACTAATAAAAAGACTGGGCTTCAATCACACAGAAGTCTTACTTTTTCCAGATGGATTATTGATCTAATGGTAGATATTAACTAACTATAAAATTTCTTCCTTTAGAAAGGATGTCCATTTGGTAAAAGACACACAATTCCTCAAAATATATTCTTTTGATATCATGTGTAATTAAACTAAGCAATGCAATGCCACAGGATGTTCTGAAGGCCAGATGTCTAAGTGAGCTTAAAAAGGAATATGACAAGTTCATGGAATAAAAGTCTACCTGGGACTGTTAAAACTGTCATGCCTGACTTCATGCTTGATTTTGAGAATTTCCAAAGCCATTCATTCACGTATGTTAAGAAAGCTAACCAATAGTTTCTTTGCTCCTGTATCCTTTCACAAGGAAACTGGAAGAAAAATACTGGGTCACATTGACCTGTTGTCCCTTTCTTTATAGTCCTTTATAATTATATTATCATCAAGGGTGCTTCGACTCTTGGACAGTTAAACATTTGAAGGAAGCTAGCTGCAGCCAGTGATTCAAGGCCTAAAGGTTGACATTGCTAAATTTACTTTGTGAGTTCTACAAGAGAACAGGAGCATTATGTGAATTGGTTACTGATTAATTCTCAAATATTCAGCCAGCAAAATCAGCCACAATCAACCATTCCATAGACCACAGTTGCATTCTACCCAGCCTAAAATATCACACATAGAGTTATATATATGTGTGTGTATGGGAATGAAATATATCTAAAAATAATATAAATTATTATATTCTAACAGATTAAATATAAAAATATTGTTCCCTGAAATGTGTATTCCTTTTAGTATTAAGCAGTTGCTGAATAAAAGGGAAGAAGAATCAACTTGAAAATAATTTGCAACTTTTTCTTCTTTCAGCAATACAGTAATTTCCAAGCTACTTCACAGCTGCATTCCCTTCTCTCAATCCCTTTCTCTTGCCTTCTAGCTTCTCCATGATCCAGCTTCAACAGAAGAGTTGGAAGTTGTCCCTTAGCCTCTTTGAATCCCCTAATTTCTGCTAGTAGGAGCTCTGAATCAGTTTCATAGCTGCTGTACAAAAGGTGGGCACTTCTGTGTTATCCTCTTCTTGTCTTCTGACACAGAAAAAGTCTGATTATTTAATCATGTGCCTTCACATGAAAACTCCAAGGTCCTGATCCTCAAAAGGAGGAAACAGCTCTAAAGACATGTTTATGTAGCTGTTTCAGTAAGGCCTTAAATCTTCCCTTTGAGGTTTACCAGCTGAACCATCAACCTAATAAAATGTAACATGGTGCAATTTGGAGCTTCTCTGAAAGGTAAGCATAGCACTGAATGTAAACTGATAGCGCTCAGAATCCTGCTGCAGGGATAAAGAAATATAACAAGTCTGTAGTTCAAAGACTTCCAGCTGAGTGGTGTTTAGGAAGCTTTTTACTTATTTAGTAACATTTTTACTTGGTTAGCCACCACTTCCAATTAAGACACTGAAACTGATGGGTTGAAACCCCAGCTCATTTTTTAAAAAATATCCTTCTGGTTATGAGCTTTATAGTCTTTTTTTTTTCTTTTGACTAACTAGAATTGTTCACAAAATCTTTCAGACCTAAAAGTAATTTAAGAAGCTGTTCCTTGATGCATTTCAGGTATTAGATTCCAGCCCCTAGCTTTGACTCCATAACTGACTATGTGTAGACAGGCTTAGTGTATGTTAACATACCAAACATGGACATAAATTTGATGTGTTAGCAGGTCTGCTCTGATTAAACTTAGGATCAAGAACTTAATTGCATCACTATATAAGCACTACTTTATTGGATTACTAACCTGCAGAGAAGGGCAAAAAGGCAAATGTGTCTCTGTACATGATTTTACATTGTTTAGTCTTATTGACTACACCCTGTTCGGCCTCAGGAGCACTTACTTTTTTGGAGTGATTGCATAGAGAACATAATCCCTCAATTTATAAAATCTGAATAAACTTATCTTGCACCTGTCACCTTCTGTTAAGTGTCAGACCAATTAAATTTGTTCTGGAAACAAGCAGTCTGGATCTCATCCTATATGGTTGTTACTATAATTGAAATTAGAATTATGTTTATGAACCAAACCCCAACACTTTTTGTATAGGTGGTATGGGAACAGAAACTTTTGCTAATAGGATTCTCGTTTTCTCTGAGCAGGTAATTAGGCGGGGTGGAGAAATTATTCTAGTGGCCAAATGGATGAGATTTTAGCCAGGAGAAGACCCTGGGAACCTGCTGAAAAGAAACAAGGCTAAATTAGGAAACAGCCTACAGCATGGTGGTAAGAAAGAAGGAAACTTTGCAATCGGAGCAGAGGATTAGAACCTACTGATCTGGTATTGCTAACTGCCTGGAGCAGCTCAGTGAAAAGCAAGATGAAAAGGAAAGATGTGTCTTTCCTACACACCAGACTAGATTTTATTCAACTAAAAACTAATTTTATTTCTATTTGTGTTGTAATAAAACATAGATTTGGAAGATTTTTGTCTCTCATGACATTAGTTTCAAAGGAAATGTGCTGTATATCCACTAGAGGACTGTCCGATTCAGAGTCCTGCAACAAAGACCCTTATTCATGCTAGACGTTCACAGATTTCAGGAAACGGGGCTTTAAGGATATTCATCTTTCTGTACACCAATATTTAGTAAAAATAGCTCCTGTCTCCCACAAGATTAAAAAATTCAGGTTAATTTAATAGTCACTCCATGAATGAATACTTTATCATATAGCTCTGATGCCTGCAGTTTGCATTTTTTCATGACCTATGCCAGTCTGGCATGTGAACCTGGGTTTCTATATTCAACCTGGCTCCTGTGCATCTCTTGGTCTAAGGAAAGAGGAACAGATTACTTGATCTGAGTTTTACTCTCAGATTTATACACTATATACTACCTTTTTTTAGAAAATAATATAAAGATTTTATTAAAAGTAAATATTCTATTAGAAATGGAATTTTGGCTTTTTTGAAAAGAGTAGAGTTTGAACATATGTTAAACTATTAAAACTTATTACACAGTTCAAGATAAACACAATAAAAAGTCTAATGCTTCAACCAAAGATGCTTTGCCTTGGTAGCCTCTAATCATTCTTAAAGAAAGAAAAATTAATAGACTAGTTAGTGTTGAAAGAATATTTTACTATTCATAAAAGTATAATAAATCATTAGTCTTTTCTGTGTACAGTGCTTTAATTAAAAAATATAGTTTTCTGCTCAAAAATGATAATGCACTTTGTGTGATGGATTAAAAGCCCCTGAAATTCTACATGTCACAGAAAATAAACTCTTTTTTTTTCTAATTAGAAAAATTAATGTTGGTTACTGTTACAATATTAAATGTTTGATGAACTGAGAGATGACGTTAGATTATCTTTAAGCTTATTCATTATAAAAGACAAACGGCAAATAAAAACTCAAAACAAATTGAAGTGCAGAATAATTTTATAGAAAAAAAAGAAGGAAATAAAATGTAAATATGTTTGTTACATCGCGCATGCTTTGGCCTCTTATGTGTACTTACTTAATGTGCAATTTATACAGCACAACTGATTATGACGGCTTATTTTATAATGCAGGAAGTTTAAAAACAATTTGTGCATTTTGTCTGAACTTTCTATGGCAGTTCATGGATTACCATGTAAGGCAAAAGACTATCCACATGAAAGCAGAAAAAAAAATCCTTACTTTTTATTTCCATTTTTTTTTTCCCCAAGGAGTAAACAAAGGTAGCTGGATAATAACAGACAAAGGTGAGGAAAGTTTATAAAACATGGATGGGATTAGTCTCACCTAGTTTTTGAGGTATATGATAATCTAGTTTGCATTTAAGCTTTTTAAACACATTTTCCTGTGTTCCTGCTGTAACCAGTAAAGACAAGCAGACATCTCTGATGGGCAGTTCCTGGGTGGTGGTGTGCAGAATGTTTGCTCTTCTGTTTCTTGTACGATTATCTAAATTGATTTTTAAACCAATGTCTTCCAGAGTGTATATTTCCCTCTGCATATGCAAAGGCAGGCAAAGAGCTTGATTCAGCTGTCCATATACTTCTTTTTCAATGTACCAGACTCTACTTCTGGCTTCCATCAACACTTCCAGACACCTCTCCAAAGACTCCAGTAGCATGCTAGACTTGGAAGATATTTTTGGACATTTTAAGTTGTATTCAAGTCTTACACAAGTCAAGCTAAAGACAAACAGTTAAATCCTAGTTGAATTGAACAGGAATGAGTCCATCTACATTTAGACATCTACAGCTACATGTCGTCTGGATGATCTAAATTCCTATTCAACCCTAGCAAAAATAGCTGATGAAATTCCCTCAACCTCATTCTGTTTGAGATGCCCTAAGCTCTCAGAAGCAATAACATGAAGCTTGATTGACAGCCAACAAGACTTGGAGGAGACTCGAACCCTTCTGAAGAAGCAGTTAAAAGCCAGGTGGAATAACCTCATGGCATGTAAAATTGCAGATGTTTGTGTGTCACCAGATTAATTTTTTCTTCTTCACTGCAGTTCATGAGGTGCAGAAGGATTATTTTGTGCATCCCACAGTAATCATCTGCATTTGGTCCCCTGAATAGCTTTCCAGTTTTTGGTGACTATACTGTCTAGAATTGTAATGGTTGTAAAGGAAGCCTAGACACTGCTTCAAAGTGGACTCTGATTTATTCTGAAAGTTGGTCTCATGCAAAGGAGTTAAGATGAGCAGAGTCCCTTCTCTGAAGCAACAGAAATTCCATCTTTTCTGTTATTGATGAAGTAAGGGTCAACAGAATTAACCCCTAAAAATACAGAACGTCAAATATTTATATAACAGGACGTGTTAAAACATGCACGGGCTTGGAGAGATTTTGAAGCTGCATCTAGATTTATCTGCTGAGGGGCATAAGCAACCAAATCAGATTCAGCTCCTCTTCAAAAGTATGATTCTCTTTCATTATATACTTTTTGTGAAAACCAAGATACAGAGAAATACTGGTTAATCAAATTATAAGCATTTTATTGCCTGGCAACATATATCTCTAGCTTGAAATTTTTCCTTGAACTCTCTACTAAACCTAGTAATTCCTTCTGAAAACTGAAGGTGTCCCAAGGTAAGGTTATATAAAATCACATAACTTTAAATTTTAGATACATCCATCCAACTTTTATTTCAATCAATATGCACTATACACACAAAGTTTATATAAAAGTAAGTATCTCCATCTTACTTTGGGAAAAATAAAATTTATTGTATCTTTTTCAATAACTTGAACTGTCAAGTGTCTACTGCTTTGTTTTGTGTTGTGTTGTTTTTTCTGGGTTTTTTTCTAAATATCACATTAAAAGCAGTTAAACATATATCACATAAATACCAATGTATGCATGCGTGTATACTTGTATACAAGACACTGTCCCACAAGGCAAGTACAGCAACAGAACTTCCCACTGACATCAGAAAAATATTAATATTTAAAACTATTGCATGCCTTTATCTCCTGCTGATAAGGGTTTTCCTTAAAAAAGCTGTAAGAGATATTTTGAACAGATGGTAACTGGTTTTTTCTACCCTGCATCTCTTCACAACTGCCACAGAGCTTTACCATTCATTAATCTTCCATAGACTTCCAGTAGCACAGCAACTAAATTACACACATACACACTCTGAGGCCAGGACTGCTGTCAAGCCCAAAATTAAACTGAAGTACACTGTGCCAAGTCTTTTAACAAAACTCTCCTATAAAACAGTTAGAAAAATAAACATTTAGCTTGGAGCCTGACCCATGAACATTCAGTCCTTAAAGAGGAAGCACTAGTTGGTCATTACATTTAGGGCATACTATGCAGCAAGTTGAGCTGTGATTTGTAAGTGGGAATAAAACAAGAAAACATCTGGTTTGAATTCACCTTGACTCATTAAGGTTTAAGGAGAGAGCTATTTCCTCTATGTTTGAAGTGATGAGGGGAAAAAATACATTATACCCACAACATCCCCTATGATCCTTGCATTTGTAACGAGGTCTCTACACAGCAGGTGATAACTAAATAAAACTGCAATCCATTTTTTTTTGGATTAGAAATTAGGGCACAAATTCTAAAATATCCCTGTTGCTTGGAGAACAAACATATGTATCAAATTCCTAATCTTCCATGCTTCATTTACAAAAAAATAGCTCTAGCATTTACAGTCTCTGAACTCTGTCAAAGCTTCCACTCAAGTTTTTCTCTAACATACTTTTTAAACCTAGAGATGGTTGAAACCATTTTTTTGTAATGTTGAATTCTTTCTCACAAAGTTTTCATAATTTTACTCTCCAACATTTCTGAAAATCAATATTGGCAGCTATACAAGGAATTCAAAGAGAACTTTGATCTCAGTATTTTACAGTGCTTAAAGGTTGGCTTTGCCATTTCCTCCTTCTACCTCCTCCATCACTTTCAGTTGATGCATACCCAGAAAGTACTGTAAAATTACAAACTCAACAATACAAGCAGCAGAAGTTTGGAAGCCTAACTTATCATCTATCTTTTATGGCAGTGTAGATATACATATTACATGTGTGAACAGATGTTCCCAAAATCCAAAACTGAAGTGTTGCAGTGACTAGGAGAACAAAGCTCCGCTGTAAATAATTACATTGTTCCTGCAGTCTATCTCTTCTGTTCTTTATTTCCTTTGTTTTTCCATGGGAAAATAAGAAAGATTACATTTTTGCTTCACAAAGTTTTATTGACTAATCTAATTGTTATCTTACAAATGCAAATTTGAGGTTTTAATTTAGAACTACTACTATCTTTTAATTGCATCAGTTTTAGAGGAGAATTAGTATTAGTGTGCAATCTCTATAATCTCTATAATTATGGAGATTTCTGCAGTGGGAATCATAGAGCTCTAGATATTATGTATCTGAATTTCTCTGTTTACCTTAATATACTTTTGTTGCAAAATACCTCCAGGTACAGTTATGCAAAGCTGAAATATTAAAAGACAAGACTTATTGAAATTTATCTTACCCGCTGAATAATTTTAAATATCTTTGCTAATATTATTCTGTTTAAATCTGTGTTTCTATCTAGTGTGTAGCTTGTACAGCCATTTCAATATCCAGAGTCTCACACTAATGGAAAGTAGAAAAATTAAGACACTTGGTTAAACCACTCATATCTTCTCAATATACTATATAATGCTGCATACAGTGTTCCCGAAGTAAGTAGAACTATTAGAAATCTATACCAGAAAATTACTTGTCATTAAAAAGGTATAAATTCCTCTCCAGACAGTTCTTATTTCTATATATATATGCTTCTCACATTTTATTCTTTGTTTGTTGAGCTTAAATAATCCCCAGAACCCCAGTACAATGTGTGAAACCAGCCTGTGAAGAGCTTCTGAATATGAGACATTTTATCTAAATTTTCAGATAGAATGAATCCATGTTCAAAGATTCATGATCCAGTTTTTGCATCAGCATAAGCTGCAGACTTAGAGGACATATCACCAGTTAAACTGTGGTCCTGGAATTAACTATACATCTTGGCTTATGTGACAACACACTGGCTATATGTGCTTCAGTTTTTCTAATGTATGTAAAGATGAAGAAAGATATATTTAGGCAAACTATAGAGCACACAGTCATGGTCACACTTCTGTTTCTGAAGATTTTTGCAGTATCACACAGAATACAACTTCTCAATACAAATTTAGTTTGTTACTATATCTACTAGTGGAAAATAAAGACTAGGTTATGCACAACACAATATATTTACTTCGTTCCCATAATTTTTTCCTGGAGAGAAAAAAAGAGGGGTTTTTTGGGAAATCCTTATCACATGGCTATGCAACAGGGAACCCAGAGTAAGATTACTGGATGTTTACCATCTCCAAGTCTTTTTCAGACTTTTAGAATAAAAATTTATGTTTTCATCTACAGAAATTACTTAGCATTTTGATCTACAGAAATTACTTAGCTTCTAAGGCTGTGTCTATACTTGTGAACAAACTAATGGGATAATTCTTTGGCATTCAGTATTAGTAATGCATCCATACCAAAACATTCATACCCTCCGGTACCAGAAATTACATCCATATTGTCTTTCAGGAAGTGTTCCTTTCTGAAACTGTCGTCGGGAGCTATTTGTTAGTGCTTTTTGTAACAAACCAGAAAACACACAAAGGAGTATTACAAAATAACAGTACAGACAGATGCATTCCAGTGTCCTGCAAAAGTTTTCTTGCCCTGCTTAATTTACAAATATAGATGCAGGCCAAAGTACGAGTAGAAACTAGACAGATTGCTGTCCAAAGCTACTGCTGGGCAGGAAAGATAACCTTTTGCTCTGTTGGTGGGTAAACTTTGAGTGTGATTTGTATTTAATAAGGGACAATAAAACTGTTCAGTATCTGAAGTAGATATGGCAAATATGTATAACGAAGATAGTCTGCTTTGCCGAGGTAAATGCATTGTTATGGGCATTAAGGACTACAAAAGATACCCAATTACTACTTTTTATTGATTTACTAATATAACCCAGTAAATATGATGGCACTTTACAGAAAAATAGGAGCCATATCCCTGACTTGAAAAGCATGCACTCCAAAACAATTGAGATAACAACATTATGAAGGTGTTAAGACCTGGATAAAGGGTAAGAGAGAGAATATTTTCTTGCAATGGATTGACAGACACTGACAAAATAATGGTGTAATTACGGCATTTTGCTATTTTGGTACCAATATTAAAGAGATTATTTTAACTGTATAAAGTAGATTTTTTTTTTTGAAGAAAGTTCAGGAAAAACACTTTAAGTTTCTTTGCATAGTGAGTATGCTTATTTTTACAAAATGTAATAGTATATGCTCTAAAACCAACTTTGTTCAGCACAACTTGTTTTTAAATCTGGTTGAAATTTAAACAATTAAAGGTTACTCAAAGACAAAATGCTTTGAAGAGAGATCTTATCATGATAGTGCATTTATCTGTTAATTGTCTGAGGACAAATTCACAGAAAGCTACTTTTGTTGGCTTTTGTTGGCTTTTGTTATCTGGCTAAGGGCAGTGAATTTCAGATGGTTTGTTCTGCTGATAATCAAGTTACTCATCAGGTTGTTCAAGGATTAGGCATCATTAGATGCTTGATAAATATAAAAGTTTTAATATTAAAGCCTTTTTTTGTCTTTTATGTGAAATACATACCCCTAACCTAGTATATTAATTTGGTATTCAGGGGCCACTGTGTGATAAAACATTTTGTTCCCTTCCAAATGGATGTTCTTTGGGCATCATGTATGGGGAAAGATCTACAATATTTTCTCAAATTTACTAGACCTTTCAGGGCAATCTAAAAGACATGACAAGGGCTTCCCTAATGTCTTTGGAAACTGTTTTTCACTTGTGCACTTGCATTCCAGGACTTTTAAATGTAAATGAGCCCAAACATCTCAATGCAAGCATTGGCCAAAAGTTTTTTTATGTCATGGTTCGCATTTCAAATCATGAACTTTCCACTTCTAATAAAAAGCTGCATTTCATACCCTTATTCTTTGCTCTAATTCTCTGTTCTTTGATAGCAAACTCCAATAAATTTATAACAAGTGTTCCCTGTAATTTCTTCCCCAAAGTTTGGGATCGTAAAAATTTCTTGTTTTCAAAGTTCAACGAGTGCTTCTTTTGCTCTTAGGAATACATCTAAGGTTTTAATATCATTAAGGATTGGATTGTCTGAGCATAGCTATAAAGATATCATTGTAGGAGTCAAATGAGAAAGTAACAGTAGCTCAGCAACACAGTCCCTCACCGGATCTGCAGGGCGAAGCCATGCCACTACTTTTAGGCTGTCTTAAATGCAACACAAAATTCTTTCTTTTACCAAGATATTTCATACCTATTAGCAATAATCAAACACCAGTGGTTTGACACAGTGAGTAGTGCCCTATACATTGTCGGGGTTGTTGTGCACACTTCTTTTCTAAGCCATTTGGGAAGATGTGGCATGTGCTTCCGTTCAAAGATCCCACTCTGGGCTTTGGAGGATGAGAATGCAAACAAGTTTCATTGCTTTTTTGAAAGTAGAAATGCAAATGGGCGAAAAGGTAACTCCAGTAACAGTTAGGGGAAAATACCCGCTGTCTCCCAGAACCACAGTTTTTGTAGTTCTCTTACTCAGAAAGGACATTTAGACCTGTGTCATTGTGGCAAACTAAATAGCTATTATAGTGGAGCAAACATTACTAAGGTTTAAAGGGAGAAAAAGAAACTTCATCCAGCCATGCTTAAATTAGTTTAGGTTGACAATGCAAAACCAAAATTCACACAATTTTCTACCAGTTCTTGAAAGAAGTGTGACTCCATTGACAGTGTATTGAATAGAAATCACACATTCCTCCAAAATATCCCACACCTAACTATGGAAGTTATAGTTCTGTAAAAAACAGGACCCAATACAATTACTTACACAACCTCTTCCCCTACCATTATTTTCAAGTTTCCCTCCCAAGTCTGGGTCAGATTCAAGAATATTAGACCTCAATGAATATTTACTGTTCAATCTTTGAAAATGTTTTTCTGTTGCTGAACATCCAGCAAAGATTTATACGTAATTTAGTCCATTTTAACCAAAAGGCTCACAATGTTCAGTCTCCTCTACATGCAGAAAACCATGTCCTTTTCTTTGTTTATTCAGTTCTTAGAACTTACAGGAAGGTAACTCTGTTGTTCCTTCTTTCACTGATTTAGAGCAGCCTAGGACAGACAGATGTAAATGGCTCTTGTTATTCTAGATCCATACTTTATATGAGTTTCTATTTGTGTTATTTTCCAATCTCTACACTGCACTGTCAGACTTGGTTTCTTGATTGTGTGAGGTTTTTGTGGAAAAAAAATAAATAAAAATAAAAAATTTCCCATTTTTTATATGGGAAATTAATCTGGATAAGATGAGGTCAGGAGTGCATGTTTATCTTGTCCAGATTTTCTTACAATTTCTTTTTTTCTCACACATTTCAGATGCTAGCTTTAGTTTCCTGTAGAATGGAGAACGGATACAGTAAAAGAAAAAAAACCAAAAAAACCCATTAGAAAGGCTTTTATTATTTTTAAGGGAGAACTGAATTGCAGTCAAACAGAACTAATTCAGGGTGCCTATAAAGACTGTTATCACCCTTGAATAAAGGAATAAAATGCATGGAATATGACACAAGTTGCTTTTTAGAGAATCTTGCAAAATCTGCTGCTTCAGGTTATTGATACTGCAAAACAGCCTCAGTGAAAAACATCACCTTTTCTGCATGCATGAGGTGAGATATCTGTAACTGTTTAATAAAATTACCCATCTGGCCCCAGCTGACCAAAGGAATATTCCAGACCTTATGGCATTGTGCTCAGCATATAAAGCTGGGCAAATAAAAAAGAAAAGAGAGGATGTTCGGAGTAATGGAGCCTTTTTTTCTGGAGAGGGTTGGACACCTGCCTGTTCACAGGAAGTCGTGAATGAATTCCTTGTATTGCTTTCTCACATGCACAGTTTTTACTTTCTCTATGTCTCAACTCATGTGTTTTCTCACTTTTACTCTTTCAGTTATCTCCCTCATCCTACCAGGAAAGGGGGGCTGTGAATAAGTGGCTGTGTGGGGATTAGTTGCCAGCTGGGGTTAAACCAAGACAAGCTAGAAGCAGTTGGATTTAAAACAGTAGTTCATGCCTGATTCTACCAGTTGCCCACTGCACCATATTTATTACCTATATTATAATATTTAAATCTAGTGCAGAGATCTTTCACACATTTTAAATTGTGTCAAACTTTCAGACTTTCCTAAAATATAAAACCTGTTGATAAACACATCATACACATTATTCACCACGATACATGTTGGCAGTATAAAAATTACAAAAATTTCACCATCTGCATAAATTTAGCAACCAGTCTGAAAACACTTGAGTTACAGAGTAACTGCTGATTAGATAGATGTTCAAAGTACAGTAAGGGCACAGGACAGCAACATCAAGCATTCTCCATTAGAAACATTAGCCTGCATACATATTGTCGCTTAGCAGTATGAAAACAGTATCTCTGGAGTGGAAAAAAACATAATGCAGCATCTGCTGGATTAATATATATTAATAGCAGATGCTGATCATTGTTATGAGGTGTTCTTGCTACCAGGCACTCGGATACACATTCGACACAGATTTCACACAAAAAAAGGCAATCACATACAACTACCTGCAGTTCAATTAGCATTAAAACACTGGCCTCAAGGCACCTTAAAGACAGATCTTTTAAGGTTTGCTTGGCAATCACACATAAAATAAGGAATTTCAAAAAATTTCAAGGAAGTGAAATGATTTTACAAGCTGGATTTTTAAAGGTAGTAATAATTATTGCCTTCTGTTCTTTAAAAAGAAAGAAGAAAACAGTGAAAAGAAGAAAATAAAATGGTTTTACAGAATGTCAAAAAAGAGTTGCAGAAATCAATGAAAAGCAGGGTGATTTTCTGAGCTTATGATACTGTATGTATCATAAGCTCAGAAAGCATATGAGTTTATGTTTTCTGAGTAAAACAAACTCATATGTAAACAAGAGGTTAATTGTAAACAACAGTGCTGTAATGCCTGTTTAATTGCTAGAGAAGGAAAAAAATCTTAAAAGACAGACAAAGTAGTTTGCACAGAACAAAACACAGCAGTTGAATGTTTAGTGCCATCAAGGGTTTTTTGAACTGGGAGCAATAAGGGAAAGTAAAGCAGGCAAGTCACAAACTGTTCAAGCCTTCTGTCAAACCTTTAAAAAAGTATAACTTTGAAAAAGGAGTACCCAGAATTCAGAGTATAATTATAAAAGATGCAACAGTAATGAAACAGAAAATTAAAGAACTTAGAGAACTTGAGCAGAGATGCTGAAGGTGATCAGATCTTACAAGGACAAAAGCAGATTCTTTTCCTCTATTTTGAAATATTCTTGCTAATGAAAAATAAGAATATAATAAGGACTGGAATTTTATGATTATGATAAGAGAACTCTATTCTTTCAAAAGAGAAAGCTGTAGTCAGAATGTGTTTTGATATGACATACATAGAACTGACCTCATCTTCTTTCAAACTTCATAACTGTCATCAGATAAAAACAGTTCCCTGAATGTTGCTAACTCAGCATGGTGCTATTGGCCGCTGTATTTATTACAGCATGTTTTAAAAATGTTGCAAGAGAAATGTAGGATTTCAGAAGTGCTCCAAGGTGGATTAACTCTCCCCATGTTGACACCATGATAAACTCTCAGTGCATTTAGTGCAGAATGCTGACAGTAGATTCTTCTTCTCTAACTATCCTTCAAAGTGCTAGGTGTCAATTCTAAGCAAGCTACAAGGGATCTCTCTATGTCAAAAATAAAAGGACAGGCCCTCTTCAGAAGGTAGCTTACCCTCCTGCAAGATGAGTACCTAAAATTACAGTTACAAACAAAATTCAGTGTTTTCTAGAGGTGGTTCCCTCGAGAAAGCCGATGGAGACCAAGTCCACCAAGGGTTAGGCAATATGCATGCATTTTATAGGACAAACTTCAGCAAGATAAATTTTATGGTGCCTATATCTGGAAAGCCTCTCATTGTTATGTTTGACCAATAAGAATATAAAAGCAGGGTCCTTCATGCTGAGAGATCCAGGATTTCATTTATTTCCAAGCATTTTTAAAAAGTTTCAGGACAGAAGATACTATCTTTACTAGAACCTTAGATTGGGGGAATCTAACAGAAAAGCAGCATCACAAATTTTGTTTATTCCAACTGCTTAGCATACAAAACTATTTGTTACAGCAAAACCCAAACAAACAAAAAACCCCAAACTTGCTATAAAATTGTGTTTTCACATGAAGAAACTTAGAATCATAGAACAGAATAACATAGAGCTGTAGGATATCCACAGTTGGAAGGGACCAGCAATGATCATTGAGTCCACCTCCTAACTTGATCAAAATCACTAGGGAAAGTATAAATCTGAAACATTAGAGATTGTGCTTTCCTTTTAACTCACATTCTGTCAATCAAAATAGGTGCTCTGTGTTTCACAATTCATACTTTCCCTGCTGACCTCTGTGTTTCAACTAGTTGCCTATATTGTCAAAGTTAAAATTAGTTTGGTCAAGTCCCAAGATAATTTAAAGCTCAAAGACATAGCTAGGAAAATAAAGGCTTCATATGTGAAGCTTAACACACCCACACATTAGCAGTTTCGATCCACATATTAGGCTTGGAACTTCACAACTGCCTGGGATTTTTCCTTAGTTCACCATCTTTTCCAAATTTCTGAACAGAAAGATAGAAATAGTCAGGGATGGCACAGCTAAAAGGAATTTCTGCTTCAATTACATCTGAAGCAGACAGTTTAGACTGATTTATTTCTTCGGGGATTTGGACAACTTCAGACAGCCATCTTCTTTCTAGTCAGCTGGTGACTCTTTTGTAAAGCTTCTAATCTTGAGAGATGGCTCTATATATTAGTCCTGCTGGATTCTGTGCAAACATTTGTATCATATGCAACTGCTGTGTGGAAATCTGTTTTCTACCAACTGAGAAACATCTGTAGATTATGTCCTAGTTAATGCAGAAGGGCTTTGTTCATTTCTTTGTTTCGTCTTATTCATACTATCCCTCTTTTTATTACTCTCCCTGCTGTCTAACAAACTTCAATTGATATAACACACTGTTGTGAAAAATCTAAACTGCATTAGTTGGATGAAACATATACAGTAACTTCAGTTTTCACTTGCTTAAGGTTATATTCTCCCTGCACGTTGCACATATAATTCTCACAAATGTTAATGGGCTTTAAGATTGTGTACTGAGGGCAAACTGGAGCTCTTATATTAGTTGCTGGTTAGATTCCAACATGCTTCATAAAGCACTAACTGGTAAAATGTAATTGTTAGAACAAGGTCCATAACACAAAAATAATTTAAGAGAACAAAAACTTTTTAATTCTTTCTTAAAATAAAATTATGTATGTATGGTTATGTGATAAGAATTCTAGGGTACTTATATTTAAATGCATGTACAAGCAATTAGTTGATCCTGCATGGATTCAATTCTGTAATACATATTGTGGACTGATGAAGCAAAAGCTCTTATCAAAGTGAAAAGGAACACAGGCTTTTATAAGGTCAGCAATTTTTCAATGAACTGGCAGAGCAAGGATTACAGCTTCAGACATCTTGGTACCTATTTAAATATCTAGAACTTTGAACATTTGTTGGTGTTTCTGGGGATAAAATAAATCATTTAGGAAAAGAAAAAGGAAAATAGAAGCTTTATTACATGTATTTACTTCCCCTTTGAAGTCCGTGTCAGATTTGCTCATTTAAAAGAAAATAATTCCACTACAGTCATTACAGTAATTCAGGTTCAAACAGCTGATGAAACCAAGCTATATTCTGTCTGCTTTGAAGATCATCAGTTGGTTTTCTCACACACATTTTGAATAAATCTCCTAAAACACAATGCTATGAAAAAATTGACAGACTGGAAAGGAGTAAACCACAGCACCAGAGATATTAGAAATTAGAAAATAAAATCTTTCTCAAGAAGGTCATGTAATCTCTCCCTCGCTACAGCAGAATTTTTTCCTATAAAGCTTTTTTCAGATTCAGTTTAAAAATGAACAAGTGGCATTTCCATCACATCCCCTGGGAGGCAATTTCGTACTTAATGTATTCTCAGTGTATATAAGGCAGGGAGGGACACCCACATCTCCCACTTTGTTGAAAAGTGCTCTAATCATTTGGGAGAGAGGGCAGGTGGGAGGGAAGGAAATGTATTCCACCCCTCTTGTTGAAGCTGTGTCACTATGCAGAAAAGATTTCAGGATATCATGGGAGGGAGGAGGGAGAGGGAGAGGGAAAAAAAGAGAAAGAGCTGTCTGCTAGTTAACATATTCAGTTTGGTACAGGGAATCCTAGGTTATTGCTACAAGTTTTACTCTAGAGACTTTATTTTATCCACTGGTCAAGATAAAATAGGAAACATTTCTAGCTAATTTGTCTACAGATCTTATTTTTATAAGCTCATATATAGAAATGCAAGATTGAAGAGGCATGACCATCTGTTTTTCTCAGATGGTATTTTGCATCATGCAGATAGATCTGGAAAAAAAATCCCACAACTTCTCTGGACAATCTGTTGGTGTTACATACAGTGCCTCATGCAAATTCCAGATTAGATGTTAATTTCACCTGTGCTACTTAGTAATACATATTCAAAGGTAAAATCATATTATGTTAGCAGGAAAATTAAATCATATTAATTTACCTTAATTTATCTACAAAGGTGTTTTCTTGGCTTTGGCACGTCAGTATCCTCCTTCCTGTACTACTGGAACTGGAAGTCCAACAAGGTTTAATCAGACTGAGTTAAAAATTATGCTGTGTTTGAGCTTCATGCTACTTCAGTGTTAGCATTCCTTGAACAGTAGTTCGGAGTTGCTAAAGAAGCTGTATTCCTTGTGACAGGCTCTTTCCTTGTCACATGCAAATGCAGCCATTGCTGCAATACCGTCTGTTATGAAGCAAAGATAGGACAGGGCTCACTTTAATAAGTATAATAAATCCCTATGAATACTTGAAGGATTAGGTTTCTGTCTAAAAAGTGAACTTTGTGTTCCAATCTGTAAATGTCGAGTAGTGATCTAATTCAAGTTGTAACTCTACCATAAAACAAGACTAGCTTGCTGGGGCTTTTTTCTGTTCATATTCTGATTTTTTTATCAAGATATTTTTACTAAATGTCTCATCATTGGAGGATTTCTGGATTTTGTCAATGAAAGCACCTCTGTGCCTAGTGGAATACTTTTCCAGTGGTTAAGTGGCAGGAGAAAGTAATTAGGAGGGAGGGGGGGACTCTATGAAAGTCAAAAGATGAAAGTGTTATGACACTTAAGCAAGCTCAGATAAAATACTTGAGAAAACTCAATTTTAGCTCCTGTGATATGTAGACTAAAGTTGACTATGACTCCCATTCAGTCATAATGATAAGTCTTTGGCTCCAAACTCTATCTCTACACTTCATTCTTCTCCATCTGTTCAATCAAGTGTCACTCTTAGCAGCTTCCTTCATATCTTTCCCTCACACAATTCTAGAATGGATGAATACATTCCAACTACAATGAGCACCCTCTAGCTGTTTTCTGTACCATCTTTGTTTTGTGCTGAGCCATCTGTCGTCCTTAGAATGCAATTCCTTTGGAGCAAAGTATTCATTAGTCACTGAGCAATGATTTCTGAGCAAAATTTATACTTAAAACACCAACGTTACATCTAGAGTTTGGAGAAGTTAGAAGATATATTATTAAGTAAGTTCATCCAATATCTGTGGAAGTGATGGTGTTCATGATTATCTGTGCTATTGCATGCAGTTTGAATTAATCTTCCATAACTCTCTTCAATTTCTACAGTACAAAATACTTCACCTCACAATATATCTTCGGACAAAGGCTGTTATTGATTCTGGAAGTCACATTCCTGCAAGTGGCAGAAAGATGCTGTGAACCACTTTCTTTTCCTTCCATTCCAAGCGCCCATTGTTGTTGCAAAACAGATGAGACTCAGGATATTTACTGCCTACTGTGCATAAACTCAAAGTAGGCGGTACAATTCTTATTTGTCTCCCAGATAGTGAAGTAAGGCTTCCAAGAGTGAACTCATTTGTCTGAGTGCTCATTTCACTTTCTCCAGGCACATATCAAGATTAAGTAGGAAATCACTGTATCTTTATGTGCTTTTACAAAGAATGCACACAGACTTAAAATTACAACAAAATTCCAAATTGATATTCTCAGTGCAATGCCTGTCAATACAAAAGCAACTCAATTTTTATACACTCAAAAGAAAAACAGAATAGCAAATTGGAATAGTAAAGAAGGCAGCCTAATCTAACACAGCACCAATCTCAAAAAGCGTACTTTGATCTTGATCAAAGGTAGAGAAACTAGATGGGTATCTATCTTCACATCATCCATAGCATTCCCCCTGTAGTAGCAGATAGCAGCTGCTGCCTTCACAACAGTGAGTAGTGGTTACTCACAACAAAGTCAATGAAATTACTTATGTGAGTAACACTGCCAATGACAGGAAGAGATTCATAATCTGACATTTAGTGAATAATTTCTAACCTGTTACCTCAGAAGAAGGTAGTTGTGGCAAAATGTAGTGATTTTTAAAGAAACAGCCACCTCAGGGAAGAAAAAAACCCTAAACTAGAAAAAAAACCCAAACAAAAAAAAACAACAACCCTAAAAAATACCACTGAAAAAACTCCAAAGCCTCAAAAAAACACCCCAAAACCAATAAAAAACCAAAACACTGAAAAGTAGAAGGAAGTCCCTGGATGCAGGTGAGGGCTCTTACTATGATAAGTTATGATAATTTTATATTTTTTGGGGCCTGTGTGAAAAAGATAGGAAAGAGAAAAGTTAGCACAGACTTTAAATTACTGTGATAATAGAGATCCAAAAGGACTTCATTAAAGCTGTCAGATATGAAATGCATGAACCATATAGTACATGCAAAACATAAGTATTGTTCATGATTTTCTCCACTTCTGGTTTTCAAAACCCTAGAAGGACACCCTATAACTTCTCACTAATGTCCTTGGTATGAGTTAAACAGCACTTCAGCTTAATAGCTTTAGCCAGTAAAACACTTCTGAAAATACCCTCTCTTTAAAAAAATCCTTCTTCCACTAATTCTTAGTCAACCATAAACACCTTCCACAAGTGTTGTTCTAGTTTCTCCCACAGTCTCTTCACCAGAAAATTGAACATGCTATAAAATCAAATTGATGCAAGCCACAGAAAAATGTGACAAGATTCATGGATCTCTAGGTCTGTGCTCTCTTGCTTACACAAGTGGTCTGCAGCACAGGGGACCCAAAGCAATATTTCTGAAATGAATGCATACTATATAAATGTATATTTCCAACATATTTGTGAAAAAAATAAAAAGCATGACAGCAATTTTCAACAGCCTTGTTGTCCATGGCTATACCACAGCAGTAGTATTTGAGAGGCTCTCAATGCTAGGAACTCAACAATGCTTCCCTTGCTTTGGACATAAGGATCAGCTGCATAGAGCTATATAAAGTCAGTGCATGACAACAACCTTTATGCTTAACATTGCCTTGAAATGCTGGGCTCCCCACCCATGCAATTTCATTGCAGGTGTCTTAAGAGTTTAATTGCATTTCTGTCCCTTAGATTTCTATTCCCTCACAGCCAGCTGAAACTCAGAACTCATAATGGTGCCTGCCAGTGGTACGAGAGCAGAGAAACTACTACTAAAGCCTTTGAAATGTGTTAAATTTTTTAATGCAGCTGAATGGATGGGATCAAATTTCATTTTATAAGTTCAAGTCTTTGTGTTGCAAAAGTTATGAAAGCAATAGGTGAGTAACACCTACTCACCTATAGGTGAGTAACACCTAGGTATTTAAAGAATGCTCCACCTTGAAGCATTTTTTTGTTTTGTTTTTAATATAACTTTTATATGAGCCTTGGAATTGCACAGCAGCAGTTCAGGAAGCAAAAAAATGAAAAAAGACAGGCCTTCAAAATGTTTGAAAAAGACCACGTATCAACTATAAGCACAATTTTTGACGATTTCCTTCTAAAATCATATTTGTATGAAGACTCAGGTTTGGAATATATTGGAATATATATATATATTTTTTTATATATATATATATATATATATATTGGAATATATATATATTTGGAATATTTGGAATGTATATACTCCCAGTTGAGTTGAGCTTTAATATGCTGACTTCTACTTATGTCCTATCCAACCAGAATATGAAAAAGACAATATAAAGGAGATGTTTGTCTTTCAAGAGTGCAAAGGACAATGAGATTACAAGATGAGGATGGTTTCAGATGTTTGCCTTAATGCCTCTGAATGTACTCACAAAAATTTACTCACAAAGCCTTCAATGCCTTCTGTGTGAAAACAGTAAAACAAGGTCTGGCTATTCTTAATTAGGAGCTGCAGGTTACTCCTTGGACACTGAGTTTTAAGAAACTCTTGAGTTGTCCAATATCTTAGTAAATATATCTTAGTAAATTTATCTACATTGCTCACAGGTCCATGTATTAATTTCAAATACACTATAGCTTTTGTCTTCTTCCTAAGCCTGCTAAAGTTTACTGTAGACTATTCCACTGAGCTTAGTTTTCTAGTTTCAGTGAAAGGCATTGTTCAATGTATATATACATAAGGTACATCATAGGGGAAACCACTCAGCCAAAATAATTCATCTGCAGGAACTTGTTCCAGTACTGATTTTTTTATTTCAGTGTCCCAATTAAGGGAAGTGCTTAGAGAACATGTCAAAACCAGTCTTTCTATACTCTAAAACAATAGATCTTCTACATGATATCCTATTATGAAGATTCTGTAACAACAATCAGCAGTTTGAACTTTCAGCTGCCAGGTGGTTTTGTGTGTCATATGTGTCAGATCTTTAAACAAACGCTGAAAGATGACACCTTTTCAAGTGCCTCTGCTCTGTTTATAGCCTATCTAGTAAAAAAGTGTTTAGCAGAGCAATGGCTTGTACACTATGGAATGAGGAGTTTAATGGTTCATACATACTTCATTTGAAAAATATCAGTAACCATTCACAAGTCTTTTCTTGCATAAACTACATGAAAATCCCTATGTAAATGGTGCATAGCTTCTTTATGATTCATGCTATGGGTTGGTTGGTGTCGTGTTGGTTTGTTTATTTGGGGGGATTTTTTACTGTTAAATCACTTATAAAAGCTTTGCTTTACCTGCAGAGTTTAAGGTAAATTTCTAATGGTTATAAAATATGTTTCATTCCCTATAAACATTTTCAGTTACATAAATAGGCTGTAAGGAATGCTTTGTTTTCTCCCGTTATTAAAGTCGAAAATAGTAATATAGAAGTAGTCAATAATATCTGTTTGGTAGATTGGCAGTCTAATTCATTCAGCCAAATTCAGAAGCCAAAACCAGAATTGTATTATGAAAACCTTGACTGTTTCTTCATGGCCTTTAATTATGTAAAAAAACAGAGACTCAGAATTCCGATTTTCAAGTGTTTCTTTGGTAGACAACCACAAGTTCAATGAGGTTAAGCCATGGCCAGCAGGGGCACAGAACAGTGACTTAGACAAGTCTGCAATATGCAGCTTTCAATTTTTGTTTAACAGCACTTAAATAGCTCTTATCTAGCTATCCATTTGGGCACACTGTTCTCCTTTGGATTCAAACTAGGAGTAACTAAGTGATGTGTGGAAGGTCTGAATTCTTCTCTGTTCAAGGACTGCCATGTAAGTGGTTTGGCCTGTACAGCCAGAGTGCATTTTTTTTTTAAATACGTGAAAGTGTAATATTAAAGGATACCATAAGCTTCTTAACCAATTTCAATACTTTTATAATCCCCTAATGTAGATTAGGACTTTCTAGAATAAGATTTACCCTACTGTTTCCCAGTGAAAGTGAAACACCTGAAAAAGACCTCCTGAATGAAAAGAAACATTGAGGTGGGGGGGGGGGGTGTGTGTGTGTGTGCATGTTTTAATTTTGTTACCTTGCTTGTACGTTTGTTTTGCTGAATAGATAATTTAGACAATAAATATTGTAACACAAACACAAATTAATAACTGCAAGAAATATTAGCAAATAATTGTCTTTCCTGGTCGGCAGGTACTTCTTTTATCCCCTTTTCACTACAGGTGCCTGACACATTTCGGGAAATGTATCTATCAAGTTATTTCTGTGCCATTTGAGCTAGGCTAAAATCTTCTGTCCTGTGGTCCAACCTCTAGCAAGATACTGGAAGGTGATCTTTGAAGTTTTATCATTCCATTGGAAAGGGGAATAATTTAAATGCTGAAACCCATCTTTAAAAGCATCAAAATTCTAAGTGAATTTAAGATTAGATTTTGTGGGGTTTATTTCCACACACGTGTGAGAACTGAAAATATTTTTAGATTAAAGTTTGGATTTACTTTCCTTATGAAAGTTTGGGGCATTCAGCTCCAGGTATATGATTACAAAATTATTTTGTTTTAAGATGGAACCTGGGCTTCTTCACAGAAGAGCTTAATTTTTTTCTTACAAGTTATAATTAGGAAGGGTGTGGTCACAGAAAAGTGTTAAATTTTTGCCCAATCATGTCTACTTTCTTGTAAAGTGAAATGTTACCTGGTATTGTCCTGTAAAGCTTATGAACAGAAGGTTTGATTGAAGATTTAATAAAATTAACACTACTTTCTTATTTTCCTCTTTTCTTCTTAATCTTCTCTTCAAGATGAAACTCATCAGCACTTGACAAAAACTGCAAATAACAGCCAGATGCAGGAGCTGGTTTTATCTTTTTATGCAAGTATGTGGTGCTAATTAGTGCAAATTGATTAAACTTTAATTGCCTGATCCATGGCTAATTAATATTTATAAGATGAATGAGCAAGAAAACCAGACATTTATTAAAACACTTTAATGATTTTTCATATGTTTTGACAAAGCAAAGCAAATAGATGTTATGAGTTTAGATGTGCCAGACATAAGTACAGTATTTCTTACATTTTCTATCAGCATCAGAAAACTAATCATTTTCCCCCACAAACTATGAAAGTAGTTTTTCTCTTCCACACAAATATTATGGTTCAATGTTCTAGTTTCGACTTCATAATGAGATTTGTTGAACAACAGAATGACATAGAATTATTATGCCTCACGCTACCAAATACACAACTACATCAGACAGAATTTGTGCACCAGTCCGGTTTTAAAAATGCACTGAATTGAATAGACTCAGTTTCTTCTAGCTACGTCTACCTCAGCTGAAAAAATACTGTGTTAACCCCAGTCTAACAATATGATTTTATAGCTATCAACAGATTACTTCTTGCACTTCTCTAAAAGATCATCTCTCACTGACATAAAAAATACTGAGACTATAATTCTTTCCTAACAATAACCCCAGTGCTTTGAATGCACTGTGTGGAAAAAAAAAAACAAACAAACTTGCCTTGCTATCATAGTGTATTCTAAAACTAATTTAAAGCCATTATGCAGCTTTCTTTTCTCAGTACAGTGGGAAGATCTGTTACTGCTTGCATTCATTCTGGTCCACTAAACTGGATAGCCTGATAAAAAATTGGTTTTAGTAATTCCCTCTTGGAGATAGCCCATGTCTAACCAGGCTTTCATTTCAAGAAAAGTGTCTTCACTTTCCCTCAACCTTCCTACATTCTTTGCCTTTGGACCAATCTGTAGTCTAAAAGATAAGTAATTGGGGTGTCAGGGGTGGGTATTTGTATATGGTAATAAATAAAATAGGAAAAATAAAAGATTTGTGGTCAGCAAAATCAAATCAAAAATTATTTGTTTCAGATATGGCTAATTGTTAGAAGTTAGAAATGAAGCCACTTAGGACTTAAATTTCCAGTTCTTTGGTATAAATGATATTTCTGCACATAACTATCACCAAAAACTTGGGACACCTCTGGCAATCCAGCCAGAATAATCTCTATCACATATTATTTGGTAGCATAGATGTCACCTTTTCTTTACATCTCCAAAGAGTAAACTCAGACTTGATAAGTACAAAACCCCAATGGAACCCTTGGGCTACATTTTATGTAGTAAATAAAATGATATTGCCTCTCTTTGCATAAAGAGATGAGCTAAATTCATTGACATTGCTAACTAAAAGAGAGTGATCACTGACCACAGGACCATTTTTTACAGACTGGTTCATTGCTGAAAACTGTTTCCATCTTCAACATGTCTAGATGGCACATCCAAAATAGTGGCAAGGAGGATAGTCAAGCTGGTAATCAGCTTTTCCCTAGTCCTCTTTCAGCAGATTAGATACAATCAAAAGACCTCAGCAAATTCAAGACCAAATGATCTCTGAAATTCCTATGCACTGCAAGGTTATAATTTTTTAACTTGTTGATGAAATTCCCTTTATCTTCATTTTCTATTTGTCTTAATATTTTAGGGGGTGCAAGATAACTTAATGAATCAATTAATTTTGTTTAATAAGTGGTCCCCAAATAAATACATTTTGAGAAATGATTGTAAATGAAAAACACTGAAAATGTTCCTATATTTAGTGCAGTCAATTAGTAATTCATTTCAGATAATACACTTTTGAAACCCTTCTGCCCACATACTCACACACCCCCCACACACAGTTTTTTGATCCACTAAAAAACATTCTGTAGTGAAAATTTTTGTAAAACACTCTTACTGTGATCCAATTAGGCACTGCAAAAGAACCTCACCACATAAATATAAAAAAAGGAATCCTTTTAGAAAATAAAAGTCACCTGGACTATTAAGTGATTTGCCATAGCAGATTATTAGAAGATTAGATTAAGTTTCACATTCAGAAACATTTTATAAATAAATATATCTAAGCATTAGAAAAAGCATTTTAAATGGATGAATAAATGTGTTAGCCTGTAGAGTAGCAGCTATAAAAAGCTTGAAGGGTAAAGAATAATGTCATTCATTGTGTGCATGGAGAATTCAGAAAGTTTCTGCTAAACTCAATTACAGATATCATTATGTACTAAAATTTCTTAGAAAGAATTTGAATTATGCAATAGATAACACTTTCTGGAGCACATGGAAACAACTGTACACATATTCTGGGACTATATGTAAAGAAAGAATCACAGGATCACAGAACCATTGAAGTTGAAGGAGCACTGAAAGTTATCTGGTTCAAGACCCCTGCTTAAATAGGGCCACTCAGAGCCTGTTGCCCTGAGCCATGTCCAGTCGGCTTTTGAATGTCACTCTCACAACAAAAAAGTGTTTCCTTAATCTAAAGTAATCTAATAAACACAGCAACATCATCTGCTTTTTCATACAACAATTAATGTTATGCACACATGCTTTCTTTCACTAGCCCTAAAGCTTAATGTCTAACAAAAATATTAAAATACATTTGAAATGGAAATTCAGTGAAATTTCACATACCACATGACAATTATACAAAAGACTGCTGCCGTCTGAATCAATGAAGTTCCAGAAAAAATTAGGACAGACTAAATCCAAGTCTAAATTTTCCAATCAGATAATTTGCTATTAACATCTTGATCAGGGTTAGGATCCTGGTGTGTTCAGCATAGTGTATGATTCCAGCCAGATTTGTCCAATATGTCTCCTGATCATACATTGTTGGGGTTTGCAGTTCTAAGGGATAGGGGTCCGGTAAAAAGCAAAGTTAGGCCCCTGAGCTTTAGGAAAGCAAAATTCAAGCTCCTCAAGGAGAACAGTCAATAAGATCTCCTATGTGGCATCCCTCAGGGATCTGTTGTGGGACCACTCACAGCCCAGAAAGCCAAGTCCTAGGCTGCATCCAAGGCAGTGTGGGCAAGGGAGAGGATTCTGCCCCTTTGCTCTGCTCTGCTCTGGTGAGACCCTGCCTGGAACACTGCATCCAGCTCTGGGGTCCCCAGCACAGGAAGAACATCTATGTCCTGAAACAAATCCAGAGGAGGCCACCAAAATGATTAGAGGAATATGAGGATGTGAGGAGAGGCTAAGAGAATTGGAGTTGTTTAGGAGAAGGAAAGGATTTGGGGTGACCTAACTGTTGCCTTCCAGAATCTAAAGACAGTCTACAAGAAAGACAGAGAAGGACTTTTTACAAGGGCACATAATGATAGGACAAGAATAAATAGTTTTAAACAGCAAGAGAGTAGTTAAAGATAGGTGACGTTTGAGGTATGCAAGTGTATCCAAGATATTTGTGGGGAATAACATGATGCCTAAGCAGTATTTTTTGAGGGTAGGTTTTGTTGGGTTTTTTTTTTTCTGCTTTTATTTTGGTTTCATTTCCTATAGAAATATGATTTTACAAATTAATAGAAATGCAATGATTTCTAGATTAGTTGTTTTTATTGATGTTAGAGAACAAAATGGACTATATAAATGTGGGACCTATTGCATCATTGACTCATTACCTGTGGCATATTTGGAAATGAATATGGCCAAGTGTCTGACATCCATAAAAGCAATAATTTGGGAAACATCATTTTCCAAACTGTGTACAATGTCAAAGGTTTAGTTGATATATTCAGTCAATGAAACTTCATTTGTCTAAAATAATGTGTCAGGCAGGAATCTGATATATGGGACATTGAGCTCCATATATGCACTTACATAATGAATAGTCTCTTCTACCTGCATATGATGAAAACACTTTTGGATGATTTTCCATAACAAATAAATATTTTCAACCTGCTCAGTTGTAATAAAACACTTAGACTATTCTGTTTTGTTGTTTTAAACTCCATTCTGAATTTTTTTGCAGTTATTAATACTTCAGTCATAATGCTGAATAACTGCATATTTAAAATAACCCCCAACTAAGATCTAGACTCTTGTATTTTGGAAATCAAAGAGAAAATAGGAATCATGAAGGAAAAATAGGGAGGAGAAAAGGGGAAAAAGAAAGAAATGTTCCTGCCCAAACATATCCGTCGCAGGTTCTCAGAATCTTACTGCAATTTTTAAAAAGAGATAAAATTTGCAGAGGGTGACTGTAACAAGGAAGGGAGAAAATGGGTTCCTTGAACTGGCTGACCAAAGACGTTCTCTCAGGCAGTGCCATCCTAAGACAAAGAAGTAAAAATGCATTTGAGATTTTTATTAGCATTCTAAATCACTTCCTTTGTAATAAATGAATAACATTAACAGAATTAATAGAGGATTTTAAAGGACCCTAAAATAAAACATCAAACCTGTTCTCAAACTAGTATAAAATATGAAATAGTTCCAATGCAGTGTCTTGAACATGGAAATACTGATTTTGCCAGTACATTGACTGCTTTTAATACAACATACAATGAATGACAATGTGTGTTTCTGAAGGGAGACTTGAACTTAAGTCTTTTATGGAATGAGCAGCTTTTTCATTCTCTTTTTTCTCATTAAAAAAAAAAAAAAGAAAAAAAGAAAGACATTTCCCTCTCTTGAAATGGTCTGTTCCTTCATCTGTGTGTAAGGGCTAGAAATCAGTTTCAAACATACTCTAGGAAGACCACTGTTCAGCGGCTAAACTTGTTCTCAAATAGCCCAGTTGGACAATGAAAATCTTTTTGCTCTTGGCTTTTGGTAGAATAAATTCAAAATAGCTTCTTGTCATTTGTTTTGCCATTTTGTTATACAGAAGACCTACAGCAGACCACATTTAAAGGAAGTATTTTAAAATATAAGACAATATATCCTTCTGTGTGTCCATGTAAGTATGTATGTGTGTGGAAATCCATTTCCATTTTTATTTTTTCCAGTAATTGAGGGAATTTGGATGCTATTTTTGATATCTAATTTTCCTTTGAAAGATTCTTGAGTCAGCACTCACTTCTGCTGACTAATGTAAGCTACAAACATTTGAAGTCCTGGTCATCCTGTCAGTCAACCAGACCAATAAGACTGTCCTTCTGTTTTAGTCTGGTTTGTGAGTCTGGGATTGCTTTCATAAAAAGCAGAACTTGAAAAGGATGGGGAAAATCTAGAATGTACCTGGGTATCATTTAATGTGTTTGGAATACAACTGGATCAAGGAACCAGGAAAAAGTCAAATATACCCATGACACATAATATTTATAAAAATAAGCTGAAAGAGATGATACAGAACTAGAATGAACTTCTGACTCCAAGATAATATTATTGCAAGAGACTGTTATACACAGTTCAATTTATAAACTTACAAAATCTATTTTAAATGTAGTTAAAGTGCTTATACATTTTTCATATTGGAAAAGAACCAAGATGTCTTTCCCCTCTGATGATTAAAAAGGTCACTAAAAACTCAGCTCAGTTTTGTTCCTTTATTTTGTTGAGAGTTTAGCAATAACGGGTTTTGATACAGCATTGCCCATTCACTTATGTATTTTTCCTCCTTTTCTCATCTTCCCTATTTCATATATTTGCCAAAAAGTGTTTTAATTATATTTTAATATTCAACAGGTAACACAGTCCTTACAGTTTCTAGATAGTTTCCTTCAAAAGTTTAATCATGTCCCAGTAGCCATCCCATTGGTTGAGATTTTGATTAAGAATTTTCAAAATTAAGGGGAGACATCCTGTCACAGAGGTACAGGTCATTGACAAACCGAGAAAAAAAGGGAAAAAAGGGGTCAGGGCCACTCTTTAACCTAGATCCCAGAAACACACACTTTCTCATGTTCACACTTCTATGAGCAGGTTTATCTAAAAGTACACCTAGAAGAAATCTAACTGGAGCAGAAAAAGTTCCAGAGGGTGCTTCTAGAGGAACAGGTTCCTGAGGGAAGTGGTCACAAAGCCAGCCTGACAGAGCCCAAGATGTGTTTGTACAATACTCTCTTGTACAGTATTTTGGGGATGTTCTGTGCAAGGCCAGAAATTGGACTCAATGATCCTCGTGGGTCCCTTTCAACTCAGAATATTCTGTGCTGCTGTTATTATGGTCTTCTTCATTTGTACTTAACAGTACAAATGTACCACAGAAAATGGGACATACATTGTGAAAACAACTTTTTCTAAAATTAACAAAAGTTGATTTTTTGAAGTAATTTACTGGCTGAATAAAGGTTTAGACATATTGGTTCTAAAAATTTCAGCAATACCAACATCTTTTTTCTGATTTTTTTCTCTGATTGTATCTGTGAAAAGGGGAATATGATACTCTTCCTCTTTTACTGTGTTTTCTTCTGCATGGTTTACCAGCAGTAAACTATCTATCGTTATTTTCCCATCTAAAACAGTAAAATTACTGCAGCAGAGAAGTGTCCAAGAATAACATTTTGACTAGCTGCTTTCAAATATTGGTAAGTTTGATGCTTTTCTTGCAGGAAAAAAAAAAATCCAAGAATGAAAGATCACAAAGATAAAATTGTAACAATTGTGTCTGATTCTTCTTTATGAGCACAACCCTCCCCCCATAACAGATGAATATAACTTGTTAACTGAACAAGAAGTTTGCTATCTCTTTCCTTTCCTTCTCCAGCTCTGCTTTTCACTTTCAGCATCAGATGTTTAGATGTGTCGGTCCAGAAAAAAGTTACTCACAAAGCACTGAAAAGCAAAGATGCTGACATTACAAAATTCTGAGTGTTAGGACCCATCTCTGTCCTCAGTCAAACTGATACAACTTTCTCCCTGGTTATCTCAGTGTTGGGTTGCACTAACACTGAGCTGAACTGGATCTTAATCTTTTAAAATGCTCCTTAATAACTTGAGTGGTTAATTCAAAACTGTTCCATAGGTAAATCAATTGCTGTGTTAAGTGAGTCTGCCACTGGAACAATGAGAAAATATACCTAAGCTGTTTATGCAATTCTATGTTTGTACTAAACACAGTGAAATTTACTGACTATAGGTGTTTACTTTTAAAGATTATTATTTTATTAGTTTGTTCACTTTTAAAAATTATTATTTTAAAGAAACAAAGCCAGAAATATAATCCAAAATTGTGGAACACATTTTCAGGCTTTAAAAAACAGCTATCACTTTGACTGCACTGGATCTATTCATTTTTCTCAGGGATGTAACAATTAAATAGATCTATGAAGAACTGAGTATGAGGCCCTCGAGGTCATGCTGGACGTGTTTTCTCAGTTTGCTCAAGCTGAGCTAAAAAGCTGTTGTCTAAAGCAGTAGCAGCAAAAAGAAAATGCATTAAAAAAAAAAAAAAGCAGGCTCCCGTGAATTTATGAGGAGTGCATCACAAAGACAAATATTTCAGCCATGCAATTCCATTCGGCCTTTTCAGCTGTGTGTCCATAGCAAGTCAACGGCTAAATTGAAAAATCAATTCCAATTTAAATTATTGGAATAAAGAACACCAGGAGTCAGAGATAAAATGGCTTTGTTCTCTGAGATCCTTTTTAATTGGAAAGTTATTTCTTCAGGGTATTCTAATGGTTCTGAGGAAAGATTGCAAAACAAAGTTGATCGGCTGGGGGAAGGTTAATAGCTAATGTGCTTTTCTTGCTGCACAGCAGCCTCCTGTCTTTATGACAGCCTCCATCGTATGTGAAAAGAACCACGATTCTAAATAATTTGAAACATGTGACTGCAGTTTCTCCTTCCGTTTCCCAAAGAAATCCTATTATGGATGTTAATCTGACATGTTCATAGAGGCCTGACTGACATTCTGACCAGAATTTCTTTGCTTACAGGTGTTTATATGTTCATTTGTTTAAACCTTCCATGGTGCTAAATGTTTTTGCTGAAGAGTAATATGTTTTTGTAAATATCAGAGATATTTTAAATAACACAATGATAACTCTACCTATGGAAAGAATTTTCCTTTAATTTCAAGACTATTGAAAAAATAACCAAGGTGGACTATTAGCTATTACAGGCAGAAAAACTGCAGAGAAACTGATTACAAAGAGGAAATAGGATTATGCTGACATGGGCCAGAGTGAGAAAGGAAAGACAAGTCCTTTCTGGGAAGAAGAAAAGAGAATTAGTAAAAAGCCATTATGCTTAAACTAAGACAGAGCAGAAAAGAAAGCCTTGTTTCTCATATAACCAACATCTAGAAGTGTTATGGTTTAGTTATAACAGCAGCGTAACCTTTGCTCTGTCAGGAGCAGGAAACTGTTTAGGGCAGCTGTAGATTAAAAATCTTAAACAGGCATTTAATTTGAAATTAATAAAACAGTTATGGTATGTGTTAAGAAAAGTTACTGAGGTTTGCTTAGTATATTTAATTAGTGTAAAAGAGATAAATCTAGTTGCCATGTAATGAACTGAGAAGTGCAGATACAGTAAATGTGTACTTACGTTCCTATTATTAATGCATTAAACTTGTAAGAATGTTTAGGAATTTAATTAGCATTTAATAAGATAGCTATAGCAAATTACAGTAGTTAGATGTTAAATGTAAATTAATATTTTTAGTATTTAATTGATATTAACTAATTAATTACTGTTTATTACATGGCAACTAGATTTATCTTTTATAGAGCTATTAAATCTAAATTAGAAGTTCTATTTTAAGTTCTATTTTATTTTGGCCTCTACTCAATTAAAAAAATACAGTATCTGGGATTATCAGGGTTTACCTTCATGGAGAAATTGGGTGAGCTTGGGATGTTAAATCTAAAACATAAATTATATAGTATATAAGTAGATTAAGTATCTTCACACCAGGGGAATATTATTCATGTGCCTAATCCCAAGAAAATGAAATTATTCAACTGAGTAAAAATCTTTTGGGGAAGTATCCCCTGAATTAGGCAGCAGAAAGGAAAAAGTTTAAAAAAAAATGTTTTGAAAGATCAAAAAAAGTTTTCTCATTCTGTTTGGAACTAGCTTTCCTATAGCTCAATGACATGTTAGAGAAGGGGATAGACATGAGCTTTTCAAAGGCCCTCTACATAAGATAATTGCTTTAAAAAAATTTCACCACAGACAACAAATTATGGGTTTTGGATGTGCAATACGTTGGAATTTATAGTCTTTACTTAAAAGGGAATTACACTGCTCTGCATCCACATTTGCATCTTATACTGATAGCTATGTAGTACTGGTGCTATGAAATAGTTTCTATGCAAATAATGACAAGAGTTTATAAGAAATTATTTCTGAGAGGAAAACAATTTACACAAGGAAAAGAGAATGTGTGCTAAGCCATCTATTCCACTGGTATGCCAAACAAGAAGTTGCTATGAGCTCCTCGGGCTATATTTCAATAAAAGGTTGAGGTACCTAAAGCATAAATGAGAGGATTTTGTATAACAACTTAAACTCAGCATGTGACCTTCTTTGTGACTTGAAAGTCCTACAAGAGCTTGCCCAGACATGAACATGGGCAGAACTTTGCTACATGAGATAGATCACCAAGTCATTTTTCCAGCATGCAAGGCTGACTGGGATGCCTCAGCTGGAGTTGTCAGAAGCATTAGGACTTTCAGGGAATTCATTTCAGTCCCGGAGCTTTTTGTTCTACAGCTGTGAAAAATGGAATATTTTTACACTTGTGGAATAATCTCCTGCTTATTAAAAAAATATTTGTAAAGCCTAATTTATCTACAAATTCTGCAATCCATGTATATTTTATTACCTGTTTTTTGGGTTTTTTTTTTCTTTATGACCTTCTAGATAAGAAATAAAGATAGCAAAATCAGACTACAGAAAGGTCTCTGGGGGGGGTCTTTAAATCATAGAGATTGTAGAGAGCTGCAAAAAAATGTTACACTCTGATTTTTTTTTTTATTACTTTTATTGCTGTCTGGATCCTTTTAACCTTTAAGAATTTTATTGTAAAGCTACTCTGGCCTTTTATAGTTTCTTTCATTTTCCCTTGTTATTAGAATAATACTTTCTTGTAATTTGATCCTGGTACTTCTATATGTCAGTTTCTTCTCTACAGACATATTCAACTACTTCTCATTGCCATTATCACAATATAAATAAAACCCTGATTTTACTCAAATCATCAGCAAAATGCAAATGAAACTGAGTAGGCCAAAGATTTTGACTGTTCTTTAGTTCTCCGCTATTCTGAATTCTCCATTATTCTTCACTTATACTACCAGGTTTTTTGCAAGGCATTTCATTGACCACTTAGTTTACATCCAAGTGTCTGAACAAACACTATTTTCATACTCTTTTCTATCAACACTTCCTTAATGACAAAGGCTCTGATTTCCGGATAACCCTTCTGCCTGAATCATGTCAGGCACTGTCCTCTACAAATCTAACTCAGGAATGTCTTTGGTGATTCATGGCTGGATGTACTTGTCACCCACCAGATGGCTGCACAGCAAAAGTTTCCCATGAGTACAGCGCCTGGAGATTTCAAGCTCTATGATAGCTGGTCCAGGAATATTTCATACTTGCTCTCATCAAGCCTTCAGGGTCTACAGCAGATGCTACTGCAGTTTATTTATTTGAGTGCTACCATACCCCTTCCATTATCTCACTACCCTAACTGGTTTAGTAAATATTTTAGATCTATATTTCTAATGCAGAGTAAGTAGGGTTTAAATTATATGTTGATACATCTGTCAGCATGTGAAAATAATGCTTTTAAACTGAAATTTCTACTCATCCTTTTCATAGAGGATTACATTCTTTCAGATGAAAAAAATATCCAACAAAAGCCAATCAAACTAAAAGACCACAACAACAATGTGAGAACATATGAATTTATTTAAATTTTCCAGAAAAATGTTTCAAACTGCATTATTTCTTCAATTACTTAACAATTCATAATCTCCTAAATCCAACTGAATTTAATTGGATGGAGAAGAAAAGAAACTGAACTTATTTCTGACAGTATTTGCTCTCTTTGGACAATTTCCTGCTTTACTTGCAATTATCATGCATTTCTGGCACTTATTTTGCCATTCACCTTTGCAACAAAATGGCATCTTATATTGTTTCTGACATGGTTTTCACAACTTTACATATTTATGCTATGTATATATATATATGTATGAATACACATATATATGGACACATATATTAAAGTCCTGTGTCTACTAAGTTCTTTGTTAAAGACAAGGACAATTAGATGACTCGATGGCCATTCAGGCACTGTGATTATAGAAAGACAGATTTTCAACCTGGGTGTGTGTAAGAGAGTTGTAGTGATACATTTATGTACAGCTAATTTTTCTCCCCCCATCAAGATTGATTAACATTTTACAACAGTCCAGACAAAGTCTCCTTCTCATAATATTCCTAATAAGATATGACTGTACAAAGCCCATATACACCACATTCAACTTGGAGAGGCAGAGAATGTATGTGCCTGAGGTTAAAAAGTGCAGCATCTAATCATTCTATTCTGTGCTGATTGCCCTGTTTGCAATAATACATATTTGAGGAAGCAGATGTATATATTTCCTTGGTTTTGCTTAAATCAAGACTTAGAAATATTTAGGAGAGACTGTAAGACCTTAATAGTTTTAAAATACTGTTGAACATGTTAAAACTGAAACCTGAAAACATTCAACATGAATTCTTTAAAAGCTTTTTGGACAGTATAACCATCAATCTGCAATGCAGGACCTAGAGACAGCAATCCCACCTGAATCATGCTACAGTTAATATGTACTTGCTAATATAATTTATCAAGCAATCTAAATCCGTATGACACAAATGTACAGCATTCAGTCTGAAAAAGTTCATCAAGAGTTGTAAGTAAAACTGAATGAATACATTATAAGCTCTTTCCATGCAGTGTTTTCCCCTATCTGTCTCCTTAAAACATTTCACACTGAATGGTTTCCTGCGTGCTCTGCTGCAGATTTATTCTTCTCCTGATGCATGCGTGTAACTCCCCATTAATGTTAGTAGGAATGAGATTTACGTATGTGCACTGAGAGGAGAACAGACCCCATGGTATTTTATTCACCTATACAGGATTATAGCCTCTGAGGATAGATTTGATTTTTTTGTTGTTAGCAGAAAAGCAGCTTGACAAGTAGCTTTTTGATTGATAATACACTGGGAGTCATAATTTATATAATCTTACACCTGCTAGTGAACATAAAGGTCACTTTAAAGGTGTGAGTTGTGTGTGCTGGGGCAGAGCATAAACCAGAGGGTCAGTTTTCAGTGCTTACTGTATGACAGAGAAACAGACAAAAACTCCTACCAATGCTGATAGAATTGAAAATATCATGGCAAGCATTGTAATTAACAGCAAGTTTCCAGAACTTGACATTCTGAGCAAGTGTCACTCCCTAGGTTATTACAGAGGGAATTAGAGTGGCCTTTCACTGTCAAACTGATATATACCATTGGAGCATTGCTGAAGAAAAAGTACCATTCGTGATGTCTTTTCAGGATTTAAACATCTGCTGAATTCCATCTCTTTCTATCATTTTCTGAAAATAGATACACATCTCAAAAGGTCTCTATCTGGAGCATTGAGTGGATTCAATATTTCAGCATTTTCTGCTTTTTTTTTAAATGATATTATTCTATGTGTAAAAACTCTCTTGTACATAACATCAGCAGGATTTTCTTAAAGCTTAAATATTTTTGCTAGGAGAATAGCTTCCTGAAATGTATTCTGATGATTAACCACTGGATATACTCATTTTTCTAAAGAATCTTGTTCATACACTGGGATAAAATAAGAGGAAAAAAGCTTCCATACTATAAAGCAGCAAGATATTTGTTCTCATTCTGTTTTTTTGCTTCTCTCTATTTTTTTTTCCCTAATAGCCTTGCAAATATATAAGGAGATATCTGACTTTTGAACAAGGCATAATTTGATGCCTTCTTGTTCTAACCTTTGTCTCCAGCTGCAACAAGAAGGAGCTGTACTTTCAGAATAGGAACATATTCATCCTCTGTGTCTTTCAGTCAAATATTACTAGTATGCGTACCCACATATTGTGGTTCTAATTACATAATTTCCATGATTTGCTATAATTATTAATAATATAATGGATAGGTTTAATTTCACTTCAACTTCCATCTGGGAAATAATCCAAAGCCAAAAAAAATGCCAATGAGATCTGCTTAATTGTCTTTGGGTGCTCTGATCAGTTTTCTCCAAGCTCTGTATATGACCCAATCTTCAATGTGTTTGGTGAATTTGACTTCAGTATTGATGTTTAGGATTTCCAGTCCATGATGAAAACTATTGAAGTCCTCCAGGTGGCTGGATGACTGTAGTCTCTATTGATTTGAATCATTTGTTTGGGTCAAGAACAGAGGCTTAGAATTTGGAAGTAATATCTTCAACATGGAGTGTTCATTGTCTCCTGTCATGAGAGGAGAATGTATTTCTCTTTTCAGAGTGGGGAAATGGTTACAAGAAATGACTTCTGACATTAATGGAACAGGGGAAAAATTCACTTTCCATGAAAATAACTGCTTTTAGGCCTAGCTTTGTCTTCATAGATCACTATGGTTTACAAATGACCTACAATAAATTAAGTAGACACCTCTGCGATGGGGATGAAAGTCTTGGCAACGCTGATTAGTTGTGGCAATTATTTTAGAGATTTATGCAGTGTTTGCCAGAACCTTCTATGTCTTTAGCATTTTATCTGTGATACCACGTTATGACAAAAATGAAAAAAAACCCCCATAAATAAGAACTAAAAAGAATTTTGTAACACACAAATTATTAAACACATTCTTAAACTAATGAGGGAATGAAAACATTTTCCTCACAGATAGGCTATTTTAATAGCATTTTGTAACTTTTATTTCAGTGTCTTCAAAAACAGCAGTGACTGACATTATAGAAAAAATCATGCAGAACCACAAAGGAAGCTAATTTAAAAGAATATGGCAATATCTTTTGTTCATGTGTACATGCTTAAAATTTGAGTTGGTATTATTCCACTTAGGTTGCCCAAAGATATTTTTTCCTACATGATGTTAATTCAATTAACTTAAAATCTTGTTATCAACTTCTCTACTGACTAACAAAAGCTTTTATGTGTCACAGGCAATATTCAACAAAACCTGCCATTGTTGCTAATATCGCAGTTCAATATTGTTCATAGGAATTTAAATTTTACTCAGAATTGACAAAATAATTGTGAAATACCGTAACATTAATAACCTGGAATGGTTTTCCATGCAAAATACCAGAGATTATTATTTTTATCTATCCAACTAAATCTTCATTAATCACTCAATAAAATGGCTAAATAGAGTACTATTTATATGTATTTGTCATTTGGGATGTATATCCTCTTATAATAGCATTTTTGTCTGCTACTGCATGTTCAGGGGAGGATACAATTGATTCAGGAAGGACCACAGGGATTTTTCATGGAAGTGCAAATGTAACACCATATTTTATGGTTGAGGATAGTTTATGAGAGAAAGCTTTCTGTGCCTCAGTGTAGAGCATGAGAGCCAATTTTTAACACTAGCATTGCTGATTCTCAGGCTGATGATCCAAACCTTGGTTTATGTGAAGTTATTATTCATTATGTTAATTTAAAATAAAGAACAGCAACAACAAAACTACTTAGAGAATTGAATAATGACTTCATGTTTTCTAGAAAATAAAAAATGCTGCAGTCATTAACCAAGGTCAAAGTGACATGAATACATTGCAGATACAACAGCTCAGGGAAGAAAATAACAGTTTGAGGAGATCGTGCAGGAAGATGTGGCAATTCCTTAACAATTCCAATTTAAAGATTTCTAGTACTGTATTCTTTTTTTTTTTCCAGTTCATGAAATTTTTGAAAGGATAGCTGCATTGCTCTTTTGTAGTTATAGTGCAAGGCATCTCCCTTGACAATATTTTTTTAACTGTCCTAGAAAACACAACAGTGATAATATTATTTCAATGCAGGAGCAGATATCTGCCTAATGGTAAATAAGAATGAATTTCCTGTTTATGGAAGCTAAAGATTTTTCTTTTAATTAATAAAACCCCCCACAAGTAAATAGTTAATGTAAAATAAAGTTCACATATTGCAGAAGAATCATTGAGTTTGGAAGGGACATGTTGAGATAACTTAATCCAACCCTCCGGCTCAAGTTTCCGAGGGCTGGGTCCACTTGGGTTCTGAATATCTCCAGGGAAGGAGACTCCACATCTCTGAGCAAACTATTTCAATATATGACCGTTGTCACAGCAAAAAAGAAAATAATTCTTGTCTTCAGGTGGAATTTTATGTGGTCCAATTTGTGCTGATTGCCTCTTGTCTTGTCATGGGCACTACTGAAAAGAGTTTAGCTGCTGCTTCTTCAGTTCTTCCCATCAGGTACTTACACACATTGATAAAATCCCCTTGAGTCTTCTTATCCCCAGGCTGAACAATTCCAGTTCTCTCAGCTTCTCCTCACATGACAGGTGGTCCTGTCCCTTAATCAGCTTTGCGACCCTTTGCTAGACTCATTCCTAGATATACAGCTCTCTCTTGTACTGGAGAGCCCAGCACTGGAGCCAGAAATTCAGTTGTGTCTCACCAGGGTTGAATAGAGGGGAAGGATCACTTCTCCTGGCCTGTGGAGAATGTGTTTCCTAATATAATCCTGGATTTTCTGTTAGTGCTCTTTACTACAGCATCACCAAACATTTATATAGTTCCTGGTCAATTTGGGGCACACCAGGATTTCTAGATCCTTCTCTGCAGAGCTGCTTGCCAGCTGGTTAATCCGCAATATGTGTTGGTACAATGGATTATTCTTTCCCAGGTACAAAGCTTTGCATTTCCTTTGTTTGAATTTCAGGAGATTCCTATCTGCCTGTTTGAGGAGGATATGGGTTAGGCATCCTATCAGTCTCTGTTATGTGGTACTTCCAGTCACCAAGTGTTAATTTTGCCCCAAGGGACAAATATGTAATATATTCTCAAACACAGGAGGTATGGTTCTTGCTACCAACCGTGAATAAAACTACAGACCTGGCAGAAAATGTTTAATCCAAGAGGTGTGCTTATATTTAAGAGTAAACAAAATGGTCAGTTGGAAGCAGAGGTTAACCATAGGAAGATCTGAAAAATGCTGATATTGTTTTTCTTGACTTTCAATCATGCAAGCTTTGACATTTTTGCAAGGGGAAAGGTGTTTTTTATCCCAAACCTGGTACAGTTTGTCTCTGCTTGGTATTTATATAAGTTTTGAGAAATTCATATAACCCAAAGAGATCAGATGTCTCCACTGTCTCAATTGCAATGCTTTTTTTCTCTTCTCTCATTTATCTTACCACACACCCCTTTACATATAGTTTTATATACCTAGAATATTGTCCTCACATCCAGGTCTCCTTCCAGATAAATTCTAGCATGAGATAAAGTTATTTCAATTTTAAAAGTTTCTGTTTCATTATTCAGTTTTGCATAGTTTTACATTGAAAAGGAGAAATTAATGTCTTGTACAAAGTACTGATTTCTCTTGTTGCCTTGACAGCTATGATCAGCAATAAACAGTGAACAATATATATTTGGATTTTGAATATTTTTTTTACCTTTTTATACTCTGGAATTATCCTCTTTTTTCCAAATGAAATACTGAAGCAACACATAAGAAGAGAAGTAATGTAATATTTTATGCACATCAAAATACAGAGCATATCACAGTATTGTTCTAAAAAAAATAAGTATATCTACAAGTTGAGAATTAATTTAGATTGTAAAGAAAATATTTTTCTCTGAGGTCCACCCACACGCATTAGCTTCTCTTTAGATTAAACAGCTTTTATTTGTCAGAACAAATGAAAATACCTGAAAATATGAAGCATGTTATACCACAACTCAACTCATCCCACTTCTATACATCACAGATAAAGTTCTTACTTTATAAGAAAATGTCATGTGAATCTAGTCATGCACATAATAGCATGGGACTCCCCAAGGAAACCAAAAGCCCTTTTGCCTTCACTATATCTTCAAGCACACATTACACTAAACGCAAAAGGCAGTGACATCAACGGTCTATAAAAGCATGACCTTCAAGTTGATGGATTTTGAGTAATAAAAGGCCTCAACAGCAGCTGACATATAAACATAAAAGGAAGTTTTAAGGACAACCCACTTTGGTGTATAATGAGTAAGAAATTTAATACTGTGTTTACAGATTCTACAGGCTTTGCTGTGCTAGTTTCACCTGAGAACATTTCTGAAACCAAGAGGAGATTGGGGACAGGACAGTGAGTGTGGGATTTAAGATTATGCGGGTACAAATTTGGGAAGAAGGATAATATTGGAAAAGCTGAAGGTAATCTGCATCAACTGGGTATCAACTGAAGGTAATCTGTAGCGGATATATATACATACATATGTTTCTGAGAAAAAAAAAATATGATCATATATCAGAAATGAGATTTCGCAGCCAAATTTCCCAGTAGTATCTTGTAAGCTTTTGAATTACTGTCTTGAAAATGTATTTCTGTATTATGGGTGCTGATCTGTTCAATGAAATAAAGTTAAAAAATAATTTGACTAAAGCGGGGAGGCACTATAGGGGCAAGGCTTCCAAAACGATCCCCAATGAGCCCTCCATCCGTTCAACACCCTAGTGAACTGGTAAAGTGTCCCAAAACATACAAATTGCCAAGAGGGGGCAGCAGCATGTTGAGTCATGGGAACTCTCCTCTCTCCAGTGGAAGTCCGCAGAAGCCAAGGTACAAGCACCTATTCAATTTGCAGATCTCTGCTAAATTGGTGCTGAACATGAGATGATAGTTTGATGCTGTCAATATCTTCAGGGAAAAGCAATTGCTTCGACTGTCTAAGAATAGCAGGACTTGTCTGATTTTTTAAAAATTCTTCAGGTGATGCCCAATTAAAAATCATAGAAAGTTTGAAAAGCCTTCAGTAGTCATACACCTCACAAACAAAATGCCATAAACAGTTATCTACTAATTCCAAGTCATGACAGTATGTCATCTACTATCAAAAATTTAGAGTAATCATGGGATGAAGTTTTATTACCTAAATGCATGGACGATTCTCTCTGAATAGACAGGAATCAACAGTTCTGCATGCATTTTAAGTAACTACATATGCAATACATATGCAGATGCAAGACAGATTTACATATGCAAAAATGCAATTTCTTGTCCACTGACAAATTTTGACTGTCTATGACTGCAACACCACTTTGAATTCTTTGCATACACAAGACTTCTAAATTTAAAGTTATTTGCATGCAGGGAATAAATTCCTACAGTTCTGCTAACATGGTATGTTTTTCCAAAGCTTTCATCTATCTATATAGTTCCTTGTGCAATCACCACTTTCACGGTATCTAAGGGGCCTAATGACTCCTTGTTCTGCCAGGTTTGCACTTAGAGCTTTTTATTGCCACTCTTTAGAAAGGTGTTTGAACTGTGGCAGGTAGGACAATCCAAAGACAGATCTCATTTCAAAGTATTCTGAAGGGAATAGCTAGTAAAGAAGAGCAGTGATTGATGCAATAGAAGACATAAGAGGATTTTCTTCTTTTTTTTTTTTTTTTTACCAGCTACAGAGAAGTCTAGACTCTTTACTTTAAACTTGAAGTGTTAAAGGGGACTCTTAGATCTGATCATCTCAAAGTCTCTAATCTATGCAAAAAGTGGGCATTGATGTAAAAATAGTACATGTATGAACAACTCAGAAGCATAGCTGGAGTGCAATGTGTATTTGTGGGTCTAAATACTTTGAAAATGCTTGTTCCTGTCTGTGAGACTGGCAGAAGGTGAGAACAGTCAAAGATCTATTCTGTGAAATTTCAGCTCTTTCTTCCTTGTGTACTACTTTTTCCTTCTTATTAGAAAACTAAAATTAGAGAAATTGGTGAAAATCATAGAATAATTTCCTTGAAAAGAGTATAGGTGTATATCTAAGTGTATATCTATATGGCTGTATATCTATAAATTGATATCATAGTGTATTTATATTCCTGCAATATAGCTGTTATGTAATTTTAATTTTGTATTATTTTAATTGTTCAGTGTTAAAAATATTAAAAGAATGCTATTCATTTTCCTAGTCATAATTAATTCTGTAAATACATTCTGTCTCATGCAGATATGTGCCTTACTTTTATTTTCACACATATATCTGATTTAAATATTTCTGTGACCAGAAAATCAAAACTTTAACTGTAAGGGTGGAGATTTGACATTTTTTTAGAAGAAACATTTAGTCTTCACCTTCCATTACTTTAAAGCATGTAATATTAGAAAAAAATAATGTTTCACTATTCCCCTCAAGAAGTGAAATCAAAGAGAATTTTCTTGGCCAGCACTTCTGAGATACAATCTCATCATTGCTGCATTGAAAGGCTAGACATTTCCTCCCAGGCCATCACAATTGGATTGGACAGAGAAGACCCAAAACATACAGTAAAAATGGGTTACACAATCACATTTTTTTTTTCAGAGATAACAAAATACAAACTGAAGTCCTACTAAATTATTCCTCAAAGCTAGATACCATGATTGTCCAGCAAGCTGATTCAGATATTCTGAAAAAAACTGCTTACTAAATCCCTAATCATATTAACTTTATTAGTCCTGTAAATTTTCAGGTAATTGACATATTTAACTGTAATCTCTCTTTACAGAAAATTATGCATCACAATCCATAGCAGTGTTCCCAAAAAGCAGAAACCTTCAAAGCATGAATGTTCACTCACATAGATCCATAGAAATGTAAGGAATTGGGGTACATAATTACAGTATTTAGCAGTACATTGTAAAATGCTAGAGCACTTTTTTTTTTTTTCCTCAGAACCAGCTCTTTCAGTGTGACAAGAGTATGGCATAAAATACAAAAATGAAACACAGTGTAATTGTGACTTCTTTGATACAATATCTCAATCCCAGGGATATTTCCCTGCAGGTAACATTGCACTGTGGATATACTCAGCATGAGCCAGGAAATTTAGCAAGACTCTATCATGTCACCATGTAACAACAGCTAGAGACATGCAGGAAAATATGTTTTGGTTTTCTTTGTTTGTTTCTGGGTTGGGTTTTTTGTTTCCTTTCTTTTTCAAAACCATGATCCTAACATACAAAACCATATTCAGCATTTTTTTCATGCTTATATTTTAGATATGATCTTATCTTAGTCTGTCTTATTCCTGTGTTAATATATTTTTAATTTGTATCTGAAAATTTGTATCTGAAAACTTGTATTTTATTATTTGTATCTGAAAAAATGTATTTAATACCATAGCATATAGTTCCCTAACTGGATAATTTTACTACAGCACCTAAAATCTGCATTTTCCCCTTCCCTTCCCTTCCCTTCCCTTCCCTTCCCTTCCCTTCCCTTCCCTTCCCTTCCCTTCCCTTCCCTTCCCTTCCCTTCCCTTCCCTTCCCTTCCCTTCCCTTCCCTTCCCTTCCCTTCCCTTCCCTTCCCTTCCCTTCCCTCAGTTTTACACAGCTCTGGTACTCTAGAGTGATGTGGAAAGGAATACTTATAAAGAGACACATCAGTCAAATTGAAAATCTGATGAGTCAGATCCGTCACTGTACAATTAGTAAATCATGTATCTGTTGAGGTGAATCTGTACAGGCTTGTTGAAGTTTATGGTACTACTCCAATTTGAAGTAGTGCTATACTAATTTATACTATTTTAATTCAAACAAGATCTGATAGAGCCTTATTTCCAGTGATCACAGGAATGGCTGATATATTACAGCTATTTGCTTTGTAAGCATAAGGTCATTTGAGAGCTCAGATTCTATTACTGTCTTATATGTGTTGGGAAATACTGACTTTTTAACAGCAAATAATCACTTCATGAAATTTAAAAATGGCATTTGTTTTTGGCTAGTTATGCTCCTGTTGCCTAAGGCTAGATCTTGTTCTCATTTCAGTCAAATGGAAACTAGTCAGTTCCATTTTTCAAATTGTCTTGCATTAATACAGTGCTGCAATGTTTGAATTGGGGCTGAACAAAAGAATTATTATTGGAAGGGAAAATGCTATTCTGATTTTTATTTAAAGAAATGCTAATTAAAATCGTTTCCCTGAAAGTATTTTAGAAAATTTTAATTCTGTGACAATTTAATTTGTCTTTTCTTGCCTGAAATTACCATGTGATCTCACTCAGACAACTTTTGTTTTGCTGCTCTGCCTTCCTTAACAGAAAAGAAAATTTGAAGGAATAATGATTACTATATTTTTTTATACTGCATGGGCAAGAGGCCTCTTACATACACCACCTGCCTACCTTTCCCTCTCCTAAGAAATTTTTTGTAGTTATCAGCAAAATGCACTAGGACATTTATATTAGCATCCAGTAATCACTGTGGTTTAAGGGTATGTAGAGCAAAGATTTTAGGGATGTGTTCACCCAGCTTCAGCTGTCTATGATGTAGACATCTACATATGAGCTACTTGTCTAAATTTTGCTAAGAGGCAGTGCTCAGAAACAGGCACTACTTAAAGTACAGCTCCTCTGACCTATATTTAATGGCTGTGTTAGGATTAGATGGATGATGTGAAGTGCTTATTCCTCTCTACTGACTATATGGGGAATCTAAATGACAAGCTGAAATAAAGACATTTATGCTCCAGACATCTATATTTTCTGAGGAATAATCCTACCTCAGGTATTGATATGCTGTACCACAGGCTGCAGAAAGGGTATCCACTTGTCATCAAGCAAGTCAGTTCATCTTTCTGTTTCAAGGGAAACATAAGTGTGAAGGACTTCAGAGGTGAAGTGACTTACCAATGCCACACATACTATGATCAGACACCCAGACATAAACAGATAGGTCTTATTTTCTCATGTATTACTTCATGAACTAGATCATACCTCTTCTCTTCAGTGTGCATCCCTAGAGATTGCCAAAAACTAAGCCTATGGAATATGTATATCACTGTTGAGCTAAATCATTTGGATGATGGAAGATGCTTTGGTCCATTTAAGTACATTGCTGTGATAAATGATAAATGTTTATTAGTTTAGGAAAGAAGCATTCATATCTTATTTAATTGGCCATACAGAATGTATTTTTAACTTTTAAGTATTGACTTAAATTGAATGATAATCTACAGCAGATCACCCCAGATTCAGATATATTAGTAGTGTCCAGACAGATATAAAACAATCTTATACAACAGAAATTATTCTGCAGGCCAATTCTTCTTATTCATCTTCCAACTTCCACTAATGACTTTAGGTTATTTCCCTAAAAGCAATTTAAAAAAAAAAAAAAAAGAAAAAAAAGAAAAGCCAAGGAATTAAATTAGGCCATATGTCAATAGCCTGTTACCAGAATGTTTATATAAGCAATTTTCAAGGGTGAAAGAAAATATGCCATTCACTTGGAAAAATGCATTTATTTCAAACTGTGAGGATGTATATCTTATTATAGAACATATGTCATGGGAATTAGAACTCTGACACTTGGGAAAAAGCTACATATCATTTTCAAATGGTTACCAATGGTCTTTAATGTCAAGTTAGGTAATTTCCCATGTCTTGTTTCAAGAAGATTTGTTTGAGTGAACATAAATAAGAATTTACCTAAAATAAATATTACTGATTATATTACATTTTATGACCATTCATTAAAAGTGGGGCCCATAATACATAAGAAATTTACAATCATGTTTGCCCACTTATATTTGCAGGTGTAATTACTGAAGTGATTTATTTAGTTTAGATAGGTGTGGGTGCAAAAGGTATCTACATATCTAGGAATTCCTCACAGAGATGGGAACACTAGTGGTATTCATCTAATTACTTCACACAGGTTATTTCATGAAAGAAATATAACCTTTATTCTACAAGAAACAGAATCTCATCACTAAAGGATTCCTGAGCAGAGCAAAGAGCTCAATTCTGTTGCAACTTACCATGAAAATACAGTACAAATTATGCAAGCATTGATAAACTTTCAGGTGTTCACTTATGAATAAAAAAGGTAAGCTATCTCATACTTTCAGTGGAATTTAATTTTGTTTTGTGTGAGGTATTTCTATAAATGCTTGTGTATTGAAACAAGTTTTAGAGGAGGCCATATCCACAGTTTTCCCTTGAAGACAACTAGATATTCATTTAAGTTCAACTGAGTATTTTCTAAGAATGGGTAAACTGAGGCATGAAGAAGTTAAATGGTTTCATGAAAATGACAGTAGCAACAAGTCAATGACCCATTAGAAATAAATGCTGTTGTACCTCTTAGTTTTCTTCATTAACTACCAGAATCCTCTGCCAAAAAAATAATAGATAAGTGAAGTACTCTAAATTGTTTCAAACCTCAGAAAGCAGTTCGGTTCAGACTCTGGGTGAAAGTTCAGGTTTTATTTTATTTGAATCTATTCACCCATTCTTAACTGGAAAGTAGGTTGATAAAATGACTAATTTGAAAAGTGCATAAACTGTAAAGTAGTAAGATTGAGGAATATGGTTATATATATACATATATATATATATATATATATATATATATAGTAGTTCCTGCCAAAAGAAGTTTCACATATGGCTTGGGCTAATGGCCAATAAATTTATTACTGGAAGAAATTGCAAATGTTGCTGAACGCTGTTACAACATAGAGATGAATCAAAATATAACAGAAATACAGATAATAGAACATTTCATCTGATATTTCACAATAGTTATCTAGTCAGAGGAAACTGTGAAGCTTGATTGAACAAAAGATAAAGTTAATACTACCTAATCAGAAGAGACCATTATAGATCAGTGAAACTGCAAAACAGAATTATATGACAAGGGGCAAGCCACATTATCTAAATTAACATTTTTCCAGCATGAACAAGAAGGGCCACTGTAGGAAAACGAGAGCTAAATACTGTGGCCTGCATTTAGTCAACCTGAAGTAATTATTAATTTATGGTTGTCTGTGATTTTAATGAAAATGAAAGCTGAGAGGAAAGAATTGAGAAAGATAATGTGCCGTGAAATTGAGTTTCATTTATTTTGGGGGCCACCTTTTTTCTTTTCTTTATTTTTTATATTCTCATTCTGTTTTTACTAAAGGAAAAGAAGCAGAGACAAAATGCCCACATTAAAATTTTACCAAGGTTATGTAACCACACACATTGCTTTAAAATTGAACTATTAAAAATGGCCAGAGACTGAACTCACTGGCTTGCTCTTTTTGTAGCTGGAATGACCAAAGAGGACTTCTTTTCTACCTTTTTCAGAATTATCACTTTTAAAAGACAGTATTTTGCAATAGCAATTTTGTCATCAGACAGCCAGGTTTGCCTAATAATCTTTACATCTTTCATGAATACTCTATCATCAACAGTCCCTTGTGGTATTTTGGAAATCCAAATTATGGACAAAAGTATAGGCAAGGAACATGGCCAAACTACAGTAGCTGCCTTTTAGTTTCAGTTGCTTGTCTTGTTCTCTTTCCACTAAAAAACTGCTGTAAATAAATCAACAGGTGCTGTTTTGACTAGTAAAAAAAGCCTAAAAGGAAGGGAAATCACATTAGCATTTTTAAAATTGATCAAGTTTTGGTTAAAGGAACATCTGAGAGGCACAAGTACTAACAGCTTTAAAAGCACATGACCTTGTGTTTGGGATTTTATAGTCACCAGCCTGTACAGCACCCACAATCTTCAGTACAATTCAAAAGCAATACAGAAGTGTTTGGTCATTCTGAACTGGATGTGATTTCCTTAACATGTGAACACTTACTTTCTAGAGCTATGTGAGAACAGTTACAGGGATTGTACATTAACATCCTTGTTTCAGAAATTATTTTCAACATATTCTGACAGCCAGAATGTTGTCTACTATCAACTTTTAATGATACTTAAGATACTCTGTGGTATATCAGACATAGATCCTAGTCTGGCAGATATAGTACAGTACCTACGGGAGATCTTTGTCCATCTGAAATGATAGCTGGAGTCCAGATTATCTCAGGATATCTCAAAAGGAACTAAAGAGCTGTCTATGATCAACCAATCCATGCCATGTTGACTGCACTGATTAGATTTTCATTGACTTTAATAGAAGTCCCAGATCCTCTTGATTGCCTAAAAGCTTTATAGACTTCTGAAGAAAAAGCCTACAAGACAGAGAATCCTATATTTTTAGCTATTAATTTTGACCTTAAAATGACAAAAAAATCCCAAAACTATTTCTTATACAACATTTTGTCAGGATTTCTCCATCCCAGAGAGGAAAAATCATGTACATTCTGGTTTAGTGACCAGCAAAGTACATTTAAGTTGTGTGCCCTGTTCCAGCCAGGAGAAGGTTAATTTTTGCAGTAGCCAGGAGGGGACATGGCTAGGACCTGGACATTATTCCATACCACCTCACTCCATTGCCAGAGGCAGGGGCAAGGGAATCTCTTCCAGAGAGTAGGGGTCTCTTCCGGTTGACTATGCATGGCAGGGGGAGCGGTTGGGTAAAGCCTGTTCTGAGCATTTTGCATGTGAATCACTCTCTTTTCTCTTGTACATTTCTCTTATTAGTACTGTTGCTGTTACTCGTTGTTTTTCTTATCCCATTGCTGTTTCCAGTAAATGGTCCTTTTCCCAGCTTGTAAACTTCACATTTTGTGCCTCCAGTTCTCCTCTCCATCCCATCACAGGGGAGGGGGAGAAGGAGGGAGGAAAAGTAAGCAGCATCATGATTTGGAGAGTCTCATTGGGAGCACTGAATTGTGGAGTACCTTTCCCAAACCACGACATCAAGAATGGGCTTCTGTGGAGGAGGGGAAAAAAGAGGGAGGAAGGCAGGCAGAAAGGCAGGAGGGAAACATTGATTTGTTATACAAACTGAAAGATAATAATGACTGCTTTGAGATACTTTCCTACATTCATGTCAAATCAGACCAAAATATAAAGATAGCTATCTAAGGTTACACGTGTAGAAATATATGCTGGCTGATTCAGTAATGGGACACAGGACACAGGACAAGGAAATCTGATGTGATCAAAGCTGACATTGAATAGAAGAGGCAATGTATTTACTTACACCCTGATTATCATCAGTTATTACTGATTAATCAATTGACTCAAGATTAAGGTTGAAACAGTGGAGAGATGTGGAGAGATTATCCTCCATAACATAATGTACAGTTCTGAATCAATCTATAAGTTTTGTATCAATAGTGACCAGGTTAAACAAATTATTTCTTAGCATATTCTACAAAAAATTTGATTATTTAATGTGTAATTTTTCTTGTGAAAATAGAAATTAATTCATGCAGAAAGATGATGTGCGAAGGTGATGTTTTCTTTCTCTGCTTGGTGTCCTACATGTAATTCCTGAGTTTACATACAGAGGAAGTAAGAAAGCAAATTAAGGAAAGGTAGAAAAAGTGAGTGAAAAATAATTGTTGAAGACTCAAAATTTTGATTACATATTGTTGTAATTTCACATAACATTCCTGAGCTTACCAAAATATTTCACAGTTACAGGTTAATTTAAAATAACTTGGAAAATAACAGAAATTATTTTTACCACCAACATATTCTATAATTATTTTCTTCTTTTCTTGATGGTTTTTAAGTTTGGGGTTTTCATTCTATGTCTATGAGTAACTTTTAGGTGTTTACTTTATGGGCCTGGTGCCTAGGCACACAGATTTTTGATAGCAGTTAGATACTTCACAGAAGTAGATTGACTATTAAGTGTATTTTTGTAAACTTTTGTTGAAACACAACTCAAACATGCTTACTTCAATTTTTATTTGAAACACTTCTTTTGCCATCAGGAGCAGAAGATACAGTGTTTCTATGGTTGAGAGTTGCCATCCTGAAAAACTAGCAACACTTATGCAATTGCATAGCATGAAATCAAAGATTGGCAGAAACCAGAGTCCACAGCTGATCCACGGAATGAGAACCTTTGGCTTCTCTGTGACAGAATGAGATCCTGTGGCTTCTCTGTCATAGTCTGACACTCTTATTTTCAAGGGTAAGAAGACATCCAAGGAACTCTGCTATTGTTTGCCTTTGTTGCTGTTAGGATAAGCACAGCTTAATAAAGTGACAATATTTTCAGTATTTTTACTAAGAGCTAAAACGTTTTCCGCAGTGCGTTCACCACTGAAATTGATAAACATGATAGAAATACATGGGTTAGGTTACTGCATTGCCTGAAAACCTCTCATTTAGATATATTGCATTTCTTTAATTAACGGAGTCACTAGCTTTCCAAGTGAAAAGAAAGAAAAAAAGCTCATACACATTATTCTCCTTTACTTGCTCATTAGCTGCAGCACTTTCTGACAAATATTGACCTGTAATTCTTTCCCTCTGCCAGAGAATTAAATAAAATATGAACTGCACACAATATACCCCATCTGTCCAATTCCACAAGCTGGTTAGTATGTTGACTCCCATTGACTTTACTTCAAGTCCAAACTGCCCACAAACAAGAAATATTCATACATGCTTTTGCATTGCATAGTTCAAATATATTTCCTTTTTTCTAATAGTCTTTTTATCCTAAATTTGTTCTTTGCATGTGTTCTCTAACCTGCAAAACTGGCTCACTCTCAGTCTGTTTACTCTAATCTGTTCAGAAATTCTCAATTACTGACCTTTTTTCAGATACTTATATTTTGTTTTATCAGCTTCCTAAGTAATGCAGAATCTTTTTCCAGTAAATTATGTCACATTTCATTTAATATGTATTCATACCTCTTCTGGTCAAGGTGTTGGTTGAATTTTCCTTGGTATGATAGAATGTTACCAGCAGATAATGCCTGTTTTCTGTTTATGTTACAGTGTAAGGTACTTCAAGTCTTTAAAACACTTCTTTTCTTTTATTTTCTTTTTCTGAAGTCTTTCTTCACTTATAGGTACTCATTCTTATTCATGATTCTTTGTCTTCACTTGTCTTCATACATACTTTAGTCTGTCTTTAATTAATTCACCAATAATAGAAGTCAGCTTACTTCAGTATCTAATATCAGTTACATGCACTGTTTATTCTTTTAATTTCTGATCTTCCTTTAGTCAGCTGGTCTGTTTGAAGTATTCTACAAAGGCACTGTGTATCAATATGTCATATGTATCCTTTTGGCACTGGTTTATGCAATACATACAGCATATTTTTATAAAATATATCAATTAGTCCCTGCCCTTAACAGAAGGAAATAGAGCTCTTTTGCCATCTCTAATATTCTTCAAAACCTTGTGGATCTGTCTTCTCTCCTTTGTAATTCCTTTCCCTTCCTCCTTTCAAATCTATCCTTATCTGTGCATCTTTAGATTAAGGTATCTAAATATAGACATCTATATGTCAATATCCAGGTGTCATCCATGTGTCTAAGGTACCTATGCAGTCAAGATACAGTCAATAGAGTAAATGGAGCCTAAAGAGTTTCCCCTCAGGTGAACACTGGAAGCTGGTCAACTGAAATGCTTTCTAGGCTTCATTGGCTGACTTTCTAAGGTCTTCATTTGTTTATAACTGAATTTTTAGCATCTGGCTCACATAGAGAAATATGAAGTCAGGTGTCAGCATGAAGCTGTGTTGCAGGTTATGGTTTCGGTCCAGTTCCCCCATCATCTTCTGCAGAGTAGTTCAGTCCTGTGTCATGTCTCACAGCTGGATGGAATTAACTCAGAAGTTGTCAGTCCTATTTGTTGGCAGTAGTTACCTGTTTTTGAACAACTGAATTGGACCTGCTATGTCCTTATGCAAAAGAAAATTCACACCTATTAAGCCCCTAAGCATTCACCTTTATTCTCAAGGTGAATCATCTATATGACTCTTCCCATTACTTTCTTCTTTATTTTACCAACCTCAGATAGGAATTGGAGATGCACTTTTATGTATCACATGCCTTTCTTACCTGCTGTCTTTCCAGTTTTCTTTAGATGCTTGTGTGGAGAGAAAAGGATCTAGAAGATCTATACTAATCAAGAAGATAGCACTTGGACCTTTTACCTCCTTAAATCCAGTGTTTTGGTTCCAGAAGGCTCTGGGCAAATGCACAACAATATCAACTGCCTCTGAATTCAAGACCACTTACTCTGCTGAAAAATTCCATGTTCAGAAAGCAATCCAAGTTTCCAGAACAACATGTTTTAAGTTTCTTAACACAAGAATGTATAGAGAGAGAAATTTTAAACATTTTTTAAATCTTATGTTAAGAAAATTTTCCTTTTTAATTATTCTGTACAGTTTTCAGCACTACATGTATGCTTGAATCAGGTGACCTAGAAATAAAGCAATAGCAACAAATTGCACTTTTGCTCTCTGTCTCTCTCCCTCTGTTTCTTTCTCTTCCTTCCCCCCTCTCTTTTCTATTCTTTCTATCTCCCTACCTCACAGTCTTTGTTAAATAAAATCTGTTTTATTGACTTTGGCATATGGTCTCATTTGCACCTTAATTCTGGCAGAGGCATCTCTCATTAATCATATCTTAACTATCTCAAACAGAATTTTAGTAGAGTCAGAAGATCTTCTATTCCTGTTTTCTAAATTGGTTTAGCCCAGTGGCTTGTCTCAGACTGAGAACACAGCAAACACAGTGACAGATCTGGTCTCCACCTGCAAGAATAATTTGTAATTATTGTTATATTTTTAAAAAGTATTAATAAGATCTGCAGCAAATGAAATATATGTGTTTAAAATTTAGATTATTAAAACTTACATTTTTAATTCACAATCTCTAAAGTAGAATTTGAAATCAAAGAGAGATGCATAGAGAGTGAGTGAGAAATCTTGATGCTTTTACAAGAAAATTACTCAAACAGGTACTATGTTGAATCCTAGAAGACGAATGCACTCTTCTCAAAAATGCTACTTATGTAAGGGAGTGCCACCAGGTAGAAAGAGTGTGGGGATGGGTTAAGGCTTCTGAAAGTAGTGACTGTGATATAATACTGTAAGATGAAGATGGTGAGTGTGGGAGTATGGTGCTATGGAAATAGTGTGTGAAGAAAAGTGGCAGCATGAAGGTGGAGAGCATGGGGCAATACTGCTTTATGAATGTGCTTGGGGTTCACTCCCTGGTACACAAGACTTCCAAGGTGGTACCCAGTGGGAAACATAGCGACTATACAGGGGTCTATGTATCCCCATGTAATAAAGAAATTCCTTCCATATTCCATTGAGAAAAGCTTCCCCACCCACACCTACCTTTTGTTACAATCTAAGAAACATTCTTTAGCTTTTTGCATGTCAATGATGCTATATTTACACTCAATAGTTAGCTGTAGATGGACTATACTCTCTCAGGATCATTTGAGGAAGTCTTCAAAAGTCTGCATTGTACATTGAAACGCATTGTACCTTAAAACCCATTGTACATGTGTTTTAATTTGATATGCTGTGTTCTCAGAGCACCTTTGTGAAGGCAAGTAATGAGCCATCAAATCAAATAAGGTTCCTTTTCAATGTTCTCCATGTTAGCAAGTAATATGGGTTGATGTCCTACGTTGAAATGTCTAAAATCATACTTTAAAATGGTGGTGAAAAAATTGCATTCTTCAACCCATGCAAAGAACATGATTGTCCTCCACTGCCTAAAAATACTTCTTTTTTTCTGTATCTTGACTGATATTTAAGAAGAAATACAGATTGTGGACTCACTTGGTTAAACTGATTAGCTAATATACCATCTCTCGTCCCCTTCTTAAACATCTTCTTTTTGAAATATTTATAACGTAATTGACAAGTTCTCCAGATTATTTTATTTTGTTAAGAGTTCTAAGTGTGAAATATGGCAGTCATTCACAAATACTAGCCAAAAGGAAGGAAACTTCTTGCAGTTCATATGTCCTATTTCCTGACTTGAATATTGTGTATAGAAAAACACTGTTGAGAGTTTTGTTTAAGAACTCTATTTAACAAATATTTTCACATCACAAAAATAAGATAACAGCACTTCTGAGGTTGCACAGAGCAAAAAATTAAAATTGAGATATTATAAAGAAATTATTAATGGAAATGCAAATATTTATGTCGCTCATTAAACTTAACCAAGGACTGAAGCAGTGGTGGACTAAGAGATAGTAAATGCTTATTAATATATCTCTGTAGGTGGCTCATTTCAAGAGACCCAAAAAACCTTGGTCTACAAAATAGTTCATATGGCACCAAAGCCCCCTATCTAGCATTCTAAAATGGAGTGGAATGCCTGAATTTCTCACAGCAGTTTATCAGTCTGTGTGGTCGTGCTATTCTAATACACAACCGAATTAACAGCAGAAGTTCTCTGATCATAGAATCATAGAATGGTTTGGTTTGGAAGGGGCCTTCAAGACCATTTAGTTCCAGTCCCCACCTGCGGCAGGGATGCCACCCACTAGATAAGACTGCTCAAAGCCCCATCCAGCCTGACCTTGAACACTTCTAGGCTTGTTCCCTTGTGTACATGAACACATCAACCACTTCTCTAGGAAACTTGTTCCAGAGCCCCACCACCCTAACAGTATGGAATTTCTTCCTAATATCTAATCTAAACCTGCCTTTTTTCAGGAAAAAGCCTTTACCACTTTTTATATAATCCTTATCAGAAATAACATGACAAAGATGACAAACTTGTTTACTTAAATTCATCTCTTCATTGTATATTAATTTAGTGAATACAAATATAAATGAATATACATTTGCCAGAAGCCTGCCATTAATATATCTTTAAGCATTTTTCTCAAGAAACAAAGTTAATAATTTATTTTGGTACCATTACCACAACTTTTGAGGGAATACAATAGTATAAAGGTTCTGTTGTCCACATAATTTACGGAAAATAATTTAATTCTGGGGACTCTAGTGCCAAACATGTCCATAGATCAAGCTAGTCAGGAGTTTATATAGATGTCATAAGTTGCTTTCCACAAAACATTTCCTTTAACTCCTGACGCATGTGTCTTCTTTAGAAATTCTGTTACTAGCTAGTGCTATACTTCTGACAAATCAGTGATGTCACAAGCATCACATCTTATAAAATGTGTCATAGAAAATACAGCACCAATCTTCAGAGGTTTTACCTTAGTTTCTTGAATTTAGCAATTATTTTCTACCTTTTAACATCTACATTTCTTCTGAGCAAATATATATTAAGAATTGTACAGGGTGTGGCTGGATGATTAGAAGTCATTCTCAATTAATGGATGAATAATCATAACTCGTAAACTCTGTGACTACTCGACACTGAGCCTGAATGTAACACCTGTCCTCAAAAATCATGTTGTTTACAAAAAATCCAAGACAACAAGTCTAATTCTGTCATCCTATACGTCATATGAATGTCCCATCATTCTCAACACCATTATTCAAGGAAAGTAAAGCTGCAGTTTTGTTTTCTACTTCCTCTTTTCAATTCTTCAATACTTTAATTCACATCTCATATCTGTTTATGTCAAGATTTTTTTCTCTATCTAGGTAATCTGCAAGTGAAGATAACGTGAGAAATGCAATTAAACTCTATAACTGTTTGTCTACCACTGATCCAAAAACATTACCAACTCACTGGAAAAGTAATACTATAATCTCAGAGTTTTGTTTTCATTTATTTTTTTCAAAACCCTTCTGTAGTATTGTCATTGCAAACCACCTATTGCCACAATCTTTTTATTGATCCCTTCAAACATCAAGTCTGTTTCTTCTTTGCAATTTAAAACAAAATACACTACACTAATGTTCTGATAGTCTTTGCAAAGATAGAAATAATTGCACTGGAATCAGAAATAAAGCACTAAAAACATTACATTTTATAATGCTGCACTCCTCCAGAGATTTTAGCCATCTTTTTCTTCATTGATTAGCACAAAGTGTAGCCTTTCACACCCATTTAAAACACTCTTTCCTTCCTCTTCTCAAAATAACTCATTAACAAAGCAAAATGACAATATATTTCCCTTGTTCCCATTCAGCAAGTTAAAAGTAAAATTAAGGCTTGAATGGCTAATATGAACGATGCAATGGAGAGACTGTTCCTAAACTCTCTTAAAGCAGGCTTTTATCTTCTGTTCATCTCTGTCTTTACAGCAGAGAAGTGCTTTCATTCTTACCATAGAAAAGGAGTAAAATATTGCCTTTATTTTACATTTTTAAGAGATGAGAGCTTTTTGTTTGTGCATTTGTGGAAGTGGGGGAAGTTAGGACAGAGTTGCTTAGCTGTATATCAGAAATTTAGCGTCAGTAGTTTCCTATCAATGAATTTTGTTCATGTAGACAATTTCATTCAGGCCATTCAACACACAAAGACTTTCTAAGAGTAATGTGCTTTTATTTCTACTGAAAATAACCCGAGTCAACTTTTAAAAATGAATATTAGAATATGATGCACAATTACAAGTGTACTAAATTGTCAAAATCTCAAAGGAATCCCAGCGAAAAATCTGAAAGATGTCCTAATGACGGATTATTTCTGACAGTAGTGAGCAAAAATGCCACAAATCTCATTTATAATGGGAACATGCTATGTAATAGAAAAGTTACCCATGGCACTACAGTAGTAGGTGTCACAATATGAATCCAATATTGTAAAAGGCTTGAGCAGATTTTGCCACCACAGCAGTTTAGCACCTCATCAATATTTTCAACATCAGATAATTGGGATTCTTCCAAATACTGAATTGTATGACTGAAAAAAATCCAATACAGAGAATCCAACTTAAATGCATTGCTGGATTATACAGATGGAGATACAGCAGTTTAGTAGCACCCAACATACAGTATCACTGAAGTGAAAGATATAATATACATTTGGGTTCTGATGTTTTGTAATATACTTTTGGGTTTTGACAGTTTTAAATCATTTAAAGAATGAAATACACTGGTCTGTGATACATATCTGGTCTAGTTTTCACCTGACCCATCATTAGGAATAAATAACATCTAAACATGTAGCTTTGACACTAAGCTGTGGTGCTACACTTAGTGTGTCTGAGGATAGGAGACTCCTAGGTTAGTGAAACAATTGCATATGGACTGTACAAATCCATTTGATACATTTCACTGCTGTGGGGCAGTGAATCTACTGTCATTAGAGATGCTTTGGATTTAGCTAAATGTGTTCTGGCAGCTCTGCTAGCCGTCTGAATTTGAAGGAGATTGAAAAGTGTATAATGAATACCCCAAAATGATGCTGAGATAACACTGATAGGAACCTAGATTAATTTCTTGTTTTCTTTCTGATAGGTAGGAGAAAATAATTTGTGTATTGTATCTTAAATAGAGATTCATGTCTTGTCAATAAATAGTATTGGTAAGACCTTCAGTTTATGTACTTGGTTGGCCAGGTATAAGCCTGCTATAATTTCAAAGACTTGCTGCTGTATTAGCATGGAAAAGAGCCTAAGACCATTGTAGACATACCCAGATGGCAAGGGAGGCAGAGCAAACATGCAGTGGGTGATACCTGTGTGTTGGCTATAGGGACTTTCATCAGCACTGCTATGTGTCCTTCACGCTCATTTCTTTTCTAGATACAGATGATGTTTTACCGTGTTTCCAAATGATGTTGATGTTTAAACAAGAAGGTATTAATAATAATATTCCATGCCTCAGAAGTTATACTTTGGATTTTTCTAGGCATTACTTATCAGAGAATATAAGAATTTGCATAATTTAACTGGAGTGTGAATATTCTAGAGTGTTATGATAGGAATATGAGACTAAGGGTGAAAAAACAGTTACACATAGGTTTACTAATGGGCTTTTTGTTACTTTCTTCTGTAAATACCAGCTTACACATTCAAATACCTGACGCAAGATCTTCAGAAATTAATTTCAATAATAGTCATGCTATTCTATTCTTCATGGCAGATGGAAAATTGTAGCCAGACTTAAAGATTTTTTTCTTTACTAAGATTTCTGATCCATTTGTTATAACAGTCAATCCTTTCTTTACTCTTTTGCAAAAAAGATCCTTTAAATCTTTTAAATAGTGCCACTATGATAATATCCTGTAAAATATTAGTCATTGAAGAGTATCTTTCTAGAATAACCAAGGAGATACAGAGGATATGGGAAAAGCTTATGGCTGGATTTTTAAGAGCTTCTTGTATTCTAAATTACCAGGTCATACCTGACTATTTCCTATTAACCTAGGATCTGCTGAGATCTCTCTTTCGATATTTAGAAGACATTTTTTGTACGCATTCTTTCCTTTCTTTACAGTCACATATCAGCTCATTCGTGATTAACATTAATCAGTCTATTCAGACTTAAAAGTAATTTTTTGAAGCTCTGCATGCTGGTCTGAAGGAAAGTATTATGGTTTTCCTTTATATATACGAACAATGGTGAAGCAAGATATTCACTACAGATAAAAATAGTCCATTAATAATGTTAATACTTATATGAGGCCTGCTATCTGCAAAGCAATTTACAAACAATATCTAATTAATCTTCTCTAGTTACTTAGTGTAATCCATTCATTACCTAATGGATCCCAAATCTTTAATGCAATAGTAAAGTTTCTAACAATATGTCTGAGGCTATCTTTTGCAGCTGAAATTCTCATTTTACTGAGAGTTATGCTGTTTGAGCAGAAACATGTTAGGACAATTTCTTGGAGCTCGGCTGTGTAAAGCTTTACTCTCAATGATTTCAATCCCTGGAACAACAGGTGCATGATTTGACTGACAATAGCTCTTATCATAACAGCTAAATTAATAATTATGAAAGGAAAGGGAAACTCCAAAGCTAAACTTAGAGGTACTTCAAGAAAAAAAAGTTTTAAATGTATAATTGTACTATGCATTAACAATCCCTGTAAAATAGTATCAAGGATAGGTTTTCCCCATGAGTTCATACCAGAAGATTTTTTTTAAAAATCAGTGGAACTCTGATTTAAAAAGCTATTCCCTTGTTACCATGATTCCATGGTATTTTCCACATTATTATCTGACCTGAACAGTTTTATAATGAACTTGCTCCAAAGCAAGCCAAGGGTAAATAGCATCAGAAATGTTAATCTTGGTAAATTCTGAGGCCTTTACAACATTCTTCTGTTCTTCAGACCAGCAAGTGGTTTCCAGCATTATTTTCTTAACAGAAGTTCAGAATATGGAGTGATGTCTTCACTTCCTAACTTTAACCCTTTGAGTCGGGAGGACTGTTTTTTCAGTGTTTATTCTTGGAGAAAAATAGATGGTATGACTAGCTAGCCAGGATTTATTCGCCTAAAGAGATACCTAAAGTCCATGGGGATGCCATCTATTCTGTCTCTCTCCAAGGCCAAAGGACATGCTGGATATCTGCACCTTCCTACTGCATCAGATGGGACCCATATCTCCTCAGTGTATAGCGGGCATTCTTTATTGTTTGGGGAAGTGAATGTCTTCTATCCTGTCCCTCTAGTATGCACATCTGGTGAACCACTTGTGCACCCAAGAGACAGAGGAGTGCCTGCTTGGGTGCACAGCTATGCACAGTCTAAGTTTCATACACATTTTCTAACACTTCAGAAAAAGTAGCTGATCCCCTTATTATGCACTGATCACAGGTGCGTATGCATTATATTACTTTTAATTTAAAAAAATATTTCTCCAATATTTGGGCAACTTTACATCTTTGCCTGTGCAATCTTTTCTTTTATTATTATTTATTTCTTACTGCTGATATTTTTTGTGGTCTTACAAGTAATTATAATTCAATTCAATTTCCAGGTTTGGGGAACACATGTTATCTCATCATATAGTGTCCCCCCATGCAGCAAGCTCATCTTTTATTCTATTATGCAATTCCTTCCAATGATTTCAGCCTGCTTAACCTTCTTGTCAACGCATTCTCTCAGTGCTGCAAGAAAAAAAACATTCATCTCAAAGGCTTCTTCATTTTCCTGCAAAGTTATTCCTTTAGCTGGAGCATTATATATGAAGAGGGCAATGTATTCCTTAGCTACATTCTTTAGTTTTTGCTCATTATCATGTGAAGTCAGCCTTGGCATCTCAGAATACTCAGCATTCTTTGTACAGATCAACAAACCATTTAAAATTGAGCACCTAGAAGCTGAAAGGTTATGTCTCATTGTATGCAGTAGTTTAGGACTGAGAGTGTAGAAAAGCTCTCAGATGCTGTGTTCCACTCTTCTATTAATCTGGATCCCTCAGCAAAAAATTATAAGCTCACCTATCTGGGTGTCATAAATAAATTGTCTGACTTCCAAAGGACATAGTCTTGAATGGAAATCCAATTCACTCTATATTCTAAAGAAGAAAAAAAATTTCAGAATTATTTGTATATCATCAAGGATCTTGTTACCAAAGCAAGAGAATAAATATTTTTGTGCTAATTTTCACTATTCGTAATAACAAAGTAAATAGTTTAAAAAAATAAACAAACCCTCTATGGAGTTTCGATTAATCTGTACCCTACTTTGTTGGCAGATTATTCCACATTTATCAAATTACATTGGAAAAATGCATCTTCTTATGATCTAGTCTATGTTTTTTTTCCTGTATTATTTTGATAAGAGTTTCTAATAAACTTAGTATCAGATGCTTTTGCTTAGAAGATTTTAAAAACTAAAAAAAAAAAAAAAAAAAAGAAACAGTAAGAAATTTGTTTGAATTTGATATTTCACTATTGCTGAGGACCAAATTTCATACTGATTTCATTTTTTATATGCATTTTAAAATAGATTCCCATTGAGAAGACACAACATAATGCCATGAATACAATAACATAATTAGTCCTGGTAGCAGGGCTAAGGGTGCTGAACCCATTCCTTAAAACTTGATGGCTTACTCACACAGCAAATATTTTTTGACTAGGTAATTCTGTAGCCTTGAGTAAGCAATTCATGCATGTTGAATTTAATTTATATACATCCTTTGAGGTTTGTGATAGAAATTATAGCTTTACAAAAAAATTGAGAAGTGTTCTGTTAAACATGAAATTTAGTCTTAGTTCAGTATAATCTTCCATCTCTATTTTCAGTTAACGTTGCATTGTATCCCTACTCTCCTCATGTCTCCCACTTCCCTTTGAATGGTACAGGCACAGATTTTCCCAAACTCAGTGTAAGAGCAGTGTAGAGTATCAGTCTATTCTATACATTCTAAGATTTATGGAAATTGCTGTGAAAGGTATATAATTTAGTACACAATGATAGCTGTTGGATAGGTTTGCAAAGCCAGCTTTCACAGCTCTATGCCTAACTCACATTCTTTATGAAACACCGCACAGGTTTTCTAACAGGCACCAATAAAAGAGGGGTTCAATTCAGTTACCCACATGAAGACAACTCATAGCCTTCTGAAATATTCCAGGTATTTCAGAAATGTGTGTAAGATGGAAGGTAAAATATAAGACTTACAGGAGATCTATGCCTTTTGGAGCAAGGGCTGGAATGCAGGAGAAATAGGTTAAGGTCCCAAAAGACATTCAATTCTAGATGCCTGTATTTGGTGTCTGAACTGGGCCTAGGTCTTCATGAAGCAATGGACATCAAAGATGGTTTCATATTTCAGTCCCAAATCATCTTCCATCTTTAGCATTTGCTTTCATGAGATAGTGCAAAGATACAGACACTCCCCTCTACAAAACCAACTATAAACGGGTTTTATTTAGAGATAAATAAGGTGCCTAAACTACCTAGCCAAAGACAGAATTTTTCTCTCTTCTCATACAGTGTAGTGACACTTACCATAGAGCTGGTGTATAACCTGATTTAGACACCATGTTGTAGAAAAGAAATATATTTGATAGTTTTTAAGTTTACTTAGCTGCTTACACTTCTGCACACTCAAACCCTCTGCTTTGGCCAACAAAATCAGCTAGATCAGGCCAATATTATGTCTCTCTTTGTGCACTCTAAGATGCTGTTGGGCCTTTTAATCATTTTTTTTTGCTCTTGGTTCCTGCTTTGTCATGTGCTGTGTTCCTCTACCATCATTTATACCCTGGAGGATTTATTGATTTAGGTACTCCTATAATTAGAATATAGTTTACAGTCCACACGTTAACCTTTACTCTTTATATAGTCTGTATGAACAAAATTAGAAGCTGGGTTGACTGTATACTATTCTGGTTATTATTTAACCTGATGACACTTTCAGTAAAAGTGTAATTTATAAACGTTTTTGTTTATATGTTCTATTACATTATTTCTTAATTTGAATGCCTAAAATATTTAAGCTCCTTGTTTTTGTTGCTGTTTTTACAACCATCTGAATCAAATGTCACACTGCATTTGAAACTAGCAAATATACATCTCTACAATTGACTGTCATGTTTACCTCCTGAATTTCAGGGCTTCATATCTATAACAACCCTACATGGTAATAGTCCTTCACTTAGTGAAGTAAATTCTACTACTTTTTCCTCCCTTCCCTTCCCTTCCCTTCCCTTCCCTTCCCTTCCCTTCCCTTCCCTTCCCTTCCCTTCCCTTCCCTTCCCTTCCCTTCCCTTCCCTTCCCTTCCCTTCCCTTCCCTCCCTTCCCTTCCCTTCCCTTCCCTTCCCTTCCCTTCCCTTCCCTTCCCTTCCCTTCCCTTCCCTTCCCTTCCCTTCCCTTCCCTTCCCTTCCCTTCCTCAGGTAATGCCACATAGGACAGAGAATCATTTTGAAAGAAAACATGGGATACTGTGATTAAGCCAAACCATACAACCTTTGGCCTCGCCTTGCATAATGAAGAGGTGCCTTCACACCTTCACAAACACAAAACCAACTTGTGAATTCCTCAAGTATTTTCCCAGAACTATAACTTTTTTTTTTCTTTTTTTTTCCTGTCATCATTAATAGGACAATGCATGTGATTGTTCCCAAAATGATATTTTGGGCAGCCTTCACAAAACAGAATACCTTCTGTGACGTTGATGCCATATTTTGCAAAGCTCAACTACTCCATTTTGACCAGCTCTTACTTAAAATAAAGTTTGCGTCACCAGGGGCATTCTTCAACTAGTTTTACTTTCCAGTTCCCAGCAGTGTTCTCTCATTTTACAGCTTCTCAAATACAAACATATTAGCCACTTTATTGTTGCTGGGAGTTTGACTTGCAGCTTAAGATACATTTCCAGCTGGAAGTTTAATAGATTTTCAGGTCTCTAAAAATATTTCTGACACTTACATGCAATGGATGAGAATGGCTTTAATGACACTTGTAGGAATTTCTGACTTGGGATTCCACAGAGCTCAGTCACTGAAACAATAAAGAGTTTTCAAAAGCTGTAAAAAACTCTGGCAGTTTCAGTCATTCAGGAGCCTTATCAAAATAATAATAATAATGGAGAATTCTCTGAAAGCATTTTATGATTATTCCACTTATTATGCTCATTTAATGTTTTTGCTAACTAAGAGGAAAAAAGAGAGATTTCCTTGCTCTATTTTGCATTAGTTTAACATTTTAATGAGGTTGTTTAATACTTTATCAAGACAGCAGAAATATTTCAGAGTTCATCAAAATTATTGATATGCATCTTCAAAAGGCTACATTTTTTAAAAATTGAATTTAAAAAAAGGATACAGTGGCACCTTTGATATAAAGTGCTGTCAAAAAAACCCCACCATCCTGGTAGAAAACATCCTTTAAAGTACCTCAATATTTGGGAGTTTTCTTGTTGCTTTCTATAATATTTTCAAGATTTTCTTTCCATGTTGTTGTATGTATTGAGGCCAAAAGTGTCTTCCCATTTAGGTCAAAGACAGAATCTCTTTGCCTATTTGGAAATGAGATATGTGAGATCTCAGATCCATTTAACTGGAGCTTTTTCAGAAAAGACACATTCAAATTATGATATGAAATTAATTAAATCCTCTAAAATGCTTTAATATTGTAGTATTGAAGTGTATCTTAATAAAATATGTGGGATAAGTGAATCAGGGAACCACTGTGTCCCTAACTTTGTGTTTTGATTGTGTGACAGCTGTGGGTCAGAGATGGATCTCACAATTGTGAAAGAGATTGTATACATTGAGAATATATCAGCATGTGAGCTAAAGGCATAACATGATAAGATTAGTTGGCATTCACCAATATGACAATCTGTTTTTAAAGGAACACCTAGATTAGGAAATGCAATTTGTTTGGCTTTATGTACTTGACAGAATATGGCTGTCTTACCCGAAAGATGCAATTGTTTTTGTTAGTCTCTCTTTCATGCCTGATATAATTTTCAATCAGAAGGGGAATAGGGCTAAAACATAGTATGTCTTTTTACAGTAAATGTGCACACTTAGTGACACTTTTTTCAGTTCTTAACACTGTATAAATAAAACGTGTAATGCACATAACAACCATGAACACCTATACGCATTAACTCATAATTAACTTCAGCACTACAATGCTTCACACGTATTGTATCTCTGTGTATAGTATATAAATGTATATGTACATCAGTATAGAACATTTATATGCTGTAGTCATATACAAGAAAAACAGAAAACTATGTTGGCTTATGGAATTATTCTGATGATAGATGTCGAAAACAATATGCTTGCTAGTGGTCACTGCTTTACAAACAAAAATAAAGATGCAGAAGGCAAATTCAGTAATTTCATATAACAATATCAGAATGAGCTATCACCTTGTACGTATCCTCTGCTGAAAATGGAATAGATTAGTGAAAGATGATCCAGGATGCTTTGAGAAGAAGCTGTTCTACAAAATATGGCTGAGAATCTTCTGGAATTCTGTTGCAGGGAAAAAAACCCTGCGTTTCCTAAGGTTGGGGGAATTTAAAAATTGTGTGCATGCACTGTACTCACAAAATAAAGAATGTAATCTTATATAACATACCTATTTATATGTGTATTGCAAATCTGAAATGTATGTTATTAATTCTCAGCTCTGTTGTCAATAGAAACTGTCCCTTCTACCTTATTAAAACTGAAGTACACAATTATTAACAGAAATAGTCTATAGTCACAGTGCAACTCAAAACTGATTTGTGTGCAAAAAGAGAGCTGTTTTTCCTCAAAAGTACATTCTTAAATAAGAGAGAGTTGGAAATAAAAGGCAAACTGCACCTTGAAGTGAAAGAACAGGAGCAGATGTCCTTTAGCTGTGTGTTTTATTGATTTATAAACACTCAGTCAGGCTACCTCATCTCTGCAGAGTAATTTAGATATGGGAAAATATCTGTGAAATATATTGATTGCATTATTGATTGAAAAGCCAATTGCTGTTGCACTCCTGTTTTACCATTTAAGTCCTGACACATTTTGACATATGAGCCAGCTGCGACTACTGCCTCGATACTGCAATGAGATAATGTGAAAGCTGTCATAACCACTTCTGTGTCAGCCACAAGGATTTACAGTGTACTAGTGCTGCTATTTAGCTTGTTCCTTAACCACCTGAATAATTAAGGTTTGTTAAAGCTTTTGCTGTTGCACATTTGGTTTATATATGTGCTGTTTTTATGTTTCCTTTCACACTGGATTGATACATCATGAACAAAAGAAATGTAGAAACCAGGCTCTTATTATTCAAAGCTTATACACGTGGGGATGATTGTTTCTGCTCAAATATTTCTCTCCACTCCGTGAGGAATTTGGATTTTAGAACATTTCGCAGGGGAATTCTCACTTGTTTCCAGATCAGTTTACACTCAGCAGCAATAAATCAAGGGAGGACAGGAAAAAATCCTCTACAGCCTATTAACAACGCTGTCATTTATTTTGAAATCTGAAACTGTGGAAAATACAAAGAAAGCAAAAACATACAGCAAACTAATTGGCATTTTTCTTATTTAAAAAGTACTTTTATATTTATTTATCCATCTGAGGTTGAAATATAAATGGATAGACGTACCAAAAAATTTTTTTGAGCCGAGATACAAAATACAAGCCTCCTCATAAAATGCATCCTTGAAGAACAAACGAAAATTTTCCTTTACTATCTCCACATTTTATCATGGCAAGTGAACTATACAGTTTTATCACCATCTTTCCTACTCTTATTTGTGAAATAAGAAGGCATTTTCATATTAGCTTTAACTCATTTCTTTTACTATAATCAATACAGACTTTTATTTTTCCTAAGGAGACTGATTGTATTGTTAGAATCATAGAATCAGAATATCCTGAGTTGAAAGGGGCCCATTAAGATCATCAAAGTCCAGCTCCTGTTCATTCATGCCATCTCTTGCTCATTTTCAGTTGTTTATTTCATGATCTTTTGACCAAATCCAGACCTTCAGGTATAATCCGTGTGGGACTTCTCCTGTGCCCTGACAGAATGGCATTGATTTAAATGTATTCTGCACATGTTCTAGGTTGTACCTGTATACATCTGACAACAGACTGGACTCCTTCTTGCATACTTTTCATCATGATGCTTGTATTTCTCCCCAGGGTACCAGATGAACCCCAATCGTTCTCTGGACCTCCTGTTTGCAAGGACTCCTTGTGAGAGAGTGGAGTGTTAATGGTTAATGACAAAACAATCGGCCATTTGAAAAGCAGCGGGTGCTTTGCTGGCAGCGTGTAAGGCACAGCCCAGGTGCAGAGATGGTGTGCACACAACATTTTGTTTAGTGACAAGCTGGGTTTTGAGCCAGATAAGGGACGAAGCCAACAAGAAGCAGATCCTCCAAGGTGGGATAATGCTCTTTTATCATGCCAGTGTCCTCTTTCAGCAATGGCTCAGGACTAAAATGACCCCCCTCCCCAGGGAAGTACCAGGACATTTACACATAGGCCCAAGGGTTTTCATCCCTTTTGATGGAACATAACTGGCTCAACTATGTTGGGGTGAGAGGCAGTTGTCATGTCTTACAAGGAGTCATAAACCATCAAAGACCCCCTCAAGTGTCCCCAGACTCATTTCTGGGGCCTCCCATCAAGAGGACTGCGCATGATCTACGGTGTTGCAACAGACAGTGTAAAACTTCCTGCCAAAGAGAGGGATGTGGACATTCCCACCTGAACCTGAGTTTATATTAATCCACTGAAATTTGTGCTTCGCAGGCTTCTCCCACCCCTTCACATATCAAGATGGCCCAACTGATCCACAGATCACTTGGACCAGCTGTCACAGAAATTACAACAGTCAAGATCCATAAGTGGTGATAAATTTCTACTCTTATCCTTTCTTTTTCTTTTTTTTTGTTCCTTATACATTTAAGTGTTATAAGTGTTATTTTTATGCTTTTATATTGCCATATTTCTACAGATAATAACCAAAACAGCTACATACCTGATTTCCATTGCAAGAAAATTTTTTTTAAAAATAAATCCTACATATATGTATGTAGATAGATAGATAGATAGATAGATAGATAGATAGATAGATAGATAGATAGATAGATAGATAGATAGATAGAAACACTGGTCATTCAGTGTCATTTCACTCTAATCTGCCCCAACTGTTCTATTAACAAGAACCTCAGTTACCCTCACCTGCAGGATCAGGTCATAAACCTCCTTCCCTCCTCTTTCTTGGATGTAGTGTATTTCTTGGTATCTGAAAATGAAGTATAACCAATACTTCAATGCATACTTTATCTTCTCTAAATGAAATCTGAAATGCACGCTACGTTTGCTTATTTCATTGGAATAATCAGATGAGGATTATTTACAGTATTGTTTGGGTTTTTTTATATTATACATAGTATTGATTAGTTAGCAGGTGGAAATACATGACACTGCAAATCAAGTTTCTCCTGCTTTCATTTGTAATTGGTCTTTATCATTGGATTATGTGATGGCTGCCCATGTATTTCATACTGCAGAACGCAAACATGAAAAAATTATTTTTAAAAATTATATGAGTTCAAACAATATTCAGAAGTAGTGTTTGGATTTTTTCTTGGATGAAACAGTGATAATTGTCAGGTGGAAACAAAATAGAGTATATATGCTGTCAACTCTTAAATTTTCAGTCGTTGCAATTTGACTTTATAATTTAAAAAGTAATTCCAGCTTAGAATTATATTTGGCAAAAATAGGAAAGCTACAAAATGTCTTGTGTTTCTCTTGCTTTGTTTTTAAGTGTTATGTAAGCAGTAATGCCATATAAAGGAAGAGTTCTCTACTAAATTCACTGTTCCACCTTGCTGCTTTTTCCTTGAAATTTTACTGCTGAGCATGATGCCTCATGGTCTGGAATATCTCTTTGGTCAGTTGGGGTCTGCTGTCTTGGCTGTGTCTTCTCCCAACTTTTTGCCTCCCCAGTCTCCTCACTTTGGGTGAATGCTGAGGAGAGAAAATACCTTGATTATGTGAAGTTTTGTTCAGCAATTGCCAAAACATTTGTGTAATCAACAGTTTTAGCCACAAATGCAAAGCAAAGCACCATCCTGCCTGCTATGAAGAAAGTCTATCCCAGCCGGACACTGTACATGCAATAATATTCTTTTCCATGTGCCAGCTGAAAAGACATACTAGGATTTCTCTTCTAGTGCAATAATGGAAAGGGAAGAAAGGTACAACATCTAGAAGATGAATTTCTGAGATCACAGTAGTTTAGTTGTCAAGTATAACAAAGGAAGCCTTGGAGGAAGTTTTACTGGAATCAATTGTAACATGATGAAGCCATGGCTGCTGTAGGACTGCTTGGAGCCAAATGGATACCAGGATCCCAAATGCTGCCAGGTTAGGGAAAGGGATAAGTCATTGTAAATCATATTAGCTAATAGGGGACAGAAAAGACAATATTGTGCTTCATTGCAGCTTTCTGCTCAGAAGACCATTCTGAGAATCCTAGTGCTTCAAGCAGCATAAGTTCTTCCTTCCCGCTGTTAGTGTGGGAATTTCTTCATGAAAAGCACCTCCAGAAGGCAAATCAGATCTTATGTGGACTGAGCCTTCTTTCTGGAGTTACTTTCCCAATTTCTATTTTTCCTTTTAATGATATAAACAGCCTAGTCTAACTCTTTTCCTGTACTAGGTTTCTAATGTAAGTGGGCACAACATGTACACAACTGCTAGAATCTTTTGTCATTGAGAATTGGATGTAGAACACGGAGAATAAGAAAATTCTCTTGACAAGCTGAATTCATGTATGAACAAGGAATCAATTGTACTTCAGAGGTGTATTTCTAAGGCACACAACCTCCTGGGATGACACAGCCTACATGCTATTTCTTGCTGGAGGTTGTGCCTAGAGGCACAATCAAGTCCTGAGGGACTGAATATAATCTAAATTACAACAATCATATTGTGGCCTGATTCCCAAGACCTTTACACCAGCTTTACAGCTTTCAATGGATTAGATTAGGAAAAAAACATCAATCTTCTAGATAGAAATATTTTATTTGGGTAACAGTGAAGATATGTTACTTTTTTGCCTCTACAGAATAATTGGTTGAGTGATAATAGATCTATGACATGTCTTTAATTTTTTAATTTTTTTTAAGCCCAGAATACTGTAAAACATGCCTATTCTTTCATGCAAGAAAAACTTCATTCTACTTCCAGGTGACCTAAGTTGATAAACACAGGATGTCTAGGAATATACATCTTCATAACCCTGTAGCAAATAATACACAGTACTAAAATAATTGAGAATATATATGCCAAAAAAATATAAGCAGATAATATCAAATTTTTCAGGGATCTTAATGAATAGAAGTGTAGGATGAAATACCACTTCCTACAAGCCTTTTGGAGTTTGTACGCAGACTAACACAGCTGTACATGTTCAGGGACCACCCTGAAGGCGCACTATGGCATTTTATTTCTGATAACGAATAAGTTTCTCTTGTGGGCAGCTATAAAAAGGTGAGGATTTTTTCTTTTTACAGCTTAAATTGCACATGTATCTCTTGCTATGGTCCTTTTTCTTCCAAATACGTGGCACTTCCTTTGCTTTAGGAGAACAATATAAAGAGTGAAAAAACACTGTGATATCCTTTACCAAAGAATAACCATGCTGTTTGGAAAACTAGTAATAGCTGAGGAGATGGAAGACCCCAGACAGAAAAACAATTTGTTGCAAAAGTTGCAATCTTTCAATTTCTTCTTCTCATGTTGAAATTCGAAAATATCCATTCTTTATAAATTTATATCAAAAGTTATTACAATAGAATCTCAACCATAAGGACTGAAATAGTCTGCAGGAAAGGGACAAAGGCCCAACATCCTCAGCTGTTTATAAGGAGATTGATCATCAATCTGATTGATTGATCAACCAATCAGATTAATCAGAATACTCAATACACAAAAATCACACTTTCTATTTGGTCTATATAGTCTAAATGTTGTCTCCTGTAGATGCAGCAATGTCAAATTCCTTCAATATTAATGTTAAATGAAAAATAATTTCTTTTCATTATCAGGGTTGATAAAAGGTAATAAACTACTAAATGTAGCACTGGGTTTTTTGGAAAGAGATTATTTTATTTTATTTTGCATTCTGCAAATAATTATTTCACACAATCATTTTGTAAATTTTAGTACACTTGCTATTTGTTTATTTTCATTATTATGCTGGTTTTCGGCTTAATTCTGGACTGAAATCATTGGAGATGTTTTAATTTACCTGCACTGAACCTTGAAGCTGGAGTCACAATGAGCTTTGTATTATGACTTTATTAAGAACCTGAACTTTTAAAAAAATTCTGAACATTAGATCCCTTCTTTGGGAGTGTTACTACCAGACCAAAAAATAAGTAAAACAGAGACAACACAGAAGTATAAAGCCCTGTTTTCTACAGTGGGCATGCTTTCATTCAGAAATACTGAACTCATCAGAATAACAAAGGAAGAGTACTTTTTTTTTGGATTTGTGTCTGAGTTTAAATGTGCACTAACTTTGGCTCTCTTGGTGGCCCCTTAGTCTCCTTCCTTGAATATCATATTTTATTCACCCAAATGGACCCAAAGTGCTAAATTTGTACTTCACCATTTCTACAAAATATGCTAAATATTGAGAAATCACTTGATCACCTTTCTCACAAGAAGACAAGATTAACGACTGAAGAGAACTTACGTATAAAGAAATCTCCAGCAGGAGAAATTGGAGCTGCTTACACTGTGTGGATTTTAAAAATTAATGTTTTAAAAAGTGAACCACTGGAACAGTTTCAAACAGGTTACAGGGTATTCTCCCTCACGGGTGTTCTTCAAAACAGAGGTGTGCATTTGGAGAATGGAGAGGGTGTGTAAGAGTGTGTCTTCTTTTGTTTTTCAAAAAGACAAAGGCTCAACAACAGCCTTATGAGATTGAGCCAACAATCACCTCTGGAAATTCATTATCTGAATTAGGCATAAGGCTAGTCTAGTGGCCGGGAGAAGTTGAAGCTCTTTGACAAAGCAATTATTTACATCCAAAAGTTGTCACTAACTTTCTACTCTACCACACTTTGGTAAATTACAGAAACATCAACTTTCCTGAAATCCAGAAGACACACAGTTTATGAATAATTATTTAGATCAGATACATTTAGCTCACAACGAAGGATCAATTTTACCGAAAAGTGCATGATATGTAAGAATGCTTACACTAACACTCCTATCTTGATTATATGAATGATGTAATATCTTCTATTATCCATTAAATACTGAAAATCTTTATCGCTTATTTTGCAAAGCCCAGTGCAACTCTGCTCTACACTATTTAAGTGATAAGTATACTCAGGCATGTTGAGAAAAAGCTCAAATCATAACATTTAGTAAGGCAATGTAATATATTTTAAAAACCAAATTATTGTTTCAAATACAAGACATTCATTTAAATTGCTATATTATTGTTTTTCACTCAATGGTTTAGCTGTCACCCTATATTTGCTGCTAGACAAATCAGTAATTGACAACATCACATTTCCAAGGCAAGGAATCTTATTGAGTAGTAGTGTTGCTTCGCCTCAAATCCCCTGAGAATGGCAAGATGCTTTGGGTGACATCCCCAAAAAACACACCCAAGGGCCTGGGACGTAATCAGAATCTTCAGTCATATGATGGTACTCATGGAGTAGGGGAGCTAAAATTAAAGATTAAATAACCAGGGTCATAAAAAACTATTTAAATGAAGAAACTATGGAAACACCATTTTAATAAACATTGCAGAGTATGCATTGCTTTTTTATTTTTTTCCCAGCAAATACATTTCTATGAAAATTATATGTATGCTCCAGAGTTTGTAAGGAAGGCTTGAAAATGACATTGATGAAAGTATTGAATTTAAGTTATGTATTGTTCTATGTTTACAATGGAAACACACTTCCATATTAAAAGAATCACATAGATACCATAAAAAGAAAAATATTAAAAATGTGCTTTTCTCATACTTTGAACAGGATTCATTTCAAAATGGATCATGTCAGTGATCAAATGGAAACCACCAATGCAATATCAAGTTTTAACTTGTACATCATGTAATGGTGCAATTATACCTATAGCAAACATAGCTTGGTTATGAAAATGCAGAGCACAATAATGTAATAGATTCATTTTTCTGTACCTGAGTAAAGTTTTTGTCATTTGTAATCCAATCTTGTAAAGAAAATTCTTCCAAATGCTTTCTGTTACTTTTGAAGGTTCATATTGTTAAGTTCTGCAAATAGTAAGTCATGAAAGACTTGTTCTCATTCAATCTACTCCAATAACATTCAAAGACTGATTTATCAGGATTCACAGATGTTCTTAATAGGAACAAAAAAACCTGATCTGATGGCATTTCATCCCCAAAAAAAAAAAGTCATATGCAGTTTATATAAACATGTATTATTGAAATACATTTAGAACTCACTTACATTTGTATTTACAGAATTATGTGAAAGTAAATACCTGTCCAGACGAATTTAATTACCACATTTGTGTTACATAATATTCTTCACTGTATGCCTAAACTGAGCAAATGGTATCTAGGTTACAATGAAAGCATTAGGAACAATACTACAAAAATTGCAAGGAACAGTCTTTCTGAAGTATTTCCAAATGAGTTTTATTCTCCTGTGACAGTCAGTGAAAGAAAATGGTCTTTGTTGGCTTGCCTTGCTTTTACAGAATCTAATATTTTAATCATGGATCAATGAAAATTTTAAAAGGTTCTGTCTTTATCAAAAAATAATTAGAAGCAGCACAAATATAGCCAAAATACACAAATAACCTGAAGTATTTATGGAATAGATTTTTCACTCAGAAGTAAAAATACTAAAGTCCTTTATATTTGAAAACCTTAATTTGAAGGTTTAGGGTTTTGGATTAGGATTTTGTTTCATCAAGCTCCTAATAAGGAACTAAAACCAGAATAACCAAAATATCTTGGTCTTATGACTCCTACCTACATTTTATGTCTGAAACAAGCCCTTTTCACAGTACTTTCCTAGCACTCCCTTTTTCTTCTTTTCCTTCTTACTTTTTTTTTTTGGCAATTGAATTCATTTTCTTGCTCCTCCCTGTCATGGAAATTATTTCAAATCTAAATGTTATCTTCTTATTTGTTTCTGGTCCTTCCTATATCATTGTACTTTCTTTTTCAGATGTTTTTCATGTGTCTGCAAGGAGATGTGTCCTTCAAATTTCCACTAAAGTTGTGAGAAATTAATGTTAATTTACACAATGGCTGTAATAAACACTCAAGCCTCCTTGATGATGTACCTACACTTTATAAGATTTCTTTTCCCTTTTTTCAAATATCTTCATTCACCTCCGTTAAAATATATTTTTTCTCTTTTTGGCCATATTTCTGTTGCACAGATTCCCTATGTGATCTAAGTTAGTTTGCTCATATTTATTCTTAATGAACCCCCGAGCAGAAAATGTCATCAAGTTATCCTTGTTTCAGTGACTACTCTCCCTTTCCTAGTGTTGAGCTTACTAATATCTGCTTATTTATTCAGTTTGGATTTTGCATATGCAATACAGAGGAGAAATTTTACATATATTAGTCATCTCAATGCATGCAAATTACACAGCAATGCTACTCACATATACATATAAGTCTATTCAGAAATAGGATCATAGGAGCTGTCCACACAGAGAGCTTTGTTCCACAGGAGTCTGCATAAATTCACAGGACACGAAGTATTCAGCAGTAACTTTCATAATAACACTTTTAATCATGCAAATTAAATCATTCTCTCCCACAAAGGCACCCATAACTCATGGTGAGTATATCCAAAAAAAGAGAAAGCATGAAGTTCCCAGTTTCCTGCAGATTCACATCTTCATTTATGGTACACTAATCTCCTTTTGTGGACAAGCCCTTAGAAAATTGTTTCAGTGTCAGATGGTACCATGTAAATTTAGAGTTCCCATAAATGTTAAAGATGGAGTAATGAAAAGGTGATCCAAATTGTTTTAGGATTCAGCGACGACCTGTAAAATGCTAAAAATTAATAGAGAAGAATTCAACTTGAGTCAGATTTTGTGCCAATATTATGAAGAAGCAACAATAACAACTTTGGACAATGAGAATGTAAATGTTTTAACTTAATCTTTTCATTTGAAAACACATTCCTCAAACTGCAGTATGACTTGAAAGTGAAGCAGACTTGATCGACTTCCACATGAGATAATTTTTTTAGTGACAATGACAGGTAATTTAACTAGGGAATTCAATATATCCTAAAGGCCATTAATTGCTGAACATTGCATACAACCATTATGAGCTGTGCAAAAGTAACTGTTATTGGTAATTATTAGAGAAATTTATTCTCCTAAATGAAAATGGGGAAATTAGGGCATTTAAGTACACAGGTATTTTATTAAAGACATGGGTGAATATGTTTTGTATTTTCAAACTCATTTTCCTTTTTACTTTTGGCTTTTACTTTTCACTTGAAAAAAAAAAAAGATGATTGACCTCTAGTGCTATCTTTTAAGGTAATCTTTGCTCAACTTATGAGGTACACTTCATAAACTTCACATAAACATTATGTAAGGAAGCTTAATGAAGAAGGAGGGAATATATGGAAGAATAATATGCACTTTAATAAATCATGCATCCTTGTGCTATTTAAATGTTTCTTCAAGGTTGATTGAAACTTTAACCTCAGTCTCAATAAAGAAGAAAAGCTTCAAATTTGCCAGACCTTGAATTTTTACAACAGTACGTTGAATTATGCAGTGATCAGTCAATTATTCATCTCTCCCAGATCGAGATGGCTGTGCTTTGAAAAGCATGCAAAAATGGGGCTACAGAATGTGATGCTGTGTCAACACATTTCACTCAGGATTGCTTACAAGACAAATTTTTGTTTCAACATTGATTCTAGTTTTCTTGATGTTTGCTTCTAATAAGGTACCTGTTACAAATCAATTTCAGTTTGCATGCTTTAGTTTCTGATGCAGGATGATACACTGCTGAAATGACATTACTCTGTTTTCCATAGATTCCTACAACTATTTCAGAATAGACAACTATGCACTGAGGGAATCTAAGCACAGACCCCTTTGGAAAAGTTATTTACAGCTGATGGAAAAAGCAACTTGCCAAGAACTGACAAATTTGGTGGCCTTCTACAACAAGGTTTAGAGTGTTGGAGGATAAGAGAAAAGCAACTGACACCATCGACCTGGGTTTGCGCAAAGCATTTGATGCTGTACCACCTACATTCCTGTCTCTAAATTGGAGAGACTTGGATTTGACAGACGGATGACCCAGTGGATAAGGAATTGGCTGAATGGTCACACTCAAAGAGTTGTAGTCAACAGCTCAATGTCTAAGTGGAGACAGGTGGTGTTCCAATGGTAGGGCTAGCACTGTTTAATGGCTTTGTCAGCAGCATAGGCAGTAGGGTCAGGTGCACCCTCAGCAAGTTTGTGGATGACATCAAACTGTGAGGTGCTGTCAACACTCTGGAGGGCAGACATACTATCAGAGGAATCTTGGCAGAGAGTAGAGGTAGGCCTGTGTGAGTGTCATGAAGTTCAACAAGGCCAAGTGAAAATCCTGCACCGGAATCAGAGCAATCCAAAGCACAGATGTAGCCTGGACAGAGACTAGATTGAGAACAGTACTGAGGAGACAGATGTGGAGACCTTCTTGAGGGTGTCAGATGAGAAGCTTAACAAGGGCCATCAGTGTGACCTCACAGCCCAGAAGGCCAACTGTGTCCTGGGCTGCATCAAAAGAAGTATGGCCAGCAGGCTAAGAATCTACCCTGGTCTCATGAGACCCCAGCGTGAGTACCACCTCCATCTCTGGGGCCTCCAGTCTAATGTGAGAGGACATGGATGTGTTGGAGGCAGTCTGGACAAGGGCTAGAAGAATGAAGAATATCAGGGGAATGGAGAACCAATCCTATGAGGAAAGGTTGAGAGAGTTGGGGTTGTCCAGCCTCGAGACAAGAAAGCTTCTTCTAGCAGACTTTCAGTACCTATAGGTGGCCTACAAGAAGGCTGGAGAGTTTACAAGGTTTACAAGTTTACAAGGACACATAGAGATAGGACAAGGGAGAATGGCTTTAAACTGAAAGAGGGTAGGTTTATAATAAACATTAGGAAGAAATTCCTTGCCACAATGGTGGAGAAACACTAGAACTGGTTGCCCAGAGAAGTTGTGTTTGCCCCATCCATGGAAATGTTCAAGGTCAGGTTGAATGAGACTTTGAGTGACTCCATCTTGTTCCTGTTCATGGCAGAGGGAACGAAGATCCCTTCCAACCCAAAACATTCTATGATTTTATGATTCTATGTTTCCTTTACTCCTTCTGTGGTAAGCAGACAAAGTGCAAATGCTTCCATTCTAAACTGTTGGTTGAAGGGACCAATTTCTTCCATCAGTAATAGCTGGCCAATTAAGGCAGCTGCTCAGTTAGCATTCACTGTCTGTAATTTCTAGGAAAAAAAGGAAAGACAAAATATGCTATATTCAAGATAGTATTCAAATAAAAACAACAAATAGACCAAATAAGTAAAAATATCTATTTTTATTTTGAGTGACAAGAGGAATGATTAACTAAACCTTTAAAAAACAAGTTAAAACTTAACACTCTTAAATACTGGACTCTAGTGTGAGGTAAAATAGCCTTGGTATTTTCTTTTATACCAGGTATTTTCTTTACCTCCAGCTGCCACTGCAAAAGTACACAGGTCTCCTGTGGTTTCTCTGCTGTATATGCCAGCCTTTTGCTGAGATCTCAGAAAGCTTTGGACATCCAGAATGACATTAGGACTCTCTGTTCAGTCAGGTGTTTTCACAAAATCTGTGGACTCCACTATACATAAAAGACCCAGCCATGAGGAAAAGCATGTAAGGCATAGGCATTACATTATCATGGCCAGAGAGTCTAATTTTCTGACTTGTGAAGAGAGGCATGAACATTTGGTTTCCTTTTACATTAGCTTTAGGCTTAGTTACAACAACAAAAAAATTCAGCTGTATCATAACAAGCAAAAATTTCAATATTTTCTTACCTGAGAAATTAATAATTACAGTTGTGTTGTCTGCAGCAAAGAGGTAAGAGTAGGTAGAAATGTTTTAATTCCTGACTCTCCTAATGACATCCTCTGAAATTTTGACCTTCTCTAGTAGTTCGAAGAAAATAACTTACTATTCTTCATGCATACGAATGATAAAATACCTTGATATGAATTTGCATAGCCTTGAATTGAAGGATATTATGCTTAGCATTACATCCAAGGTCATCCAGGTGCTGCTGGTGTTAGCAGCTGGGTGTTTCCCCATGGGGTCCATTAGGGCCAGGATCAAGGCAGCCAGGTGGCACCAGAGCAGGCCCAACCCCAGGCATCAGGCACCTCCATGGGGATGGGAATGGGTCAAGGCTGAGCTGGGATGTGGGTCCTGCGTAGGGCCAAATCAGAGGGGCTCATGGCCAGGGAGGGCAGGGCTGTGGGGAGCTGGAGACCAGCCCTGCTCTGGCATTGCTTGGGGTGGACAGCCTTGGAGGGCTGAAGTTGGGTCCCAGGACATGAGCAGCAGGTGGGGAGCACTGGAGGGTCTGGGCAGGGATAGCCAGGTCTGGTAGTGCCCTCAGGGCTCTAATGATTATTCTGAAGATTGCTGGAATCAGTACCTAGTTTAGGTAGGTACCTAGGAGGTATCCTGATGTAGTGGAGATATCACCTAGTTTTAGTACAATAATTTAACTTTCTATTTGAAAATTCCTAATTCTGTTGCGTGAATTCTGAGCAGATGATGTACACAGAAAACAGTCTCTTCGGGACTATTTTTCCTTAGTTAATTCTTTTCTTGTTTACTTTTACTTGGATATGTTATTAGTTTACTATTATTATAATTTCAATTTTTTATTGCTGCCAGCTTAATTACTTTCACAAGCCCTACAAGTTCCAGTGCGCTAAGGACTGCCCACTGAATGTGCTTTTACTGCCTCTGTGTACTTGCAGTAAAAACAGAGCCACAGCACGGATACAGAAGGAGAAACACTCAGAAACACAAACTAACATTTCCTAAGTGTCTCAATCTTCCATTGGACTAAACCATTTCAAGCTTTTGACAGGAATTACAGAAAAGAAAAATGTCCAGCAGAAATTTGTTAGAGAACCAGAAACGACTTTACAACTATTTATAACAATTTCCTTCCAGGTGTGAGAGATGTATGGGAGAAAATACAGAGGCATTTGTACAAAAAATTTCAAAAGGGATCAACAGACAATAGATTGCTCAGAGGAGGGGGTGGACTTTCTGTTTTAACTGTACTGACATAGGTTCACACCTGAAGAGACTCAAGTTCTGACAGAAGGCATTGGATTTGTATAATTGAATTTGGGCATCAACAGGTATAGTCACTCCACAGGATAGATGCTCTCTACCTGTGAGAGGATCACTTAATATCTTCTTAACACAGAAAAACTGGTAGATTCAGTTTATCTTGCTTGTCAAATAGGCCTACTTATGGATGAAATGAATTATGCCCTTGAAGAGCCTGTTTTTTCCCCACTGACTAATTTAGTTGTTTATGTCCCATGTTGCAGGTATCAAAATTTTGGTCAGAGGAATCCTATACAGAAAAGGCCTGGAGTGAAACAGAGAAATTTTAATTATATTAGTACTTCCAGGTATGTTGCTAGGTGATTTCTCAGGATCATGGAGCTGGGGAACAAAAAGTAGAGAAAGCCACCCTCAGAGCCCTAAAAAAATTTTAGGTGGAATGAAGGGTTCCTCAAGGGTACAGCTACAGTATTAATTGGGGCAGGCAAGTCTGAGAGGGCTCTACAATATCTGTTAGCACCTGCAACTCATTCAGCAGTATTAATCTGGGGCAAAAGCCTCATGACTATTCCTTGTATATTCCTAGTTAGACCTTTTGAACAATTCACTCAGAAATAAAAAAAAAGAAAAGAACTAACAAACTAACTAACACAAACAACCCACAAAACACCAGACTTCAACAACTGAAGGAAGAACCAGGACGAATTTAAGCTTTGATCTTCCAAAAACTAATTGCATGAGAGAGGAGAAAACTAAAAGCATGAAAGGAGGAAATGTGACTATTCCCACTGAAGTCAGTAGTAGGAATTATGCATACAAGTTAAAAAAAGACCGTAAATGTCAATCACCAGGTTATGTATATCTTCATCGATCAGGGCACATGCCTTGAGGTTTTGTCCTTAAAAATTCATAGGTCTGGGGCCCTGGATCATAAACTTTATCTAGCAATCATAACTTTTTAAATCATGTTTATACAATTTGCAACATTGGAACACCAGGTACATTAAATTTAACAATAATTAAAAATATAAACATTGTTTATTCCTTTAAATTCTTTTGGGGAGAGGTGCTTCATATTTCTTTGAAAAAATGTAAACTGACATTATTTTGGAGCAAGTGTTCTTCACTGCTCAAAAGAGCTATGCTCACCCTTCTTTAGAGCATATCTGCCACTATCAAAGAAAGTTTCAGTTTCACGTTTAAAAATTCTGTCTGTACCAAAGTCCTATTAACTCATGAAGCATTAGACGTCTTGCTCCATAACCTATGGATTAAATTTATGTCACCACTTAACCCATCAAGCAGGATTTGGTTTCCTTTTTGGGTCATGCAAAGTGTGCCAGTCCAGTACTTTGTTTAACAGGTCCTTGTGCTGTCTAATGGACTAAGAGAATGATCATCAGTGTTAGGTGCACAGGAGAGTGAGCTGCATGATACACACTGTTAGTCTGATACACTCTCTGATGACAGTTTATGGTTCACCAGCTTGGTTAAACAGCACATCAGCAGCAGTGATGGGTGATCAATCTCATCCCGTATAGAATTGCTCCCCAAAGTGTCATTATTGAGAAATAAATCCAGGAAATGCAATCAGAAGGAATCATCAGATCTTTTGTTTAAGTTCAGAACTAAAAGGAAAGGAGATGGAATTTTTAAATTGCTTTTATTTGTTTAATTTATGTATGCCAATTATGGAAAAAATAGCATTGTATAATTTCATACTGTAACAGTTTTGTATTCCTTCTGTGAAGCATGATACAGGTACTTTATATAAAGTTACTAGACATTTTCAAATGCTTTCAAGAACAGCTTCATTTTTTTTCATCCTCAGTGAACTATGGACTTCACTTTTTGCTTACAGGCACAGGATCCAGTTGTGCAATTGTTTAGTGTGTTGAAAATGGCATTTCCCTATACAACTGACATGACTTGGTCTAGCTAGAAAAACAATGTAAACCAGGGTGACAAAACCTGGGCTAGAGTAAGGCCAGATGTAAATACAGACTGGGAGAGGAGTGACTGGAGAGCAGCCCTGCAGAAAGGGATCTAGGGGTGCTGCTGGATGGCAAGAACAATAGGAGCCAGCAATGTGCCGTGGAAGCCAAGAGGGCAAAATGCATCCTGGGGTGCAGCAAACACAGTGTAACCAGATGGTCAAAAAAGGGGATTGTCCTGCTGGATTCAGTGTTTGTGCAGTCTCACCTGGAGTCCTCTGTGCTGTTCTGGGCCTCTCAATTTAAGAAGGATGGGAAAGTATTCAAGTGCATCCAGAGGAGGGCAACAAAAGTGGTGAAAGGGCTGGAAGGAATGTCCTGTGAGGAGTGGCTGAGGACTTTGGGCTTGTCCAGTTTGGAGAAAAGGAGGCTGAAGGGCAATTACATTACTCTCTAAAGCTTTCTGAGGAGAAGTGAGAGGGAGGTGCTGAGCTCTTCTACCTGGGAACCAGAGATAGGACATGTGGAAATATTCCAAAGCTGCACCAGGGAAGGATCAGACTAGATAGGAGGAAACACTTCTTTACAGAGAGAGCAGTCAAAAATCAACACATTTCCTAGAGATGTGGTTTATGCTCCAACCTGTCAGACTTTAAAAGATATTTGGATAATTACCTTAATAGTATGTTTTAAATTTTTATCATCTCTGAAGTGGTCAGGCAGTTGGATTAGATGATCATAGATTCCTTCCAGATGAAGTATTCCTTTCCTTTCCCTTTCCTTTCCCTTCCCCTTTCCCTTTCCTTTCCCTTCCCCTTTCCTTCCGCTTTCCTTCCCTTTCCTCCCCTTTCCTCCCCTTTCCTCCCCTTTCCTCCCCTTTCCTCCCCTTTCCTTTCCTTTCCTTTCCTTTCCTTTCCTTTCCTTTCCTTTCCTTTCCTTTCCTTTCCTTTCCTTTCCTTTCCTTTCCTTTCCTTTCCTTTCCTTTCCTTTCCTTTCTTTTCCTTTCCTTTCCTTTCCTTTTTTTCCTTTCCTTTCTTTCCTTTCCTTTTTCCTTTCCTTTTTCCTTTCCTTTCTTTCCTTTCTCCTTTCCTTCCCTTTCCTTTCCTTTCTCCTTCCCTTCCCTTCCCTTCCCTTCCCTTCCCTTCCCTTCCCTTCCCTTCCCTTCCCTTCCCTTCCCTTCCCTGCCCTTCCCTTCCCTTCCCTTCCCTTCCCTTCCCTTCCCTTCCCTTCCCTTCCCTTCCCTTCCCTTCCCTTCCCTTCCCTTCCCTCCCTTCCCTTCCCTTCCCTTCCCTTCCCTTCCCTTCCCTTCCCTTCCCTTCCCTTCCCTTCCCTTCCCTTCCCTTCCCTTCCCTTCCCTTCCCTTCCCTTCCCTTCCCTTCCCTTCCCTTTCCTTTTTCCTTTCCTTTCCTTTTTCCTTTCCTTTCCTTTCCTTTTTCCTTTCCTTTCCTTTTTCCTTTCCTTTCCTTTTTCCTTTCCTTTCCTTTTTCCTTTCCTTTCCTTTCCTTTTTCCTTTCCTTTCCCCTTTCCTTTCCTTTCCCCTTTCCTTTCCTTTCCCCTTTCCTTTCCTTTCCCCTTTCCTTTCCTTTCCCCTTTCCTTTCCCCTTTCCTTTCCTTTCCCCTTTCCTTTCCCCTTTCCTTTCCCCTTTCCTTTCCTTTCCCCTTTCCTTTCCTTTCCCCTTTCCTTTCCTTTCCCCTTTCCTTTCCTTTTTCCTTTCCTTTCCTTTTTCCTTTCCTTTCCTTTTTCCTTTCCTTTCCTTTCCTTTCCTTTCCTTTCCTTTCCTTTCCTTTCCTTTCCTTTCCTTTCCTTTCCTTTCCTTTCCTTGCCTTTCCTTTCCTTTCCTTTCCTTTCCTTTCCTTTCCTTTCCTTTCCTTTCCTTTCCTTTCCTTTCCTTTCCTTTCCTTTCCTTTCCTTTCCTGCCCTGCCCTGCCCTGCCCTGCCCTGCCCTGCCCTGCCCTGCCCTGCCCTGCCCTGCCCTTCTGCCTTGCCTTTCCCCTTCCCCTTTCCTCTTCCCGCTTTCCTCTCTGTTCTGTTCTAAATTTCAGTTCAGATTACCAAAAGGCAAGATTTTTTTTTCTTCCCACATTATGCACCCCAAATTATATAATCTGATAAATATTTTTTCATCTGCACATTAATTAAACTGGAATATTGGAAGAATCAGAAAAAATTATTTCTCTCCACTCCTTTAAAGTGGAACAAAAAACCCCAAACCCAAACCAAACAGGTTTTGACAGATAATAATTATTATCAAGAATTAATACATTCTGCCCAAATACTTTATCCTGGCAGTGTCAGAACCACTATTAGCAGCCATTAAAGCTAAGAACTTTTAATGGTATTTAAATACATAATTCCTCAATATTAAATTCCACTTACCTATTCTGATCGTGTTTGGAAGGATGTTTAAATCTTTGTCTCCTTTAAATTAAGGGAAATTACCCTATGAAGCTTTTTGCTTGTCTGTTTTTAGTTTCGGTTTTGGTGGGACTTTTTGCCTTATTTAAATTCTCTTTTTATTTCTTTCAAATACAGCTATACTTTAAACATCCAGACAGTCAAAAGTCATTCAATTTTGCCATATTACTTGGAGGTCTATATTGTCACTCAGTGTTCAACATTACATAGTATGAAATACGTTGTCCTTTCAAGCACTGCTTGAACTAGAAGGTCTTCCCATACTCTGTGAGCACCAGTCATCGAGCCCTTTTAAGCCTTCCAACACTTTAAAAGGATATTTACAGTCCACGTAGAGGCATGTCATGGGGGCCTTGGTGGAGCATCCATGCAGAAAGAAGCTCAGAGAAATGACAGGATATTAGCATATGGCAACAGAACACTGCACATGCCAGAGAGGAACTTTTCTAGCTTTAAAAATGGACTGTCTGATGGTATTTTGTGCATTGAACACAACGTGGATGAAACATATTTGCATAATCTCCCCTCATACCAGACATTCACAGACTTAAAAGTAGGCATTATTGCAAGACAGTTTGTGGTTTTATTGTAACTCCCATGGCCTGCAGAAAGGACGAATTGTAATTTGGAGTCATATGTTTATTGCTTAACAATGAACTTTTCCAAATACTACAGTTATTTATATATATATAAAAGTGTTATATATATATGCAGTTATACATGCATTTCCTAACAGAGTAATTAATATCCAGTCATTTAAAAGAATAATAAGAAACTGAGGTAGCAAGCTTTAAGACAGGTCAGATCTTTTCAACTCGCAAAAAAAAAAAGAAATTCTTACAATATAATCAAATTTTCAGGATAGAATACTACTCAGAATATATGTAATTTTACAAGCATTTACTTCCTTGATAATTTGGAAACTTGGGGCTATTTTGAGTATGAGGATTTCTACTTTGAAATACCACATCCAGCAGTTTAGCTTTTACAAAGATCATTTTATGAGCCATGTTTTTTCTGTGATATTATTTTGTGCTCCTTCTAACCTGACCCAGAGATGAAAAGCAGCTACCAATGAAACATGCTTTGTGACAAAGAATGGCAAAATATTTTCTATCCTAACAACTCTAGATTCCTGGCATTATGCAAAATTTATCCAAAATATCTACTATGGAAAAATGGTCAATTCACTTCTCATCATGTGCCAATACTTTACAGAAACTCTGTAGAACAAAGTTACTATATATGCCATTGCCTAGTAATTGCAATTAAATGGCAATATTTTAATGGCATTCAGTGATGCAGAGAGCTGTAAAATTCAGCAATGTCATGCACAGCAAGTGATTCAAACAAGGTTTCTTGAATTTTAGCTGCGGAACTTTCTACCTGCCTTATTTTGAATCATAAATAATTATTGGTAAGTATTTCAGCAAGTGACTATGTATTTAGATAGATACATTTCTTCACTTGGTTCCAGATTGTCACCATTACTATTATTATTGTTGTAACACTTCAAGTAATCAAACTTTAGGTCAAATGGATCAATGCCAGATTTTATGTTGTCCAAATTTAAAAGATAAGGTAAAAACTGAAACAAAATTATAATGAAGAAAATGGAATTGCCTACATTCACAAAGTGTGCCAATATTAGGAAAGGATTCAACTGATCTTTGAGGCTATTAGACTACTTCGTAAGAGTACAGTAGAAAATAAATAATATTATGTTCTGCAGTCAAGGGAAAGGGAGGAAGATTTTGGTTTTGATTTTGGATTTGGTTTTGGTTTTGTTTTTACAACTACGTAGATATACCTAAACTTTTGCAGTAAGAAGGCAATGCTGCAGCTTTGCCAGAATAGCTCTATCCTTCTTGTAGCAATGTGTATAAATTACACATAGACACTGGAATTATGTGTTCACACATGCATTGAGAAATTTTTCATTTAATTCTTAAATATAGTCAGCAATTTCTGTTCAGCATCAGTTCACTTTGGAGATATATAGAAATCCTCTACAGAAACTAATTTTGATCCATTTTTGTTGTTAGTCTGTCCATTATGTCTTTTAAATAACTAAGATTAAAATCCCTAATATCCTATCCTATAAGGACATGGTTTGTTTGTCTTTTATGGTGACAATTTAAGGCACTCAGTTTTAATGAAAATAATCTCTCACCAATGTTGTTCACAGGAAGGAATGGAGAAAAACTGTAACAAATTTTTTTGGCAAGTTTTTTTTTGTTTCCCTGAAGATAACACCTTCTAATTTAAAAGGAACTGTGTTGTTTCTGGACCTAGTCCTCTTCAGAAAAGTGAGAAGATTATGAAGATCACAGCTCAGATCTAAAACCACTTTAGAGAAACTTCAGTAAGAAATTACAGAATAGAGCATAATATTATGATCACAAATATACAAGTGATTTTTAAATGTTCATGAACTGGTGAAAAATACCTTCCCACTCAGCCACAGATGCAACAGAGAGCATTACTGCAAAATTAGCACCAATCTTCACTGGACCATTCAGTGTCACCAAGTATTCATCAGATATGAATTACACTCTGAACAAATTGCCTGAAGGAACAGATACAGGGATTTTCATGTTCTAAACGTGCTTTCCTATTAGTATCAAAATAGTCCATTGGAGGATATCTCAACCCCTGAAGACATGCAATGAACAGAAATGCTACAATACTCAACCATTATTCCAAAGTACAGTCTTTAAAAAATGAAAGATAATATACAGTAGGCTTGACTCCCTATTCCCTTAGATTCCATTATAATCACCCTTATGATGAGCCACACCTCATTATAATAACAGCCAAATTGCTTGGGTCTCAAGGGCAGACTAACAGTCAGGGTGGATTGTACTTATACTCAAAATAACCAAGAATAATCAAGATGAGTCTCTCAGTTTGACAATGTATGACCACTTTTGCATAATTAATGCTGTTCTGACAGGAAAAATGCTACAGATTAAGCAAAAAGAATTAATCTGGCTAATAGTGATTGGATGCATAATAGTGAGTAATGTGTCAGCATATTTACTGCAGTTATAATAACATCTATGTAAAAAAGTTCATTTCTTTAGGTGCCCAAATGGAACTTAAAATCCTGAATATCGCCTGTAAAAATCTGCATGTTTCTGCACTGAAAGGATATGATACAGTAACATTTTTGTTCATTTTAATTGGGGTCAATGACAAGTATTGCTTATTAATTAAAGGATCAAATCTTCAAGGATCTTTGTTGACAGGGAACTTGGTGCAGAGCTGTCAGTTTACACCAAGTGAAGATTTGCTCCATGGCATTTTATATCTTCACAGTAATAGTAATTACATTCAAGATGTTAGCAAAGAAATCCAAATCCACATGAAAACCAAAACGATGTAAAACCCTCATGGTATTGTGTTTCACTAGAAATGGCAAACATAAATGAGGTTCATCAAGAGTTTTGTTAAGGTTCATGAACTTAAGACTGGCTTTAAATTAATATTGTGGCTAACTGATAGTTTTGTATTGAAGCCATAAAAAATTTCCTTAGTTCATATGAAAAACTGGAGGAAACACTTGAGGTTCACCTCAGTTCTCCCTCACACTATGATGGCCTGTTGTTAAGGCACCTGAGTCATTTCACCTGGAGAAAAATTCCACTGTAGGTAGCTCTGAGAGGTCAGGAAAAAAATGCCTAATCATTAAAATGAATAAAATGTAATAAAATGAAATGGAAACTAAAAATCTAGAAGTTGATACATTAAAGATATGTAATATTAAATTGCCATCATATTTTCTTTAGGCAACACCTTAAAATTGATTTTTAAACTGGTTAAGAAAACTTATATTGCCCATGATTTCCTTAATTTTTTCTTGTTCTAACCTCATGCCCTTATGCAAGGCACAATCTTAATGGAAAAACAGCATTTGCAGACAACAATTTGTATAGCATTTTCTAGGGGGTCTTCTCCTATTAATTTCCAGTGAACAGTGAAGAGTTGTAATTTGTGCCTGTAGAAGTATTCACTTGTACATTTAAACATGTACATACTTATCTGTAACTCAGACTGGAAATTGAAATCAGGCAAGTAAGGAAAACTCCACTAGAAACAAAAAGTTAAACACAATCTTGAATTAAAAAACATTTACATGGCAACCCTACAAAGAATGACAAGGAGTTAAATCAATACAAGAACAAATATGCTCTTTATTCTAACTAACTGTACTTTTATAAGATGTTTGGCATATATGAACATTGTTATTTATAAATAGTTGAAAAACACCTACTGTATTGATTCAGAGCAGTGATAGATTGACATGGTTTGAGTATAGTGTAATTACTGTATCCATGAAATGATTTAAAATGTACCAAAGCAAATTAATCTTACGTGGGATATATGAGTCTTGCAAGTAGCCACCTTAATGCCAAAATATGTTTAGTGATCTGTGTCACAGCTGGCTTACTTGATTTCTTGTAAGATGTGTACTTTGCACGACATGACCGTGTTCCATGGCAAATCCATTCAGCCTCAAAACATATTGAAACATATTTTTTTGTTGTTTATTTGTTTGTTTGTTTCAGACGATGTTTGAGAGCCTAGTGATTTGAACAGTTTGGAAATGTCAAGGGTTGGTTTTATGAAGAAGCAAGATAATCTAAACACCTAAAAATCTAAAATCATGACTTTCCAAAGGCGGGTTCTACCAGACAAATAACTAATTTCTTTGGGTTTTTTGTAATGCAACAAGAAATGTATAGTAGATACAAAGTATCTAGTGAAGAATGGTTTACCAAGAAATTTTAAATGACATAAGGATCAAGGTATGGGAGAGATTGGATGAGTGCAGAGAAGAGGAAAAGAGAAAGCTATTTAGACTCCATGTTACCATGTTACAACTTTCATAGGAGAGAGATCTGGGAAGAGGTGACAATGCACAGGAAGTGCTCTACGCTGTAGTAAGCAGCAGCACCGTACAGCCTTAAAGACGCTTGACCCATAAATTATATGGTTTTTCCAGCCAATATCTTTTGGGTCCTCTGCACAGCCTAGAACATAAAATTACTCCTTGGATGAAATATACTGCAGAAGCAACAGAAATATTTTAAGTTTTCTTCCTTCCCTCAGAAAAGAAGTATGGCACAGCATGAATTTGCTTCCCAGTATAACTTTGTTCCTTTGGCTCTGAAAGGAAACACAATTTAGCTGTAAGTTTGCCGGATCAGGATTTGGAATGGAAATTGTGGGCATCACCTTCAGTGTCAGCTCAGGGTTTAGACAGGCTTGTGAAAAGGAAAGGGAGGTGGAGTGATATTATTCTTGGCAAGATCAGTTTCACTCATTTTCACCACCAAAACCACTTTGCGCTTGGAAACTAAAGTGCGTGCGCATGTGCGTGTGTGTGTGTGTGCGCGCGTGTGTGTGTGTGTGAGTATTCTAGCAGATGGAAAAGATAAGAGAAGTCAAAAGGTAAATCTCACTTCCTACTACACTCTTTTTTTAATCGTCTGCAATCTCACAATGCAATCAGAAGTATTCGCACATAGCTACTTTCACACACACAGAAGACGGAGGGCTGAAGCCTGGGATTAAAGTCTTGGATAGTAAAAAATCCCTTTGTTATTTGATATCTTCTCTTTCCTTAGGAGGGTGCATCAGGGCTAGGAGTAATAGATAAAACTGATTCTAGAATTCTACAGGTAGCTGTAGATGACTTTTCATATTCAGATTGATTATCTAATTGTGGTGGTGCACCAGCCTGAACCTGCTGACCATCTCTGGCCTGCCCCTGTCCATCAAGCACTGGCCATCAAGTGGCTGGACGAATCAGAGTCCGAAGGGGCGGCGATAGGGGAGGAGACTGGCTGAGCGCACCACCCCTGGTTCTGGAAGGTTCTTGGAGGTTCAGTTACAGATTGGTTGATGTTTGTGCCTGTCACCCCGAAGTTGTACCCCATTTGCCTTTTGACCTTGTTCACGCCCTTATGACCTGTCCCCATTGGTTGTCTTCCCTTTCTCCGCCCAAATTTTGTCCCCCTTAAAACACCGTGCCTGTCAGCCTGGAGGAGAGAGCTCCCCAGTTTCCGTCGTCTGTTGTTGTGCTTCAATAAATCCTGGTTACCCTCCAGCTGGCTCTCTCCTTCCTTCGGCTCCCTTCGCCTTGGGTCTCCGATACCCACACCGTGGGTGCTCTCGGACTAAGCCTCCCACGCTTTGGGAGCAGCCAGCCCGCAGTTACACACGGGCAGCTACCAGGTCTGCAGTCCAGGGTGTGGACCTCGGCCGCTCTCCTGAGCCCCCATCGGGCTATCGAGGTCCGGCAGAGCGAGCGCGACTGGTCATCTAATTTTGTCAGAACAAACAATCACAAGAATTTAATCTAATCTGCAAATCACAGCTTTCATGATTTCTTAAAAGAGAACTGAAAAAGCCCACCTTTACCCAATACTTCAGGTTTTGGGACCTTGAACCAAGATTGCAGCAGAGTGAAGAGCTAAAATCCATTTTACTAAAAAAAAGGCGTGAAGACACAGTGTGATAAATTAGTCCAATGGGTGAAACTACAGGCCCAGGGGGGAAAAAATCTTTAATTGTCACATTTTCATTATTTACTGAAATGGAAAATTATTAAGTGGATATACTAATACACTCATTTGTGAAGCCCTTGCCTGTACTCAACTGTATAGGTACCTATACATTTGATATTAGAATGATTTTAAAGAGACAGTTCCAACTGGACCTTTGCTTTCCCCAGATGTCATCTCTCCTTTCATAGTCACTTAAAAAATAGAAAAGGATTACAGCTTGTGGTTCTGCTGGAAAATCTTTTAAAAGTCACACATCACTTACAGATAGGTCAGTAAAATCTTATTGCAGGATTTTGTTTGAAAAGAAATCCTGCTAGGCTGTCACATATCTGGCCAAACTAGCAAGAAAGCTTCCAATTTCAACTTACTTGTAAACTGAACAAATTTGAAAGGTTTGTGGAGGGACAACAGCACAAATCCACTCTCCCAATGACAGAATGCCATGTTAGAATTATTGTTCAGAATTAATCTCTAAGTTGGTGATAAGAATGTACAAACTTTTCTTTATTTATGATATATTCCCCTGGAGGGGCTAACATTTTATGAGCAGGACAGAACCATTTCCTGTCCCATCAGATCAATTCACTACCAGATCATGAGCATCACGCATTCAGAAAACCACAACGCTGGAGATGTCAATGAGTGAACTTGCAGCTCTCCTACTCTCCATCTTTCTAACTTTCCACCACACTCAGTTATTTTAATGATTGCCAGAAGTGTCCATTCATGTCAAAGCGTGTTATTTACTTCCCATTACAGACATGACATTACCTCACTCCATTACAAATTGAGAGAAACATATTGCCTTCCAAAGTTTAAGGATTGCACCATTACCTTTGAATAGAAATGAGTGCTGGCACTAGATGGCAACTACTTACAACAGATATTCTAAATGTAATGGACAAAGTTTCATTTTTGATAATGTACCAGAGAATGCTAAAATACATCAAAAATACAGAATGAATTTATCATTCACATTGTCAGCCCATCAAGTTTAGTCATATAATTCACAGGCTGATTATGTGGAAAGTCAATGAATTATATAGCTAAATATTTTCTAGTGGTTTTACAAATGATAGAGTTAATCAATATTGTACCTGAACAGAGTTAATATCTAAGTGTTATTGCTAATAACCAAACCTTGAGAACTTTATCTTAAATAAGCATCAACAAAATTAAGAGACTGTATGCTCCACACTGATTCTATAAAAAAAAGCAGTAGCTAAAAGTAGCACCTCATTACTTATGACGGAAAGGACAAATAATATGTTTTAATCCAGTAAGATAGTCTAAGGTAGTTTTATGGCGAGTGGCACCATTAAAATAGTATCCTGAGGCGGGGAGAGGAGATGGATACCTGGTTTCAAGAGCCTCTAAGCTGCCATATGACTTATTAGTGTAAATGGGATCTAACCTACGTTCCTTGATACACTGAAACTGAGCATCTATCATACGTATAGACAGTATACACAAGCTGAAAAAAAAATCATTAGATATAAAGGTAGTTGTAAGTCTGTCAGTCTATCTGAAATAGAAAATTTTTATTTTGTTGTCATTACTCACTCCTGATAGAAACTCCTTCTATAAAGACAATCCAGTAACCTTGTACACGCTTCTATAGCTCCAAATGTGAAAGAAATTAAAGAAATAAAAAGTGCATGATTGCCATGAGGCTCACTACCTCAGTTAAGTACCTAAGAAAGCATTTTCAGAAAGAAGCTGACTAAATTAACTGTTCAGCTAAAAAAGAAAAGGATGCCTTTCCTAGTTTCAGAGAAAAATCACAGCCACATAAATTTACAGAGTTAAGTTGAGAAAACAAGATTTTCCAGTTGAGAAAACAAGATTTTCCTTCAGAATATTTCAGAAAAACTTCTGCATAAGTACAGGGGAAGACTGATTTACCAGGTGGAAGTTAGATTCTTAAGATGCATGGTCACTTTTCAAAGTTCTCTCTTACTTCTACATCATGTTGTTGAAAAACATTCCTTCAGTTCTAGCAGGGAAAATGAAAAACCATGACAAAAATAGTGTATAATTATACAATTATTTATTTGCATTCATTTCTTTTTACATCTCAAAATATTTAACCTCTTAAAAAAGCAATTAAGGCAATAAAAAAATTTAAAAGCCTGTATGAATTCTCCCAACTACCCCACAGTCCTCAAAGAAACCTAAATAAAAAGCCAGATATTGTTGCATTCTAACTCTCACAATTGTGCCCTTCAGATTCTGCGCAGCAGATGCATGCAAACATATTTGATTTTCATAAGCAATATGAAGAAACCAGCAAGGCATGTACAGATGTGGTGGACCCTCTTACTGGTGTCACTAGGGGGGCTCAAAAACTAGTTGGAAGGATACACATGCAAAGGATATGAAATCCTGGAAGAAGTTTGGTGGGACTAGCTAGTGAAACCAAAGCGCTTCCCAACAGCTCTTACAGCAATTCCCAGGCAAACCTCATCTCCTGCAGTAGCTGTTGGCTAAAATGTACCCCTTCGTCGACTAATAAAGACAAATAGGTACCTTCACAAGTGATTCATCTAATCCTAAAAGAGGCACCCAAGGGTTGATAACAAATGATTTATTATTTTGAGGTGTGGGTTTTGTCCGTTGGCTATAAATAGGTCTATAATATGTAGCTCGAGTTTAACTTTTAGCTATCCTAAATTAGGGTTAATAAATTTCATAGTTTGCCTCCAGAGCTGATCCATGAAAATTGTACTGAATTGTAATTAAGTTGTAACAAACAATTATACAAACCAGTGAGAGTTCAATAAATTCAAAGCACGAATCTCTGCATCATTGGTCAAAACAGCAACAAGCAAAGCCAATAACCTGCTGCCAAGTGAGATTCCAGAGTTTCTTTGATCTCGTATCTCAAAAATTTTTTTTTGAAAACCTGCAAATACTCAGTATTCAGGTCAGTTTAGATGTTACTGTGACTGGTGTATCAAAACCAACTCTTAATTAAATTCATACAATGATCAAGCAGAAGTCAAGAAGTAAAACAAGGAATAAGCAGAAGAACCTCTGAAGACAAAATAAGTACAATGAAATAATTATTCAGAAAGAGTTTCTTCACAATTAGCTGTACAAATAAATAATATGAAAGAATAATAGAATGGAGACTTACAGGCGTAAGTCCTCACATTTTCAAAAATTAATGCAGGCAAAGCTGCTGGCATGTCTCCAAAAATCTGCAAAATATTTATTATTTAGTTTTGTCCCCCTCTTTATAATGAATTCACAATTAAAAGAAGTTGTAATTATAATTCAGATACTGGCAAAATACATTCTATGGTGTTAACCACTGATAGATTTGTAAACAAAAGCAGCTGGACTGGAATTTCTTCAAGGAAATATTTACATGCCAACAGTTTATCAAACTGAAAGTCTGCAGATAAATCTACACATGGGCATTATGTTAATGACGATAGCAATGGTGATTCATATTCTTAGTTGTAGCTGCTTTGTACTGCTACAGCTGTAAAAGAATAAAACCTGGAAGGAAAAAGGATAAGGAGGCAGGCTAGGGTTTTACTCCCCTGCCTCCTTTCAAGGTTAGAACATTTGTTACATTATACTGGAAATAATGATTAACAATAGGGCCATTGTCCAAGATTCTTTCACCTCTAAAGGCCAGATTTCTGGAGGTATGTAACTCATTTTGGATGCAACTAAGGACTTCATGGAATTATACAAAAGCAGAAGTGTCCAGTGAATTTTTAAATGGATATCCATGCAGTTTGAAAATTCTAGGACACAACAAAACATGTCTTGGAAAAACTAAGTATACATGTGTTTATTAAATCTTCCTACCACTTCAGTGCCCGAAAATATCAATGGCTGTTTTAAAAAATGCTACCTGCTTGATTCCTATTCAGCAGGCTCAATTTGCATGCCATTATTCAGGCCTTGGGATTTAAAGGGAATCACACCCTAGAGAAAAGTATCAATACCTACACCCTACAGAAAAGAATGGACACCTTCCTATCAGTGCTAATTTGTCACCCTTTTGTGAGAGAGTGATATATGGCTGCAACTCCCACCAGAGTATCTCAAGAGTTCAAAATAGGACCGTGACTTCAGTATATGTATTTGAATGCAAACACAGACACACAAGAAAAGAATGAAAAACATTAGAAAAACATAAATAATAGAAATAAAGAAAAACAAAATCTCGTGGCAGTATGCTGCATAAATTTCAGCATTTAAGAATTTTTTTCAAGAGAAATTCAGAATAAATAGTATAAATAGAATAAATAAATAATTAAGACATTTCCCAAAGAAACTTCACCTTAATACTTAAAGCTTCCTTCAGGTCAGGAATTCATTCTCTGAAGGATCTTGACTTTAAGAACTAGAGGTATCTGAAAAGATGTCTCAAGTTGGAGCATCCCATTCTTTCCCAAGAGGGAAAGATCCCTTAACTGTTCTTGCAAAGTCCTTGGAAGTAGCAGGGAAACACAGTGAACTGGGAACGGTATCCATCCAGTAGAAAGAGACTCAGACTTATTGGCTGCAATGAAATATACTTGTTCAAAGACAGATAGCTGTGGGCTGAATCTTTCTTCTTTTCCTCTCCCAGACAAGACCTTCAGTGAGTAGCTGAATAATGGGGCAGCTGGTGGAGTAGCGACTAGAAATAACAAAATACAATTCACAATGGCAGCAAGTACAGGTGACTGGATCTGCATGTAAGCCATGCAGTTTAAATGTGAATGGGAGTTAAGAGGTGTTTGTGGTATGGTATCACTTAGAAGACGTGTGTTGTATGCTAAAGCAAGAAATACAATGGTAAATTATATGTAATCACCAAAGTTCAAGAACTTTTTGTCCATAGAGTGTAGAACAACCTTTCTGCGTCATTTTCTCTCAAACTAAAGTTGGCGGTTCACAAAATCTTCTGAACCTGACCCATACTAGATGCTGCACCCCCCAGAACTGTAAATAATTTCAACTTCTTTGCTTGGTTGGCTGTCTTTGGGGTTTTGGGTGTTTTCTGTTTGACGTGTGTTTTTGGTTGATTGGTTTTATTTTGGGCTTTTTTATGTGTGTTTTTTGTTTGATTGTTGTTTGGGGGCTTTTCGACTGTGTTTTGCTAAAAATGAAAGAAGACTATGGTAGTTTTGAACTCTGGAAATCTGTGCCACATCCTAGGACATAATACTGTGTACATTCAGGGTGATTGTCTTGCATAAGTAATGAGCCCTTCCCATATCCTGGAAAACTCTAGTCTATTGACTATATAAAGGACAGCACTTTTGCATGTGCTTAGTAAAATCAGTGTATTGGGGAAGCACAAAATGTGAGCAGTCTTGTACACATCGACCTCCTGCCTCTTTTTGGGTGTTGGATCTATTGCACACCTGCAGAAGAACCACAGAGGATGGAGGGTTAGCATAAACCCTCTCTCTGACTTGGAGAAAATGGCAGGTAGGATCAGCTGTGACCAAAGTGCTTCACACAGTCCTTGCTAGCTCTTGTTCTGCCTTTGAGAAAGAGGCTGACAGAAATATTCTCTCTGCCAAGTAAATACTTGTGTTGAACTCCCTGTGGTCTGCAGACTAATTAGTTATTGCCCTATCTGCCCTGGTTACTGCACTGCTAAAGCCTAATCAAATATGAAAAACCATGTAAGAATGTTTTAATGTGTATTTTGGAAATTATACCAGCTAGGAAAATAAAAAAGTACTAAAAAAATGTCATTGAGTTGAAAGAGCAAAATGGAGAAGAACTGATGAAACTTGAACACTTTGATTTTTATCTCCATTCCTGTTAAACTTAATTCTTTACATGCAGTGAGAGAAGAATGGAATGAAAATCAAAGAAGTAAGCAACTCTTTTTAAATTGAATGGAACAATATTTAAGAAAAACATAACTTTTAACACTGAAAACTGTTCATGATGCACAAAAACAAACTGTAGTTTCCCAAGATGTCCCCTGGTACTAATAATTCTCGTTTGCCAGAAGCTCATTTGCCATGGCCAAATGCTTGCTGATTCAAATAAAAGCACCTCACCAACAATTCACACAATGATTTAAATTGAACTTGGCCAGCTTAGATAAAAAAAGAAATTACCTAAATTGGAAAAGAAATAAACCTTGCTCAAAATACAGTTTGCTCTTTCTACCCCAAATTAAATACAAAGGAATGATATAGTGGCACTCTCTTTAATGACCACTACTTAGATGAAAATGCAACATTTTTTAAAAGGGTGAAGTATTTTTAAACTTGAATAAAACATACAACTACAGACTATTAGAAAAATGCATTGTACAACTCATTTACTCAGGCAAGTTTTACAGAAGGGTCCAGGGTTAGTAGGAGTCCTAAGGTAAGTGCCTGCTATTGTTCTCACAACAAAATAGACTCTTCATACAGTCCCAAATATAATCTCTCTGAATGCTGATAGCGGCTTAGTAAATTAAAAGAAAAAGCACTAGTTATTATTATCATAATCTGTCTTCACTCAAGTAACACCTGGAAATAAAAAAAGAACAATACCCTTATGAATCAACAAACAGCTAATTGATTTAAGCATAATTTATTTGTAAAAAGAAGATTTAGTATAGCAAGGCAGAATATCCCTGATATCATTAATTTCCAGCTTCATAAGATGTCTCCTCAGTACCCCCATGCCCAGTTCAAAAGCCTCACTCAAGCCAAAACCCCACCTACCAGCTTTGATTTATCAGCTCCACTTCAAACCCAAACCTCAGCAGGGCTTATGGGACCTTTTGGAGACAGTGCATTGCAGAGGGCAGCAGGTCCAATCATGGAGCGTGTTTCCATTGCTGATTGCTGTGATGCAAGGAGGGTAGGACCACACTATGACATGATGCAATCTGTTGCACTTCTAGGACTGCATGACCTCACCATGGCACTGCCAGCAATGAAGTTTTTACTGGTTGCCAGTCCTAGGCTTATGCAGAGCACCAGCTGCTAAGGCCACATTGCAAGTGGCAAAATCCAGATGATATCCTTTCACATGACTAAGTTCCACCAGGGAAAGAAACTGCTTTAGAAGCCTGAGTGCACACCAAAAGCTCAAATGAAAGGCAAATTCATCCTAGAGAGGTCCGTTTTTGCACATAAACTGCTCATGTAGATGCACATCTAATGCACCTTTAAAAGATGGGAACTACAAGACACCAGGCCTGTCCACTTCTCAAGGCAAGTGGTATGAACACTTTCCCAAGAAAGAATGGGGGAAGACATTCAGGTTGCTTCTTATTCTCAGTGGATTCACATTCCCTCCCTTCTCCATCAGTAGAGAGCTAATGATATGCAACAATAGTTACAGCTTGATGTGCGTGGGGGAGAAGTAACAGGAGGAAAAATGCAACAAGAGAAATAATGTGTTGTTCAGTGTAGTAGTAGGGCATATGGGTGGTTGGACTCTTGGGCTGTGGAACTGTGGAAATGGTTGGGATTGGCAGCTGTGTATTTCCTTCTTTTCAATTATTCTTCTTGGTTATGTAATGAGATCTCTGATGTAGTGAAATGCACAATGCCTCACTTTGTTCAACTAAGATTCTGGCTCCAAGAGGATGTTATGCCCATGCTAGGTATCTAGGTGCTTCAAAGGGGAACTGATACATCATTATCAGTGCCCAAGGAGCATTCAGGAGAGTCATGGAAACACTTAGTAAGCATTGCATACTTCAAAAATACACTTTATTATGATTTTGAATGAGGCAGATGGATGCTGTTAATTTTTTCGCATTTTGAATCTTGAAATCATTGAGCTAATTTTGTACTATAATCATTACCTTCTGTCCTCCAAGTTTGTCTGTAGCTTAGTTTAACTTTTTGCTATGATTTTGTTTTAAACCCGCAATTCATCACTTGGGTCTTACCTTGTATATAAGATATCCATATGCCATATATCCACCTGCAGCTTTGGAGGGATTTGTGTTGGAGGAATGTAGGATAAGATTTTACCTGGAAAACCTGAGAATTAGAGCTGCTTTATTATTAATAATTATTATTATTATAATTGTTTACTGCTTCTGTGAGGTGTCCTGTGAACCTGTTCAGCTTCCAGCACTGAAGGGGCTTCAAAGGGTAATACTAGCATCTGTTTCCCAGAGGTGTGCTTGTTATTGATCAGCTCACAAAGAAGGTAATACTTTATCTCTGTCCTCTTCAATTGTTAAATTGAGTTCAGATTGTTCAAGAGATCCATGTAGAAACTTATTTCTGGCTTCCAACATATCACCCCATCACCGAACAGCCAGATTCTGCAGCATCAGTTTGGTCACAGTGAACAGAAGCCAAATAGTTATTAGTTGCTTCTGAATTGAATTGAAAACGATGTCTGCTTGCCCAGGACCCTGCCAAATGAGTTTGTTTGCTGCATCTGTATCTTGCCACATCTTTCTAAAGAGTATCTTTAGAATCCAGTTTCTCTTTATTGTATCACTATTTACTTCCATCTTGACAGCTGAAATCTCCTATTTTCTGCCATCACTATGTTCTATTCAAAATTCAGTTGCAGCCTCATTCCTTTAGCCTGTTTTCCTTACCAAAACTTTCCTTTTCATCTCTCTACTTTGCAATTCACCCCATAATTAGCACCTCCAAAACAAAAACACTACAAAATCCTTCAGAACTGAGTCCTAATTAAATATGCTTGTACCATGATACAACTTCAGAGACACTGAAGCCCAAAGCCACTCATTTTGTCTCTCCAGTTTTAAAATGCCAAGTTTAACCTTTCCATACCTCAGGCTCCCAGTCTACTTGACAACACTTACTTGACAGAGAAGCTAACAATCCAAATTTACTGCTTCAAAGTCCTCTGTATCTCAGAATGGTAAAAATCTATAGAATTACAAAATAGTTGGTGGCCTTGCAGGACCAGTTTCAAGAAAGCAATTTGAAAAAAATAAAGGAAGTATATTTTAAGAAGAGGATCTGTTCCAGCTTATCATTTCAAATTTCTCCAAAGACTGTCTGGCCAGTACACCCAAGAAAACTACAACTTACTTTCTTTAACCCAAACAGCTGTTCTTTATATTATTAGACATATTATTTATTGCCTTATATTAATTTATTACTAGAAAATTCATCTGAGATCTGATTGACGAAGTTGCTACAGCTTATAATTATTATTATTTAAATTAATTTATTTATTAGGTTATCAATTATTAAATTAATTATGTCTATATTAAAATAGGTGCCATTTTTATCCTCTTTCTCTATCTTCTTTCACATCTTGCTGTTAGTGCTGCTCATTCTTCTGGCTTCCTGATATGGGAGATCAAAAAGCTGTGAATGCTTAAATATATCCCAGCAATTTCTATTCTAGATCTGATGACTGCTATTTATAGGATAAAATTTTGCTCCTTGTTAAGCTGGATGCAGAAAGGGTTATGCCTAGAAGGGCATAATGTAAATAAGCCTTGTAGTTCTAGAACCACAAAAAACTGAGTTTGGAAGAGATCTCTGAAGGTCAAGTAGTCTAATCTTTTTTAAACTTCAGACAGTTAGACCAGGTTTCTCAGGGCCTTTCTCATCCAAGGTTTAAAAGTCTCCAAAGATGAAGATCCTGGAACTACTTCATGAAAACTGTTCTAGTGCTTTGTCTTTCTCATTTTGACTTCCTCACCTTTACATCCAGCTGGAGTTTCCTTTACTTTTTTTGTAGCAGGGACCTGTTTTCTTGTCCTTTTGCTGTATACAGCAAGATGAATCTAGTTCTGGTTTTATTAATCAAATTTAGACCATCAATTAACCAATTCACTGAACTATGCCAACCACTGCTACTCTAATCTGTACGAAGAAATCATGTTTCTCCATAGATCATGTGCAAATTCTCCCAAGTTGCTTAGTATTGCATAGTACTTGACTTTTAGGTGAACTTTTACAAAGCTTCCAAGTACTCTGGGTGTCTAGATTTTATTTCCAACTTGATTGCTTTTAAGAGTTTGAATTCCAGACAGTCCTTTTCTCCTCTCTTTGAAAATGAAGCTTTTTAACCAGGAGGCTGTAGCTTGAAATGGTGTGATACTTCTGCTGGTGGAACCATCATCATTGATCAGGGTGAGCTCCTGCTCAGCAAAGTCTCACTAATACATTCCTCAGTATCCTGTGGATGAGTTAGCACCTACTGAAGAAATGTTTCACAGAACTCTGGAGCTAGGATATTTTATTTTATGAATGGCATTGAAAATGTCTGAAGTTTAGCCAGCAAAACTGGAAGTATCTGTAATCAGCAGTCACACTTGAAAATCTTGGCCTCAGTCTTTGTTTATTGCAGTCTTGTGTCAAATAACATGTAAGCACATAACAAATGAAGTAATTTTCAAGAATTTATAGAACCTTCAACAAATAAGATGTTTACCTTTCAGATCAAAACCTGACCTTAAATCTCTTTTCATTGCAAAAATACAAGAAAATTAAAAGAAAAAATTCTCATTTGAGTCTGTCAGCTCTTACAGGATTTTCCTAAAACTTTAGACATCTAGCTGCTGACTCTGAATTTCTTCAGGATCTGACCATAACCTACTACTAAGTTATAGGCAAGATATAGTTAGGGCAACCTTTTCTTGATTTTGATCTGAGTTTTGACATGTTTTATTTAAGTTACAAGGAGTACCAACATCTGACTATTTATCAGCCCATCCAGCCTCAGACCTGCTACATGCCAGCTACCTTGCACAGATGAAGCAACTATTTATTAATGGAGGTAGGGTGGAACTTAAGAGAGTACAGATCCTTTCTGCTGAAAGAGACTATTTCCTGGGATGCTTAAAAACACAGGGGTAGGTTGCTAGTCTGTTACTGTAGAGATAATTTGGGTTTCAGCATGAGCTGGACTGAGATTAATGAGTTTACTTTTTACCCTGCTTTAGCTGTGCCAGAGTTTATAGCAGGGAAGCTGGCTACGGTGTAGCTGGGATCCTTACTAATTCAGACATGCCGGACATTTCAATGCAGGCAGAAGGAGACTGTGATTGCTCTATATACCAATGACCAAAATCCTAATCAGCCAGCCAGCAACAACAACCTGCTGGAACCCAGGAAGCCTGTCAGCCTCATGCTTGCAGCCCCCAGGCCATCCAGGGTTAGTGGAATGGGTTTATCCAAGAAAGCTAATCTCTTCTGCAGTCCCAAGCAGGTCTGCCCCCTAATGAAAGCAGAAGTGTTCATGTAGGTATGGATCAGAAAGGAAGGAAGGAGAAAGGATGGGAAGAGAAGGCAAGCCAAGGCCAGGCAAGGCAGGACAATAAGGACGAATACTCAAAATCAGTCATACCTCTCTGACTTTTGAATTTTCTGTAAGCAAAACCAACTTAGTTCCAGATTTATTCTTAAATAACCATCTTGACCCTAAAAAAAAGCAGCCTTTTTTTTTCTCACAATGCCACCTGAAGATATGCTAAGCCAGAACTATTTCTTTCTCCAAAAGCCTGTTTAAATACTTGAGGTTTGTTAAAAAAAATGCGTTTCTCAACACATTTTATCAAGTGAAGGAGATTTGAGACAAAACCAACAGGATTACCCCTGCATTTTTGAAGTTAGAGGAATAATATTGTTTTTTTCCATCCATGTGTCCACCTTACATTATTCAGCACAAAGCTTTGTGAAATAAGAATCATGGGAATATCACAATATATAGGAAAAAGGTACAAATAACAGCTTCATAAACTGAGAAATGTACATAAATAAATCATGTAGATGGGGGCAGTTTGCTTAGCTGGCAAGAAAAAAAAATGGAAAATATGCTTGTTAAACAATAACCACAGAGTGTGCTTTTATGATGTTTTTCACCACAGTAATTCATATTAGAGATAGAAGCAGTTGCATGTTAAATAAAATCATTCAGCATTGTTCTCACATTACAAAGAGCTGACTTATGTTGTTTTTAGATGCCTCCCATTAGAAAGTAAATATTCCTCTGATGTTATACATTTCAGAAAATTTAATAAAGATGAACTGTAAATAAAGTCACAGGGAGATTTCAGACAGTTTTATTAGCAGATTGTTGAAAAGAAAAGAAAATTAAATACAATAACAGTAAACGTGGTTCTCACATTGAAACCAGGCTCAAATAACTAGGCTACCATAGAAAAATTTCCAATTCTTGCATTATGATGTAAAAACAGATTTTTGTACAGATTTTGTACAACAAAATTCGTAATAACCTTTTTCATTTTTAGAAAACTTTAAATATATAGATAAAAATAGACAATTTTCATAGGTCCTACATGAAGATGAGTATGTTCTGTTCCAAGGGCTTGCATAGAGCGCAAATGTGGTTATAATATAGAACAACTAGACATTAATATCTTTAAGATTACAAAAGCGTATAAACAATAACATGAGCACAACTTTTCTTCATAATCTATGCAAAAAAAAAAAAAAGAAAACAAAATCCAAATCAAAAACCAAAACCAAATTACCAACCCAAAACCTGTAAAACTAAAGAGGGGCAAAACATTTCAACTTACGGTAACATCTCATGTTCTGTAATATTTACACTGTTTTTAGCAAGATTCTTTCTAAACATCCAGCTCATAAATTGGTTCCCATTAATCCTTAACACTTCTGTTTATGTACCAAGCCAAACACTGAGGCATTCCCAAAGGTCTTGAAAGAATATACTGTAAAACTACTAAACCTACTTACAGGTGACTCTATGCAAGGAGCAGAGCAATGGTAAATGCTAGTACATATTTCAGTTGTAGGCTTTTAATTCTCTTTCAGATATGAATGATTCAAAAGCTTGCCACAAGTCCATCTAACTTTACAGCTGTTAACCCTTTAAAGACTGCATATGGAAAAACTGGACTACAGAATCCCATATGTGTTTAAGCAACTATGAAAATCATGAAAGAATCATGGTTAGAAAATAACATCACTACAAAGTATTAGACAACAATATTTAATGAAAAATATTGCTCAATATTTCTTTAAAAAAATTACTGTGATGTGAACTTGTATATACATCTTTCTATTGTTAAAAAAGGATTGTGGTGGAGTAAATATGAACTGCACAAAATAAATGTGTACCAGTATTGCAAGGAAGACCTACAAACTATAGAAGCTCAGTGCCAGAGTTTACAAAGCATTAGATTTTTTTTTTTTTTGGACAAAATAATATTAATATCCAATCAGAACTACTTTTAAAGAAATATTTGCTTTAAGTTAGGCATCTTAGACATTTAAGCTTTTGATATGTTTCCATGTAATAAATAATATTTTATATGCATAAAACATTAGATGAAGAAAGCATAATCACAAAACTTACAGTAATAGCACTGATTCACAAAATCAGTCTTTAAAGGGGTAACCCAAAAGTACGCAAAGCAAAGAACATAATTTTTAGTAATGTAATAAGCAGTGTTTTGCAGCTTACTTCCAGTTATCAGCACAAAGGTGAAAACACATATTGTAGCTTTCATAAAGACAGTGAAAGTAACACATAACCATCCATCCCTAAGACAAGGTGGGAGGGACAATAGACTTCAACTGTATCACTCAGTTCTACGTGGAATTGGACTGATACATCAAGTGTTTGTTAGGTTTTCTTTTTTTTAGCAACATTGACGTAATATGACATTAACATATAAAAATATTTCTGGCATTTTGACTTGCTGCTCAGCCACAGTCCATTCTTAGAAGTGCGCTAGTCAGGGCACTAACCAGGGCTCAATATACAAATAAAAGTGGCTGATACAGAATTCTGACTTGTTACCAGATGCTTAAGATCTCATTCAGTAATACTGTGACTCCAGGACAAATATTTACATGCCTGCATGCGTTAAAACTAGAAAGGTGTCTTTCTGACCAACAGGGTGACAAAACAATATTATCTAAAAGTTTCATTTCCTAAACTCTAGATTTCTACTGCATACATAATACCTTCCTTGTGTGATTTGTGTTATATACTGTACATGTGACCAACATTTTGATAAGAAGCAAAGTCTTTTATTTCATAAACCCCTGCCAGTTTACAATGAGAAATAATTATTATTTTTGTGGTTTTTTTTTTTTTTTTTAGTTTTATTTTAGGAAAAGAGACTTTGTGAACAGTAAAACAGTTTGTTTACATTCAGCATTTCTTTTCACTTACACAAAATTCCATTTCACTTAATGTATTCTAACATATGTGTTGGTCTCTTGGAAAGCATGTGGAAAAAATGTCTTTAGAAGAAAACCCTCAATCATAGTTTGAAAACTGAATGTATCAATTTTTTCTTCTTTTACCTTTTATTTTTTCCTTTTTTTTAAATAAGAATCCTCTTATGCCCTCTACAAGTTCATTTCTGAGCTGTCTTGCTGGTTTCGGTATGGTATAACAGTCTGCAAGTGTACTTGGACACCGCTGGAAGGATCATTGGATGTGCTCAAATATAGAATCATCATCAGAGGAGAGAGTCTGCATTCCTTGAAAAAGGGAATACTCGGCCTTGTTCTGACCGCCTGTAATTTTGGATACAATAGTCCGGTGCAGAGATGCAGATTTGCGCTGTGAGAACAGTGCTACTGTACATTTACACACATTCTCTAGATCTCCAGGTTGGGCCACAGGAGATAACCAAAGGAGGACACTCTTGCAGAATTCTTTATATTTTTGAAGAACATTGATAAATGAATTTGAGGAAGTTGGTTTGAAAACATTTTGTTTCCACAGAACTCACTTATGAGCCAATGTCTTACTGCAACGTTCTTTACCGTAGCACACGTATGTTCAGCAGGAAAAATTCAATACATGACAGTAGTTTTCAAATAAAGTCTTCCATCTAAAATGTGAAAGAGAAACATTTGCTTTATATATTTATTTCTGCAATGAATCAAAAAGAGGAAAAAACTCACAAGACTTAAAAGCTCAGCAGAAGCAGTCATGCAACAAATCTGTAAAATGACCCCAATGGTACTTTTTGTCTAAAATAAAAGAAAATCATAAAACCTGAATGTCACCTTTGCCATTTCATCTGACAGTGGTCAAATTAACTCTGTTGAAAATTACACACACTTTTCAAGTTGTGAAAACTGTAACAACTTTTGAAGCTTTAATGTATGCTGGACTCATATGAGTGCTAGGGCACTAGGAATGTAGGTGGAGCCTCTGTGCATGTGTTTTTACTGATATGCAAACGTAACTGAATAGTGCTGAACAGCAATTATTTCCTTCATGGTTGCAGAGCAAAAAAATCTTCTTGCATGCAATCGTTAGTACTCCCATCACTAAAGGCATAGCTCATACTTTCTGATTTAGCTGTGTTGTTAAATATACCATGTAATGTAACCATTGTGCACATTTGTAGCTATTTACATAGAACCCAATATAGGATATTTAATCGGTATCAGTGAAGTATAGCCTCCTTCCCCCCATAAATGAGATTAACTGAACAATTACTATGTTAAAGATATAAGCACGTTTCTCACAACATTTTTTCCACCCAAGTGAGGAGCATATATTTAAGTGAGATATGTGAGGGAACATGAGAAACTATAAGCTCACCTAGCCAGCAACAGTTGATCTAGAAAAATTTGAAGAGAACATACTGCCACAACACATCTTCACCTAATTTGTACGTACAAAGCAATTTTTTCTTCACTTGGGACATGAATATCTTAAATACATCTATTTTCATAGCAATATAAAGATTATTTTTTAAAAAACAGAAAACAGACAGAAAAACTTCTTAGCTATTTGACCTGTAGGGTAGAAAGTGTTTTCCCCATGTGAATAAAGCACATTACGAAGCAATTAATCCTCCCCAGTGCATAATTACTAAACAGTACTTATATTTTAGAATATAAGCATTTGCAAGTACAAGCTGTATCTCAGCTCTGAAAATTTGCATGAACTTCTTATTTAAATCTAAGTAAATTCAATAATATTTCTAAGATTTCAGAAGTTTTTATTTCTGTTTTGGTTTTCTTAGTCTAACATTTTTATTCCAAATCAGTCTATAAAATTTTTATTAGATACACAGTAAAGAAATTGTGTGAGATAAACCTGTGCAAATAAATGCCGAAAATTTTTAAATGCTTGGTTATCATTGAAACATGTGGCATCACGTCCATGAGCTTACTGTAATTGTTGAGAGTAAGAAAAGTTTAACCTGAAAGCAGACAAAAGTACACCATAAACAGCTGTAAAACCTTCTGCACATCCCTTTCCAGTTCTTTCAGAACTGCTGGGGAAAGTAGGAGACTGCAGAATCCCTCTGCTGCAGTGATTCTTTTCTAGTGTCCCTTTGTTTTTCCTTTTCCACCACTAGGTTTCTTTTGCAAGCTTCTGGGGTATATGCCCTTTTGCCACATTTTTACTTGCCATCTTTACATTTTTCTACCCCCTTTCCCTACTTTTTTATGTTCCTGGCTTTTTTATTTTTTTGGCAGACTAGATGATAACTTTCCCACTACATAAAAGTCCTTCCACTCAGAACCATTCTCTTCGCTCTTTATGGTCTTTTTTTGCACTGAAGAGAAATAAAAAGGAATTGAGTAAGGCCTTAACTTAAAGACTTTTTTATTATTATTTGATGCATGAAGACCAACAAAAATGCTTATGGGAATTCAGGAGAGAAAGAAGGAGCCTCTGAAATGGAGCTTGGTAAAACTGAAGGCCTGGAACACCATCTCCAAGGAAAACATGCATCAAGTACAGGATAGCTAGCACTACTCCTGGCCACATTTCCATATAGTTCTCCCAAACATATTGAATAAACACAATAAACATTTACAGCACTAAAGCTGTCTGGATACCTCTGTAGGAGTATTACTCTGCATATATACCAACACTTTGGCTATACTGAATGTACACTTGCTAATGAGTGCTATGCATAATTCCTACACCTTAACATTCTGATAACCTGCAGTCAGTAACTTATTTTATTTTACTATACTAGGTCTCCATTTACCTTTTAAAATAAAGTATGTATTAAAACATCTCAATTAAAAATACAGCTGCAGGAAGCAGAATGCTTGTAGGAGCCAACAAAAGATGAACAGAAGTACAGTTTCAAAATTCAGCTCTATTTTACACTGCTTAAGGATCCAACCTGGCAGTGAAATCAATAAGAGGTTTTTCACTTTTAAAAGAAGACACTATCAGATCCTGCATTCTGTATCCACAGACTGAATAAGACAATGAACAAGAATAGAAATGGGCAGCTCCACAAAGCACCTTCCTTTCAAAGTAAGAGGATACTTGTTTATATATATATAAGTTCTCTTCAACATCTTCATTAATGGCTTGGCCACAGGACTTGAAGGAACACTAAGTAAATTTGCCAATGACACTAAATTGGGAGGAGCCGTTGACTCCCTGGAGGGCAGAGAGGCCCTGCAGAGACACCTCGACAAATGAGACAGGTGGGCAATCACCAGCCATATGAAGTTTAACAACAGCAACTGCTGGATTCAGCACCTGGGATGAGAAATCCTGGTGGTGTGCACAGACTAGAGAACGACAGGTTGGAGACCAGTGCCACGGAAAGGGACCTGGGGGTCCTGGTCGATGGCAAGCTGAACATGAGTCAGCAATGCCTGGCAGCCAAGAGGACCGGCTGTGTCCTGGGGAGCATCAGGCACAGCATCGCCAGCCAGGCAGGAGAGGGGATTGTCTGGAGAGGAAGCTGTATGAGGAGCAGCTGCAGTCATTTGTTCTGTTCAGCCTGGAGGAGACTGAGGGGAGACCTCATTGCTGTCTTCAATTTCCTCCCACAGGAAAGTGGATGGGCAGGAGCTGATCTCTTCACTCTCGTGACCAGTGACAAGACTTGAGTAAACAGCATAAAGCCAAATCAGGGGAGGATTAGGTTGGATATCAGAAAAAGGTTCTTCACCTAGAGGGTGGTTGGGAACTGGAACAGGCTCCCCAGCGAAGTGGTCACAGCACTGTGGCTGACAAGTTCATGTAGCCACTCATGAATAAGGAGCAACAGGTGAATAGCTCTGCACTTCAGAAATTCAAAGACTTCAGTTGTGCTAGGAAAAACTCACAGGTCTGCAGAGGAATGATAGCCTTACATCACAAAGTGGTGACCAAATACAATCCCTATATTTGACTGCTGTCTCTTTCCATTGGTGACTCCTACTACCTTGTTCCTATCCATTTCTCTTCCTATTCTTAATGTTCTGAGGTTCTTCCCAAATGACAGGAACTTCTCAGTGCTATTGCCAAAGCCACCAGAATCACTTCGCCTCTAGGTGTAGCCAGAGCTCCTAGCTTAATACAAGTGGAGTATTACCACTGATAGGTCTTCAATGATTTCAAGGTTAGAATCACAGACAAAACCTACAAATCATGAAAGAGATCAGCAAATCAAGCCAGCTCATCCTTTGTAAGCCAATGTGAAAATGCCACTACTTCTAAATCCTGAGCATGCCTGTGCCTTCTGCCTCCTGATCAGCTTTAATTTAACAGCGACACAGGCCTGTTGCATTACTTTGCTCTGTTAACAAATGCAGAATTTGTTTACCAGCATAAAAACAATTTCATGTAGAACAAATATGGAATATTTTAGCCACAGAAACATATGCATACAAACGTATACTACACAAACATACACACACATACAGAGCTTTCACTAAGGATGTTTACAACACTGGGGAATATTTTTAGCCTACAGAAAACTGTTGATCTGTGGTGAAGTTTCCCAAATTTACATACTGTTATATACAATATAAATACATAAAACTTACTTTTACTATTAGGAAGTCAAGCAAAAACACAAACTGGGAAAATACTGCTAAATTTCTAAATACAACTGTGTGTGATTAGCAGATTGTCATCTGTTTTAATTGCTCTTTTGCAAATGGCAGTGTTCAGCAAGATCACACAAGCTCATGCTAGTAACTCAAACTGAAAATGCCACTACTCCTAAACATCATTTGTTTTTGTCTGTGGATTGATATGACAGAAATTCTACCCAGAGTGAGGGAGTATTTTTTTAGATCAGCCCTTTTTAATTAAGATTCATTTGGAGGATTTTGAATGAACATGCCGAAATAGTTAAAAGGTCATAAATGTTATAAAAAACAAACAAATGGAACTGACATAAAAGTTTGCAATGCTGAAACAAATCATATGCCTTGAAATGCATTCCCACAGAGATGTCATCTGGGGAATGATTCACATTAGCGTTCTGTGGGCAGCTTGCAGTAAGTACCTCTATGGGCCCAGCATTTTCAGAGGTAAAAACAAAAACCCACTCAAATATTATTACTATTAATATGCAACCTTGTAAACTGACAAAAATGTACAGTGAAATGTTAAGTTCTGTCTTCAGTTGCAAACTAAATAAGTAATCCATTAGATGGTAATGTGTGTATTTCTGCCTCTCAGTGTGTCACAGTGGGATTCTTTGCCATCCAAAAAATTGTATTTTAGTTTGTATTCTCAGAGTTACTTCAAAAATAAATGTAATAACAGTGATCACCATGACTATAATACTGCAATTTTTGGTTTATGAAAATCTGCAAATCAACGTCCAAGGAATTCTGTCACATCTGAATTCAGTCACTTGCTATCTTATAAAAGCCTACTCTAAGGAATAAGATAGCGTTTTCTGTAGTTAGGAGCTGAAAACAGCCAACCAAGTGTCCAAACAGACAAAAAAGATACAGTAGCCTAACACATAGAGCTGATAAGAAAAAAACGTCCAGGGTGCAGGTTAAGAAAAAAAAAAAAAGGACAAAATACTTTGTAAGAAGGAAAATCACAGAATCATAGAATGGTCTGGGTTGGAAGGGACCTTAAAGATCACCAATGACCACTCTCCTACCGTGGGTAGGGATTCCTTTCACTAGACCAGTTACTCAAAAAACGAATGATACGAAATCTCGGTGTGAGCTTAGGATGTCACGGTTTGAATATTTTTTATCTTTTTTTTTTTTTTTACTGTAATTTGCGAGCTGTGGAATAGTAAATCCCAGCCCATGATCCAAGAACCCTTGCATCAAAGTAGCCACAGTTTTAGTCATTAGAATTCCTTACTTCATTTAACATATTTTTGTCAAATATGGACAAGCCAGTGATAGAAGCCAATTTTCACTCAAAATGGGTCTTAAGGGTATTTGAATAGTGTATCTATTAATCTCTTTGTATTTTTAAAGAACAAAGGTTGATGTCTCTTACTAATAAGAAGTGAACAATTAAAGACAGGAACTTTATTCCTAACTATGACTGAAATTTTCTGTGATTTTGCTTTTTTTTTTTTTTTTTCTGTTTTTCTGTTCTCTCTTTCAAACTTTCTGTTTCTTTCCCTTTCCATTTTTGGTAGGTGGGATTTCATGTACTTATGGTTTGTCAGTCTCTTTTCTTGTCCTTAGGAAAATAATAGAAGTGTTAGCTGAAACCTCTAAGGACTGTATTAGCACAAATACCCAAAAAAACCCAACAGAAACGCATAAACTACACATGCATACGCATTTAATGGAAATTAAAGGTTCTTCACTCATAAAAATCCATTTGAGCCCCATCTCTACGGCTGGTGACTGAGCTGATCTGAGCTTAGAGTCCACTTCTAAAATCACATGTTGCAACACAAAATCCCCAGGACTACCCCATGTCCTGCTAAAGACAGCAGATGCTTCATACTGAAATTAAGTATACTGTTTCCAGACCCTCCAACCATTAAAAACTGCTGACTTCAGTTTAAAAGAAATAAAACATCAGTGACCTTAAATGGGGCTACTTATATCTAAATAAAAGCAAAGCTGCTCACTTGTGCTAAGTAACATAATAAATTGCATTTCCTGTTAGGAAGTAGCTTTATTGAAAATGGTAGCTATTTTCTCAGAAGTTATTTCCAGGCACCTGTAATCTTAATGAGGTTTGTCCCTTTCAAAGAACAGTTGTACGTGCATGCCCGAATGCACACAACCTCTTCAGCCCGGAGCTGATAAAAGCATCTGCATGCCATAGCTCAAGCACATTTAAATTATATAACTGGTTGGTTTATTTGTTTTAATAAGATGGGGCAAATGTGAATCACAGTGTACTTCTAACCTTTCATTCAGGTTGATGTTTTAATCATTTGGAGGAAGAGAAACAAAACAAAAGAAAGGGATGGCAAACAAATGGTAATGATTCATGTGATATTTGATAAGACAGCAATGGGAAGTCAAAATAAAAGCAAGCATATTGTGGCAGATGGAAGGGATCTTAGTCAAGTTGTAACCCTTCTTCAAAAAACTTAAAGGAAACAACTAATTAAGAAGGAAATATATTTTTGTATACTCTTCATGTATTTCATTCCAAACAGAGACACAAGAGGATTTATTTTCCACCGAAGAGGGAAGATAAAAATGGGAGTCTAACTTTTTAATCATGGGAAAATCATTTATGATGAGCTTGAGTCTTTTTCAGTTTGCAGAGTGTGAGACAAAAAGCCCAGCATTTGTACAATTCAGTCATGGAATCAACTGAACCTAACTTCTCATAGTATTCCTAATAAAGTGCGAAACAGTATGTTGTGAGGGGAAACAATTCCTCCCAGGGTCTAGGGTTAATGACAACACTGAAGTTTTACAACTCAACAGTGAAAAGGAGGGACAGAGGGATATTTACTAAGTGGACATTGTTACTGGCAGCACAAGTAGATCACGTATTGCGGAACATGGATCCACTGCCATCTTCCCTAGCACAGTGAAAGCAAAGTATAGGAGATGCAGGAAAGCTGGCTCAACCACTGAGGCTTTGAAATTCAAACCATTTGTTCTGTAAAAAAAGTACTCATCCAGTTTTTATGCAAAGATGGGTGATTTCACACTGCATGTTCATTAAACGCATGCAAATATGAAGTATGTAAACATATTTGGCCAAACACTATCCCAGTTTGCCCTTTGTGTAACACCAATAAATTAGTTTCAAATTTGCATATTGTTATTAATCATACACCTTTCATTTCTCTACTTAACATTCATGTACAAATATATTTGTGTTAATACTCAGTGCAAATATTCAGGAAACTGAGTTGTCCATGTGTTTCTTTTTAAAATAGTAATTTATACGTAGGAGATTTTAATTCTAATTTAAGACATAAAACTAAGCCATGGATGTGTAAAAAAGAGCATCTAAACACCTTTTTTCACAGTTATTTTTAAATATTGAATATCTTCTCTCAGTAATTTTAATGTGTTTTAATCATTAATATATATTTCCATCACTCCCATGTAACCGTGGGAGTAAGCTAAAGGTCAGCAATCTGGTCTTTAGTAAACTAACAAAGCAGAGGAGTACCTGAGTATGTCACTTTCTATTATTTAAAGATCATATAGAATGCATAAAACTGGCCATTTTGAGGACTGAAAAAATTGAACTAGTAAAGTGAGAAATTGTTTGAAATAAATAGATTTTTTTTTAAAAGTCACATTGTCTTTTCTTGTTGCTTCACAAACTTAGCAACCCTTTTTCTATTTGTATAAACAGAAGAAGCCGTAATCAAAAAAAGACTACAGAACTGATTACTTACAAGCACTGAACCTGAGTCACTAAGGCATCTTACTGTGTCACTTCATGTTGGTAAAAACAAATAAATTAATAATGATAAACAACAACAACAGAGACACAAAACAGAACAAAACCCTTTCAACTGAAGAATCATGTGGAAAAGTTATTAAAGGATGAAGTCACAGCTAAATACAATCAGCCTGTGAGCTTCCACAGCTCATTGTGTTCAGTGCTGTTTGTATCACAGTGCAGATAATTTTGGTGCTGAACAATCTGTCCTGCATAAAACAGTTTTAAGTTCTACAGAAAGGTGTGCTTTTTTTGCTACTGTATTTCCAGAAACATAAACAACTTTTTTTTAATATCAGCAAACAACCTTGGATCTGGTAGCAGCAAATTGAAGAAGAGTTGAATATTGGACCATGGTTTCTGCCTGGCATCTTCCTTCCCTTTGTTTGCTTGGTTTCAGGGTTTTTTTATAAAGTCTAGATGGAAACAGAATTTCCTACTCATCCCTTTAGTCTCATTAGTCTTCTTTCACTTCTCTCTATTTTGCCTCCTTTTTTAGTGCTTTGCCCAAATGATCACTTTTTTACACTAAACATCATCATCCAAGTAATCTTACATACAAGATATCAATCATACAGTTAAGCTTCAAACAGGCTTAAAAATAATTACTTTCCTTTTCTGGAGAGAAAAAGTGGTCATAAAATGAAGTTGGAACAAAATACAGTAGATCAGCGTTTGTTGGAGCTTTCAGCAGTTTTTGCTTCTGAGCTGAATTACAGAAAATATCTATGCAAAAGTACATAGAAGTTGGTATTTCTTTAAAACTACCTTCCATATACACACAGAACAGAAACGCACACAGATCCTTTCCATCACTTAACTAGAAGGTGATACAATAGGCAGGATACATGTATACACAACTGTAGATCCCATAAAAAATTGTGAATTAATAAAGGTCTTTTATACAATTCTGAAAAAGTAACATGGGTCATGATTTTTTTTGCTAGGAATAGTTGTGGCCATAGTTAGTACTCTCCATCAACACAGTGTGATGTTAATTTCTTTCAGCAGATACAAATAATTTATGAAGACGAGATTTTCTAAAGTACTCTTTTCTAGAGCTTTACACCCACTACTTCTCAAAATACAAGAAAGGACTTAGATCTAATAACTACTCCTACACAGAGCACCTCTTCTGATTCACAAAATCAGAAACCTACCTCACCCTTCTCTCCCAGCCACATCTTTTCTAAAAAAGTAATTTGAATTTCATGTCACCCAAGTAACTAAAAGGCAGACTAGTGTTTTGTGGTTTTCAGATTAAACACCACAATTAATACAAGAGTATGTAACTGAGATGCTATTTGAACTGCTGCGAAGTTTACTGGAAAATAGAGACCACTTAAAGAAAGTTATATCAATCTGCATATGTAATTCTGGAATATGTGGAATCCTTTTTTAATATCAGTATCACATTAGCCCGCCACTTTAATACACAACCACCCTTGCTCTCATCTGTGTGCTAAAACAGAGTAACCGCCCAATGCAAAACATGAAGAAATAGTCACATGCAGAACAGGAAGGAATGAGGCTGTAAAATAGATTGCACAGCAGCAAGCTTATGGAAAATCTGTTAAGGATGCATGGGATGTCAAAACATATGTAACATAACATTGCTGCTTTCAGGTATTTTGTATGAAAGGAAGTTTATGGAAGACAGTGGCACCAAGCAGTGCCATTCAGCTCCAGAACAAGAGTCAAGGCAACAGAAACCAAATCATAAGTCATGCCCTAGGAAATGGGCTACGAACGGAAGTCACACATAATTCTTCCAGCACACAGAAACAGATACAGACCTTAATGAAGCTCCCAAGGCTTAGTATGAGCGGCAAAACTACAAAACTGAAAATAAAATCAACTCATGTTAAATCTGAGGAAGACTTCAAGCTGAAACATGTTTGTGGAGTCTAACTCAGTAGTTAGCTCTGAAGCAGCACTTAAGCAAAAGGCTTTTGTTCTTATCCAGAATGAAAAGTACCAGCATTTTAGATTATGAGGGAAACTCTGCTTCTGTGACAAGTGCTAATGCTAGCCCAGGACGGTTGCTTTTCAATTCGGAGTTCATAATAGTTCCCCTAACTACTTGTAAACTTCCATCTTGAATACATCTTCATAGATGCATTTAAGTACTGCAGTGACAAGCCAATCTTCCCCATTCCCTCTCAGTGGTAACATAATTTCAGATAGGTACTTCAAAATGATTATTCTACCCTCCCAGGCAAAACCAAATTAGCCTTAGGGCCAGGTGGTTTGAATTTGGCACCACTCTGTGTCTTTGCCAGTAGAGATTCCTCAGAAAAAACAGCATGTCATGACAGACTGTGTCCTGGATGCACCCCACTATAGAAATCCCAGACCATATGGAAGCAGCATGCTTTCCCAGAGAGAACTTAACACCATGGTTCATCATCAAAAAGTAAGCAAGAGAAAAGAGAATGGCTAAATTAAACCACAGAGCAGTCTTAACCTGTGATTTTGGGATCAAGTGACCACCTTGGAGTCAGAAGCAATAAGCTGTGCAAAATATCTGAAGTGTAAAATTTTCTTGCTTCAAAGTGTGATTTTCTCAAGACAGTGGAAATGAGGTTGCTTTTACTTCTCCCCCCCCCACCCCCGCCATGTCCCTCCCTCTCCCCACCTCCCCCAGCTTTCCACTTACACTGTTTCTTATCAATAGCAACACACTAATGGCATTGTACAAGCCACTCACAGGACATTCCCTGGAACAGTGTTTAAGATGCTGGTTATCCATGCTCCAGGTGAACTTAGACTGGAATAATTTCAGAACAGGCTACTAGTACAGTAGCCTATACTAGTACTCTATTCCTCTACAAGGAATAGAGTCCACAATATGCAAATAAAATTAATTGATTTGCTTATCACAGAAGAGCAACTGATCATTCCTTGTATATACACTAAATAATAGTAAGAGACACAAACTAATTCTATTGCAGGAACTCAGCTCTGGAGTAGTCTCTCAGGATGATGGATGTATTTAAATGGTCTTTACAAATATATTTGTGATATGAGAGCCTGAAAAGGCAGATTTTAAAGCCCATCTAGTACTATCCCTAATGCAATGCTTTATTTCTTTATAGAAAGAGAGGCAAGAACTGAGTATATCCTGAATATATTTATTGAATATCTGGTCTGGTAAAATACATTTGGGTATAAAGTTAATTTTAGCTGGAAAATCTAAGGAGTAAATGGTTTTGCAAGAATATGAAAAAACCTAGAGGGAAACCTTATGAAATGAGGATTCTTCTGTGCACTGAATGTTTGAGATCAAGCTCTCGAACTATTGGCCATTTGGAACTGGAATAGGACTGGTATTTGTATGTTTTAATAGTGTTTTAGCCTTTCAGTATTTTAGCATTGGGAACCAGATTGCATCGGATGGCATAGTTACTGCAGCGAAAGTGACTGTGATTGTCAACAAATTTGATAGCAAGGTTGAAAATGGAACTGATCCTCTAGTCAGTGCACTACTTTTATGATGCTTCCAGTATTTCCAGTGAAGCCAAGGAGTCTGATCCAACCACAGTATTTTATGTCCAATTCATCAATGTGCAAAAATACCGTTCTCTCTCCAATGGCTAAGAGTGTATACCTTTGAGTCTGAGTATAAAGCTAAAAACAAAAGCAAATTATTGCTGCTTTTTATTTTATGTTTGTATTCAATATAGCTTGATTACTTGAAAGGAGTTGTAGCCAGCATATTGCAGCATGAAACAATATCATGAAAAATACATGTCTTTTAATGCAATGGTTGCACTGACAGTTTGTCACAGGCAAAATCTGCAGAATCAACATGGAGACTAAATAAACAAGTCAAAACTTGAATTATCTAATACAACATTGTATATTTTCAACAATCCATATTCTAATTTCATGCACATAAAGCAGCACTGTAAATTTTTTGGTCCTGCCTTCATAACACTTTGTTTCCAAGGCCAGCTGCAGCACGTTGTGATCCATCCTTTCTAACATCCATGACAAAACAAACTATTATGCTATTGCTGCTTTTCCTAAGCTATTAGAGGCTGCATCGCTTTTAAAAAATAAGGCTGACAAGAATATAATAGAAAAAATGTTTTTACCATTACTGGTACACACTTTGTGTTTCTCAACTAGGAAAAACAAAATGACATCACATTATCATTATATATGCTGCTGTCTCCCAGGATGTCCTTCAGGTGTTACGGAACCCTACAATGAGCAAAAGCAAAATATTTCTTTTTAAAGCTTGCAGTCTATTCTGTAGAATATATTTTCCTCTTTACAAGCCAGCTGGCAGTTCACTGGAAGAATACTTATTATAGATATATGCTGACAGCAAATTTTAGCTTAGATAGAACGTGATTCTGGCTAAGCAGTCCTTCCAAATGTGTTAATTTTAGTTTCACTTCCTTTATACTTCCTTTTCTTAGCTGATTTTTTAAAAATTTCGTAGGAACTTGAGATACTAACAGAGATGGGTCAAATTCCACATCAAATCCACGGGAAAGCCAAATGCTTGAATTACACAAAGGCTAAATTGTTTTATTCTTAATCATATCAATGTAAAAATAACCACTCCAAGAAAACACTATTTTTAGAATTAAAGTAGATTTAACATAATAATTGCTTGCTTTTCTGGTTTACAATATGAAATTGATATGAGTATTACAGACATTAAAAATGTGTTCATCTTAAAATAAAGTATTATAAATATTTCCTATTTCTCAAGGACACAAAAATGCCTCCTTTTTTTAATACTACTTCCAAAGAAAGAAAGAAAGAAAGGACAAAACCTAAAATATTTGACCACTTTTAAATTAAACCATCAGACCCTCAGCTAGTTGAAGTTAATATAGCTTTATTGACGGCAAGGTTATCTTTTCTTTCTTTTTTTCTTTTTCTTCAACTGACAAAATAGAGTAATTAAGTTGGAGTGATATTTTAGGAAGATGATTGCCTTCTTAACTCTTAACACTGCACAAAGGGCTGCCTGCCTGATAAAATCTCACTGCACAGTTTTATTTACATTTTAACTCTAACTGCTTTTTTGCTTCTTGAATATTTTAAGTGAATGTTGAATTCTCATTGTCCTTAACAGGATTTCTGACCCCTCAGTTAGTTTGGCATTATAGAAGAGACTGTCCCATACCAAACCAAAATGCTGTCACTCAGTAACATACCACTTCTGATCTAATGCAGAATAATTAACGTATGTCAATCTATTAAATTTTTCTCATATGAAGATTCAAGTAAGCCACCTTTACACAAAATTTAGGCTATCAAGTTTTCTAAATCCCATAAAATATTTTTCCAGCTAGTTCCCTCTACAAGATTTGAAACTAACTATAATTAGCTGATAATAGTTGTAAATTGCTGTATCTTGCATCGCCTCTTTTTGCCACTTTTTAATGCTTAGGACTCTGATCCATCACCAAAGAAAATATAAAAGCAGAAGTTAATAACATAACTGAACATCTACTGTGCCTTTCATCCAAGATCTAGAATACTTTACAAATATTAATTAAGTTTCACAACACCCTTGTGTGACACCAAAGCATTGGTGCTGACATCAAGAAATCAGTATATATTATTTCTTTCTTTATGCATAAAAACTTGGTTTCAGCTTAAGGCATTGGTTAAAAATGCACTGAAGCATGTAAAATGAGCTATTCCTTTGCCATTCAGAGCAAAACATCAGATGTAGAGCATATAAGTGACCCCAACAAATGGTACTGTTTTAATTGTGAAATCAATATTATCCACTCAATTTTTTGCTGAAAAATGTAAAATGGGCAAAACAGTGACTCCTTAGCATATACTTCTTGTGACTGTGTCAAATGCTACATCAATTCTTTGCAATGAGATAACCTCGAAGTATAATTACAAGCCTTGCCATAAAATGGATTTATTGTACAGAAAAAAATTCCATACATGACAAACAACAACCACAAAGAAATTACTTTCTCACCTGCAGAAACTGAATGCAGCTTTTCTGGAATATGACTGAGATTACTAAATTTGTTTGCAGTAGTCTGTACTGGGGTACTCTAATTATTATTTATAACGGGATGTAGTCTACTGTAGACATTTCTTTCCACTCCCTCCAATGAGGGTCAAGGGTGACAAGCAGAGATGCAGATGTCCACATTGAAGACTTCTATGCCACATCAAGTTAATTCCAGCCCATGTCTTGTTTACAAGCATAACTACATTTAAAAGGCAAAACATTTACTAGTTGTCCATTAAAAATCAGTAACGATACAGTAATAAAGTTACAGTAATATAATGCAACTATATGAGTAATATGATACTATTTTCCCTTCTAGAGTTCTGTGATACTTCATCTACCTTTTTTTCATGGTTCTTCTTCTATCTCTCTTTCTATTTCTCAATTTATGGCTGCTTTTGTTCTTATTTCAGAGTTTTCAGAATGCTTCTCTGACTCTTTTTTCATGCCTCGTGCCTTGAGTGGTAGCATCCAAATGAAACAAATGCTGTAAAGCTTCAGCATTAATGCAGAATTCAAGTTCTCTTTTCTACATTTGAGACTCATGCTTTATGCAACTTTCAAAACTGTACAGAATTATATGAAACAGAAAAGAAATTGTCAAGCTTGGATAGTTTTCCAGAACTGACGCAAAATTACCCATTTCTAACATCAGTAGTTACAAGAAGTGACTGAAATGCAGCTGCTCATAGTGTGATTACTGTCACAAGTATGCTGGAATTCTGAGGCAAGCAAAAAGGAAAATACTCAACACAGGAGTTTCATCACATTAACCTCAGACACCTGCACTGTACGTAGGCTACATTTGAGCTGGTTTAGCAGACTCCCTTTATAATCAATGAAGAAATTGGAAGTTGTGATTCGTTTTCTTCAAAGGGGGAGATGTGTCTATTACTCTTCATTGACTTTAATAGGAGTGCAGCCAAATAGCTCAGATAAAGACATCTACCCCACAAATGTGTGAAGTGGAACATATCCCTCCCACTGATAGTGTTTGGGTATTTTATAGATAATTACATTGCCTCAGCAGCTACTCCACACCTTCATAACACAGAGCAATATCTATACTGCCATTATGGTATCAGCAAAGTCCCACTATATCTTATCAGTTGAAAAAATTATAGGATAATGCAGCAAAGAATATATGACTGTATATAATCTTGATAGCTTAAACATCCTGTTTATTAAATTCTAAAGCACTCTTAAAGAGCACCTACTTTTTGGTCTCTGAAGGGCTGGCTTTCTCAGGTATTGCATGTCTAAAATAAATGCAAACACATTAATGTGTTTATAAACTCCTTGTTCAAGGATTTAAGCAAATGCAGGCATATTGAAAATGAGTAAAAATCCCATTGCGCTGTTTCACTGTGCAAATATAATTTCTTGTATTCTAAATCCCCAATCATTTGCTTGTTTCAAGTATATTTTCATTCTTCCAATAATATTGTACTCATCCTTGAAGTAAGCAAAACTCCTTTTCACCCTTCTTACTATGCACAGTGTTACCATTCCATATAGACACTATTTTAACCATACTTTCTCTTCTTTGTCCACAGACACTATTTCCAGCCATATTAAGTAGCTGATAGATTACTTTGGAATTTTAGGTGGTCCTCATTTTCAGTAATAGACTTCACCTTTGTCCCAGAGCACCCAATCATTGTCCTCTTATACCTGGGTTTTTTTACAGAAATAACTCTTGATTTCTTCTAATCTCCTCGCAGTTCTATATTCAAATTTTGCACAAAATTTCAATACTGATGATTTTTTTTTTCACTGCGTATTCTTATTCTGCACATCTGGCTATTTTCAATACTGCCTCTAAGTTGCTGATCACTGCAGCCAGGACTGTCCTTTGTAACTTACATTCATCTGTCTTACTCCAGGTTCAATCATTAAATACCAGGCAGTAACTCACCAACTCTAATTTTTTTTTTCCCTTAACTGTTTGTCTTTGAAATATACACTAATCCCATATCAAGTACAAACTCCTGCAGTATTTTAAATCCCAACCTATGATGCTAGTCTCTTTTTCTATGCATAATATCTGTTGTAGAAAAGCTGTTAGGTATCACAGGTTGGCAATAATAAAAAATACCAAAACATTTACCTTGTCATCCCTATTTGTAAAATATAAAAACCAAAAAATTATGATCAATGATGATAAAATTGAAATAATTTAAAAGCCCTTGAAAACTTTTGGTAGAGGGAAGAGGGTTTCTCCAATTTTAAATGTTGCTGTAGTCAAAATGACACAGAATGTGCAATAATGTGTTTGTTTTTCAGATACTGTAGGTCTGAAGAGATTTTTTTTGTATACTTCAATTATAAAAACATTTAAAACATACAAACTTGTGCAATTTTTATTTTAATGAAGATGAGAAGTTCATTAACGAAGATAAATATTTCATTAGATGTTAAATAAAACAAAGAGATTTTTTGGCTTCTCTCAGCACAAAATTCCTTTGAAAGATTAATTAATACATGCAAATTATGCAAATTAGACCCATGCAAATATTTTATGAAGACAATTAAGGGAACCATTAATTACTGGTTTTTTTGCTTCAGTGAGATTCATTCATTTAATTTTAATTTCACTTTAACTGTTTTGATGTATAATCTTGCAGCTAAGAACTTTATCTTTCCTAGTGGGTCACTTAAACTTATAAATTTCATCAAGTGAGCAGCAACAGAAATCTGCAAAGATATTCTCTGGGCTATGTTTAGTATCAAGAGAAATTTTTGACACAATGCACTCCTAGAAACTGCAAAACTGGAAGGGAATGTGAGCTCATTCTTGGACAAGGTTCAACTGCTGGAAAAGCAATTAATTTGCTTTGGCTGTGCTAATATAGGGGAATTAGAAAGTGTGACACAAGACAAATAGAAATAATTAGTTCTCCAAAATGATGTTCTCATTAATATGGTTTGAACAGTAGAAATAAAAAACATTATTGTGGCATGTCTGCATTCTGTCCCTAGCCACAGGAGGTAGGAAAATGCAAGATACAGCATTTTTTTTACCTTTGTAGTTTGTATGGTGGTGGCATTTAGTTTCATTTTTTATTGTAGGTTTTAAGAAAGGCAAATTGCGGACCTGATCCTGTTATCTAAAACCTACTGTACTTGCATAAAGCATGAGGAATCTCTACGCTTCTTTCTGTGAAAAGATGAAACCATAAACATAACTGACTAGGCTTTTCACAACAATACACTCAAGTTCCTAAATTGAAACTTTTATTTCAATATCTTTCATTTAAATCATATTTTATTACATGCAATACCCAAGGTATAATGTGTTTTTTCTGCAGCTTAAGCTCCTTTAGTAAAAAGATTGCTCTAGCAAAAGAGTTACGATATCCTCTCCAAATCCGGTAACATAATTTTCTTTTTCCATAACATGAATATACATACATTCATTTCACAAAGTACATAGAGGTGGATTTTCAGCTGCTCTCCTTAACACTTACACCAATACAAAGCAGGTTTTCTACAAGCAGTGAAAATCACTAGCTGGCACTCTACATAAACAGGCAACTAGAAGGCTTTTAAGAACATCTGCACACTTACGCTAGTATTTCTTAGCTTGTTGCAGGATTAAAGGTAGGGAAGACTTTGTGGCCCCGTTAAAATATTAAACTTTTCCCTCCCCTGAAGGTTTACCAAGTTCCAACTGAAGGCACCTCCCTTTGAAAGTTTTGCTGTCTACACACCTTTTATCTGGAATCAGTTATTAAAGTGCGATGACTTGGTATCATTTATTTCTTATTTCATTTAGGTGGTAAATCTACAGCATCTGAGAGAAATAGAGGTTTTTCTCTTTAAATACAAGGGGAAAAAATGTGGCCATGTGTTAACATTTTTTGAAAGCTGATTACCACAATTAACAAAATCCTTAAGTGCAACTACCACAGAGGTTTAGCAAAATTACCCTATAAAATTTCTAGAACTCACACTGCAATAATTCATTATAAAAATCCTAATGTCTTTAGGGACATTACTTATAAAAAGTTAAAATCTATGAAACCTTCCTATAGCTACCTATTGCTTAACAACATGGATATAATATGTCCATGTTCCTAATTTGCTATGAATATGTCAAATACATGGATGAATGATCACAATTCTTGCGAAATGCTGGGAAATGCCTTCTTCCTTGACCATCAATTCTGTTGCTAGTCAGCTGATTTTTTGAAGCTTTTATTAAACGTGTCTGTATTAATGACTTCTATATAAAGAAATATTAGAACTAGCACCTCATACCATAGCTGGTAGATTCTAGACTAGTATTTCCTAAAAAGGTTTTGGCATTCAAATATTGTTCTCCCTTTGTTGGGATCTTCTTATTCTCCCTCCACCACTGCTAACTTCTTTCTCAGTTTGACATTTTTTGCTTCTTCCCCAACTTTCTGTTTTAATTTCTGAGGGCTGCGGTCTTCCTTGCATTGTCTCTCTCTCCGTACTTCATATCTGAGTAGTCTAATCCATAAACTGAAATTCAGTCACCATATCCGTGTTGACAATTGACACAGCCCTTTGTACTCCAGGTCTGTTCCCTTCTGTCTGACATAAAACCTCAGTCTGCTTTTCTGATCCTCTGTGTGAATGTGTCGCTGCTCTGACAATCTTAGTTTGAGAAAACAGAGCTGTTAATCATTCACCCCTTCAGATTCTTCCTCATCTTCCCCACTACTACTCTTAGTCACTATGAACTACTCTTTTAATCTTGTCTGTCAGTAAAGTTCAAAATCAAGGTATCCTGTTTGTTTGTAACTTCTGACTCTTCATTACAACACAGTGTCTAAATTTATTCTCATAAAAAGTCTCTGCCCCTCATTCTCCTATCCCTCTTTCTAGCTATAAATTCACATGATGCTTCTCCACATATCTCACCTACTAAAGTTTCTGTCTCAGTTGTATAAACAAATTTGTATGGCAAAAATATTTTCCTAGTCTGCTTCTTTGAATTGTCACTCTCTTCTAATTCCCTCACTGGCTCTTCCCTTTTAAGTAGAAACACAGTACTTGAAAGGTTTTGCTTTACCCTTTGCATTGTGCATTACTTCTTATCAAAATGCTTCAGACTGGAGTGATACTTCCAAAGAAGCATCCTCACAATGCTGTCCACGGTTAAGAAGTCTCTCATGCAACACTTACAAGATGAACTCACTACAACCCTTCAGGTTTGAAGCCTGGATTTGCAGGTAAGTCTGACAGAATGACCTGAGGTTGGGAGTAGTGCCTGAATCCATAATGTGATCAGAATACAGGTTCATGGACATACATAACTTCCCATATATATCGAAGGCATTTGCCGGCACAGTCACTAACATCTCATAGTCATCATCTACCCTCAATATTTGTGTAAAGTTTTAAGGGAAATGACATCACTAGGTTACATTCCTTCAATAACTTTTGTTTACCTGGCCATGAATGGGACAGTAATTTCAATACTATTGTAGGGAACATAGGTAAGGATGATTGCATCAAAAGATTTAATGAATGCTATTGCCCCATTGCTGGCATGACATCAGTTTACCTCTTAGAAGAAACACACTAAAATACTTTTCCACATAAAACATTGCTGTTGCCATAACATACTCATGGCCAGATTTGCTTTTGATGGCTCAGGTGTAATTAAATGTTATATCTTCTTTGTGTTTTTGACTGGAACATTAAAAGGACAGGGCAGTAATGCATACATGCTTTCAGCTCCTGAAGCATAGAAAGTTCATACTGGTTTATCTTCACGTCTATGAATAAAAGTATAGCAGGTATTGAGACTGTGTGTACACAAGAAAGCTGAAGAAAAAAAATTCAATGTAACTTTGGGTTAGGAAGCTGGTAGAACCTACACTAATTAAATAATCCATTCTCCACTACTGTAGTTTCAAACCTTTGGAATGTCTTTATGCTAGGTGTTTTAACCAAACTGGTTGTATTTATGTAGAAGTACCAGAATAGATGAATACATAGGGTCAACTTGGTATGTGAGTAGCATTCATATAAAATCAAATAATAATCAAATAATGCTAGGCAGCATATGTTGTTGTATTTTCAAAGCTTTGTCTAACAAAGACTCGAAAAGACTTAGACCAGGTGCACTTTGTCATTACCCTGATATTCACAGAGGTTAGCCATCAGTCTGAGCAAGTGCAGAGCAAGCACAGATGATGTGCTCCATGTATTCTCTTAGCATGGAGTTTTGGGACATAAATCCTGTCACTGATATTCAAGTTTGTAAATTCCATCTTGTGATCCCTATATCTGTACAATGAGAAAGCATGAAAGAACATATAATAGGGAGGGCAAAACATGAAGGGCAGAATAAAATCTTTAGTTCTTGCAAGATTTAGGTTCAGTCTCTGATATACCCCAGATTTCTGATATGTCCATGATCAAGCTCCTTAGCCTCTCTATGATATAAAGATAATTGCTTTGTTCTGCATCACAGGAGTATTTCCTGATGTGAAGACTAAATCCATTAAAGACTGCAAAGTTATTCAGATATTACAATGATAAAATTTCTAGTAGATTTCCAGTTACTCCTGGCATAGCTCAAAACAATTTATCTGAGACAGCCACAAGGCTGCAAATTGGAATCAGTAACACAAATAAAAAATGAGTAAGTATCTACTTACTAAAACTCATATTCATGCAGAAACATAACAGATTAAGTTCCCTCTAAAAATGAATAACCAAAATTTAAGAAAGTAATTTTGGACTAGCTAATTTTTGTAGGTTTACAAAATTAGTGTTTTCTCATTAATAATCTGTCCTTAAACAATTTCTCAGAACTATTATGCACAAACACGCTTTTCTTCAGCTTGATGCCTAATTTTGTTTTGTTTCAATATACTTATTTACACTAGCAATTGAAAATAATTACACAATCAAAAATAATTTCTGTTGAATGTCTGCTAAAGACCAACTTTGCTTTTTTAGATGTTTTTTTCAATATGATTACTCTTGCAAGCTTCACGGCCAAAATGAATTATTTGTTTCAAATCAGAAAGAAAAAGGAGGCAGCTATGAAAAGATTTTATTATTGAATGTACAGACAGAAGTAAAAGATGTTCCAAAGAACAGAGAAAGTACTAGAATATGCTAAGACACATTAGCAAAGTTCAGGGCTGCCATATCCAGGACAATTTATTTGGCCAAAGAGCTGCTTTTGAGTCATACATGGTAAATATTATCAGATCCTTTTGGCAGTCAGTCAGTTTGGGCTTCTTTAAAACTAATTAAAAAACACAACTTTTTCTCCCTATTTCACTTTTTCTTTTCTTAGCCAAATGCTATGTTAAATACAAGCTAGTCCACAAATAACAGGGGAGCAAGATCTAGAGAAATTATCTCATGAATCTTCATATGTAAAAATTATAGGAGTGGCATAAGCCTTCCCTTTAGAACTAAAACAGAAATAAATATATTTTTATTCTATATATATAATAAATGATGAATTTCTATTTAATATAATGTATTATATAATGTATTTAACATAAAGTATAGTATGTCATATGTTCAAAGGCACTCTAAATGATCAAAAGGGGTTGATTCAACATCTGGTATGATTTGAGTCAGCCTTCCACATCCTGTAAGGCTTCCAGATGCTGCTCCAGAAAGGTCTGGATCTTCTGGAGGCATGATGCAGATGCAGATGTCTCAGATGTACTGGAGCATCTCAAATAGCACAGGTCATCTACTTGTGGACAACTAAATAACTTTTTAAATATTGTGATAATTAATGTTAAGATAAGAATATCTTAACTTCTTTCTGAAAACCTCATTTCAGAGTTTCAGACATGCAGGGATAAGATAGGAAATTGATTATGACCTTCCTTGGTAGATTAGCTCACATGGCTGGCTTAGAAATTTTTTCTTCTTTGATGCAGATTGTGGCTGATAGTCAAAAAGGGCCACTGAACAAGATGGCCACCGTTTATATTTAATGGTTTAAGTCTCATTGAACTTGAAATTCAAGATCTGAAATTTAATGTGGATTCGATGCTGCTTTTTACCTACTCAAGCTGTAGCACCTTTCAGGAAGGACACATGATCTCCCTAATAGATTTCCTCTTACTTGTACTAAATGGATAAAGCAACTTACTGGCTACTAGTCTACATTACTAGTTCTCTGAAGCACAGTACTTTTAGAAGAATAGAAAAATATTGCAGTTATTTTGGTGTAAGAGTTGTCTCCCTCATGCTTCACACAAGTCACAAGGGAATTGCATCTATTAGAAAAATCTCAAATAATTAAATATTTTGACATCTGTTCATGTGAGGTCCTAAGGATTTAATAGAAGAATGCAACACTTAATATTGAACGATGAAATTCCTTTATATGGCTGTAATACACAAACATTAGGAATTTTTAAATCTTTATAGAGTTTAAAAAACTAATGACAAGAAACAATCTTCTTTATGGCACATCTTAACATGATGTGATGCCACTTTCCAGCACTTGTCTAAGATGTAGTAACAGTGGCTGAGGGGAAAAAAAAGTATAAGAGAAAAAGAGACAGCTCTCTACACACTGTGGAGACAAATACTGATAAACAGCTTACAGCTAGCAGATCTAGCTCCTCAACCAGCCTCAGAATGCTCAGGATTATAGTTCAGTTGCGAATGATGTGAATGAACTAGAAATCCACTTTATTATACCTGTTTCATGGTAGGCTACAGAAACACCATTTCACTGAAATGATGTTGTTTTAATCAATTTTTTAATACTGGTTTATTAAAAAAAAAAAAAGCAAGCCTTTTAGTTCTTTCTCTAGAAGGGAAAATGTTATTTATTTTTTTAGCTGATGAGACTATGCTAGAAATGTACGTTTTACCTGCCTGTTCAGGTTTCAGTTATCTTCTGAGGGAGAAGATGATGGGAACAAAGTACTTATGGGAATCAAAAATACCTAGGATGGTGGCTTGCAGTGCCCATCCTTCCCAGGTAGCAAAACAACTGGGGTTTCCTCAGAAGTCTATTAGGTAAGAATTCATCCATCCTATCCTTCCCTCTTTGAATAAGATGAACATGTAGGATGAATGAGAATGAAAGTCAAAATTCCATATAAAGTCTTAATAGCCTCTTTGGAGCACAGTATGGGGTTTTTTTTAATATTCTTATTGTCCTGAATTTTCCCACTTGACTCTGTTCATGCTTAGTCATTAATTTTACACATAGTTCCTTTAAAAGTGAACTGAAGTACCATGTTGGAAGACAATCTGATTGATTAACCATTCATCTCAGTAGAAAAGTCAGGAACATATTTGATTTCCATCAGCTTCATATATATACAGCTATAAAATGAGACGTAAATTGCAATAGATAGCAATTTCAAATAAAATGTGAAAAATTTTATGTAAGAGTATAAGTGTTGAATGAGAGAGTTGAATAAGAGTACTTTGCAACATATTTGTAACTGCATATTCACTCTGTGCCCTTCCTTTGCTTTTTGGGTGATAGATAACAGGATTATGTACCTTGAAGTTTAAGGGTGTAGCTAACAATGACCTATGAATGCTATGAAACAATTGTCTATTTATAGGTTACTGCCTGCAATCAATACCACCTTCTGTTTAAGTTAATCAATGTTGTCTTTAATTGATTAGCTTGGGTTGAAAACCTGCCAAAGTGCTGACTCCTGGGCAGGGGGATAAGGAACATACTTATTGCTGTTTGGTTTCCATGCATTGTAAGATAATTTCAGTATTTATCCATGGTCAATGAAATATGAAGCAAAATAAATCTTTAACATCTATTTCCTCATTGAGTATTCCTGTATCAACAGTAAAAGACAGATGAACTAGCAAGAGATGTTTTAAATGTCTACTATAGAATCTAGGTTTAAAAGCTAAACTATACTGGATAGTCTGTCAAGCCAAAAAAATCAGTAAAACAAGTGTCTTTAGAACTTGTGAGATGTAAACTAGTAAGGCTTAGGAGAAATAAAAAAAAAAAAATATTTAAATTAGTGTGCATAGAGAGAGCCAAGCTCTTTCTAAAATGTATAAAAATTAAGAGAACCTATTTTCAGAGATATATCTTCTGCAACAGTAATGAAATTCAAGGTGGTGCACACAGATTAATGTTGTTATTTATTATTGTGTATATAATTTCATTGAAGTGAATAGCACTGTTCACATGAATAATAAGTGCATGACCCTGACATTAATACAAGGTGTTACACAGTGAAGTCAAAAAGCAACTGAAGTTTAAGGCACTAATCAGAAGGAAAATGAAGCATTATGTGTTACTGCAAATAAGAACAGCATTGAACCAGCAAATATTTTATAAAGACTGAACAAAACTAAAATAGAATCAGATGGAACAACCAAAGGGAGTTAGTAAGGCAGCTCCACTATATGTCACTGACGGTTAGACACTACAATTCTAACAGTGTCTCACCCTTAAGACCACCACTAGGTCTGAAAATAAATTTTCTTTTGAGCATAAGAAAGACAGAAGAGCAATGCAGAAAACACACCACCCTTCAGCTTCTATAATTGAACGGTGCATGTGCATACGTTTTCACCAATGCATCAATTTGTTTGACAAACTCTAGCATGCAGAGAAGGATCAATAACAAAACAGCAGATATCACTTCCCAGTGGGTCACTACAATGGCTTTGCTCCATTCTGTTGTGTTTCCCACATTTCTGGTACCTCAGCTCACTACTCCTACCTAGAGAGGTGTTGGAATAACCCAAAGGAGAGCAGTCACATTACAGAGACAGTCCTTTCTTATGCCTGCAGTTAACCAAAACTGTAGAGACTGAAACCAGCTGTCTTACTGACCTTTATTTTAAAAAATGGAAAATTTAAGGAAGAAACCTGATAATCAGCCAGGTAAAAAGCAAAATGCAAAAGCTATCTGTCAGAGGCCTGAAAGTCACATTTTCACAAGACATGTTATTTCACATTGGCAGGCCTTCATAGTGCTTGTTGACTCCTAAGCTGAATAAAAGAATTTTTACTGACAAATTAAATGGAAATGATTAGGTTCTTTGCTTGGTTGCTTTTTTTTTTTTTTTTTTTAATCTGGCCACATAGAATAACAGGCTAAGTGGCCTAAAAATCACCAAAATGTTTATCTCCAAACAAGTCCGTCCACTGTTTTGTCCTTGCTACTCCACAGAACCTTTTTAAATTTCTATGGGTCTAGAATAGTCAGCTGTTTGTTTCCATAAACAGCCTAGCTAAGTAGCAGATGTTTCCTTGGGCAGTTATTCAACATATCTAGAAAAAAAATCCCTTTGCCTTCCAGGCTTCTGACAGCTTTGTTTCCAGCTCCTGACTTCTTTTCCCTGCTGAAATGTTCAACCTTTATAGCAGGCCTGCACAACAGGTGGGCCATGGGTCTCTTGCAGTTTGAAAAACCATTTGTTTGGCCCTTCAGCTGCTGAGAAGCATCATGTACTGTTTGATTTGCCCTGCTGCCAAGAGGCAGCAACAAGATGTCCAGCAGAAAACGCATATCTCCTGGCTTGTCACTGATCCCTCAGAATGCATGTGCCTCCTAGTCAGCCACCTGGTCAACCAGCAGCCACATGGCTCCAGATCATGCACACACACATTGCCTCGTAGGTCAAGGAAGCAACATATTAAAAAATATTTGGGATATTCAGAAGTAGTACTTGGCAGGGGAGGAGGTGAAACAGACGTGGAAGGCAAATGAGAAAGCAACAATACAGGGGAAGCTGGAAGTGTTGAAGTGGGTTGACAGAGAAGGAATGTCACATGGGAAAATGAAAATGTATTTTCATTCTGCAAATTACCTGATCCATTCATTTGAGAATTCTGGCCCTATACTAAACCCAAGCACCTTTCTGCTAGAAGTCCCATGCAATAATAAATGAGTAACAACAAATCCATAGTACTTACTAAGTGGTGATAAAACCAGAATAACTGATGAGCAAGTGTCAATTGAATAAAAATGCAGAATTTACAAGTTAATATACATAGAGAGACATTTAGCAGTTTCAAGACTTTTAATGAGGAAAAAAAGGCAAGAAAAATCTTGGTAAAATGTATAAAGAATCAGGTGCTTTTCTTAGGTTTAATTAATTAATACTTTAGAGAACCATGGTTTTACATGGCATTATACAGGTGGATGACCTCGTCTCTAGGCAGCTATGGATGCACATGGAATTGCTTTAGATTAAGGGGGACATGGAAAGGAACAGACAGAAATGCAGAGATAGGAGATAGAAGCTCTGGGAAAAGATGCAATTATTGAAAGGACTTTACACATAAAAGAAATGTACTTAACACTGGTCATCACAGTCAATATCATGAGGAAAATAAATGAAGAAAATACTAAAGAGAAGACTTCTTAGTTAAAGGTGCTGCAAAGAACACTGATGTCCCTAGAAAAGAAATAAATGTTCTGTCATTTGAGGATATTGAAAACTATTTTTAAAAAATCATTAGTTAATTTGAGAGTAGTCGTGCACTGGAAAATGTATCCTATCTATGATTAGCAGCCAACAGTAATCTTCTCTAATTCTACAAACATGAACTCATAAAAATACTCAAGATTTACAGAAATTAGGACAAGAAGTCTGATATGATTGGAATTGGAAACAAGGACAGAAAATGTGACTGGGGGAGTGATTGAGACTGGCTAAATACATAGGTAGAAACACAGAAACCGGGGCACTGGAAGACACTGTGAAATAAAGTAATAAAAAATGATTGGCTGACAATAACTGAGACTGAAGTTGGGGGACTGAATTATTTGTGTTAATAGACAAGAACAGAACCCAGTGGTTGAGAATAGAAGGAAAGAGGGGACACAGAGCACAGATAGGGCAAGAAAGTCAAGTGAAGTCATCTGAGGTTTCTTAGAGGGAGAAATCTTGGTGAGTAACTGGACATGTGGCATACAGATAGAGTGTTATGAGTCAGTAGATATCCGGATCTTGATCAACAAGGATATTAGGCATAAGAAGTCAAAACTTTAGAGGCTGCCATTATGACTGGATATAAAAAGAAACTTGCATTGAAAGGTGTGAGAGAAAAAGGATCAAGAAAAAGATTATAAAATTGGAAAGTTGATATTAAGACTGATAGAAAACCCAGAAATGAAAGAGAACCAAGAAAAAGAAAGCCTGGTGGAGACACTGTTAGAGGTGATACAGGTTGCAAGAAAAATGAAAGGAAGATTCTGTCCCCAAGAGCACAAAATGTATCCCAAGATTGTCTTTATCTCAGCAAGTATCTGTAAAACTCCCATAGCAAAATGGTCATTCCTTAGGCCACACTGCTCATATTAAGGTATTACAATTTATCAGTTACTTGGTTAGCTTTATCACTGTGAATCTTAAGATTCAATTCCACATGGTTGTCAGACATTGTCTCACAGTGAAACCTCTGACTTTGTAGTTTACTTGTTAAGAACACAACCCTAGAGGATAGTTATCTAGGACATTAGTGAAGCAAAGCCCTCAGCTGTTAGAAAATGCCAAAATTAAGATTTAATATATGGAAGAAATTTAGATACTCATTCACAACTATTCTGTAAAGCATGATGCCTAATGATGGAAGTATTATATATAAACCAAGCATTATATATATCATTAGAACAAACACTGACCACTGAAGATGAGGAAAATATTGGATACGTATCCATTTATTCACCTATATTTTTGTCCCCTGCACTGAATGAGACAAGGTATTGTGAAAAATACAGTATCTAATCATATAATTAAAGATTGTGTCATGACACATACACAAAGATAGTTGAACAAAGGCGCGGAAGACAACCTTAATTCTAGCATTTCCTCATTTTGGAATGCTTGACTTCACAGCCTTGATAATGGCCTTTTCCAATAAAGGTTTTGATCTCATAAAAAACATCATCACATATTTCCACACATTTTTGTCCAAGATTTATACATCAGAAATAGAATTGTGTGCAGTAGCTTCACAGAACCACCAAAAGTTCCTTTTCATTGTGGAAGTCCTTCAGATACCCATCTTTCAAACACAATTATAACAAGAAATAATCAAGGACTACCAGTTGCTGAGATTATTACATGGATCTTGCTTGTTGAAAAATAGATTAAACAAGTTTCAAACCAATGCAGAAACAATTTAGGTTAGGTTTACATTCAAATGACTGAGCCTGTGTATAAGTAATTTTTATTAATGTGGAGGGCAACTGCAGGGCAGCTTCCCTCTAATATCTGGGCAGCAAAATGCACACACTAGGTTCTTGCAATGGGAAAATTTAAATCATAATTTCTTTCTTGCTCTTGCTCAGTAGCCTTCAAAGGCTTTACAAGGAACCTCATACAGGACCGTGCAGTCAGTGTGTTGAATTGCTGTTATTTTCTTCTCTATTCCTGGATCTGTTCAACATCTCTATTTCCTCTCTTGTCCTTTCTGGAAGGGGAGAAAGACAGGTGGCCCTGCAAGGTTTTGTGTGCATGGTAGTTGCATGGGTCTTTTTCTTACATCAGGAAAGTATAATCTGAAACCACTTAGCATTACACTTAACTAAATTGTCAATATGAGTCTAGAGAAGAGGTGGAGAACTAAAGAAAAGCAAGACATTAGTGGGAAAGGGCTTTCATTTTGCTAAGGGACAGGGAGAGTAGATAACAGACACATCTGGAGAAAGGTTGATAATGTGCTAGAAAAAAAAAATATTTGCAGCAGAATAACGAACTGAGGTGTGAAAATTTGACCAATGGATAAGGAGAACAAATTTTCTACAAGAGGAGAATATATAGCTGAGGAAATACTTGATTGAAAGTGAGCAGGATGGAAGAACTTTGAGGACACGGAAAATGCAAAAGGCCTCTTGCAACAAAAAGAGACATTTGAGGTAAAGAACCAGATAGACCTGAGAATTCATGGAACTGAGCAGGGTAAGAAGACATAGGAGAAAATTATGGAGCTGATTTCAGGAGCAGCTGGAATGATGGCATGTAGAAGTTGGAAATTATTTGGAAGAAAGCAGAAAAGGTACAAGCTGAGGCAATTGCTAGTAAATTTGAAATAAATGGAAAAGACAAAAAAAATAGCAGCAAGAAAGAGGGAAAATTTGATTCATCTTCCTGTTCTTACCAGGATAGCTTTGGGACAAAAGCTATCCATTTGTGAGCGATCTGGGCAAAGGAACACATGACAGGAACATGACAAGGAAAGAATGGTCAGTGATGAAGATGGTGCAGAACTGGAACAGTTTAGAAAGTTTTAGATAATGTGTAAAGTGATTTGTGTTTAAATTGAATGAAAATGAAGGTACAGGACTTGGGAGGGAAACTGCTGGCAGAGAGAAAATTGGGAATGTTCAATATATAGAGAGGAAAATAAAACATAATAATGTAGGCAGGCAAATACATGGTAAATAACCAGATGGAGAAGAAAAAAATCAGTGGAAATAAGAAAGTAAAAGCGGCAGTAAATGTCATCGTTCTAGTGCTTAGTAAGAGGTCTGGTAACAAAACAGTATATAAAAGTCAAACATTATCTTTGTATGGTACCTTTTTGTGTGGGATGAGGGGGTCTTGGGAAACCGGATTGGGAGCTAGGCATAGGCATCTAGTGAACCTACAATATGTATGGAGAAGAGGATAATCTGCTTTATTATTATTTAAAACAGAAGCAAAGAAAACATTTAAAACCAGTGTCTACACCAGTTTCTAATAGCTTAGTATCTGTTTGTATCTCTTAAAAAAATACATAAGTACATTGGAGACCCATATTTCAATTATTTATTATGATTATTTGTTAACATTTTATGGATATTGCAACAAACTGTTATCTACTCAGTATTTAAAAAACTCAAACCCAACCCTAAAGTACTCTGCATTGCTTCTTTTTATAGTCTTGTATTCAAATTCCTTTTTATTATCGCTCCCATTTTACAAAAGACTTTACATGCACTAAAAGTGAATCTAAATGAGTGCTACATGACGAAAAAATAGAACAGAACATACCCCCTTATTGACAAATGCAATTATCTTCTACGCTTAAATTAGTCCTATTCCTTACTCTTCAAAGTGATACTTAAAAATAGCAACATTAGATATAACTTCAAGCTGACAAGTATCTATTTATTCATAATAAATAGTAAACAAAATCTTTAGTTTTAATTATGATTTTCTTGCATAATATTTTCTTAAATGCTGAAATTACACTTTGTATTTCAATTATAACACTTCCCTACAGAGCACTGCAGCTTTCCTACCTTTGTTTGCTTAGTTATAGAACTGCATAGCATGCTCAACACAGTAAATTGAAAAATGATTGTGGATAAAAAGTCTATTATGCCAAGCATGCTTTGATACCGAGACACAGATACATTTTTGAAAGGAATAAGAAAGTATTTTCCTAGTAAGTATTTTTTTCCAGCACCTGAAAGATGCAAGAGGTGGTATTATATTTTTAATTATGGAATATACTGTATATAGAATAGTGTATAATATTTCTTTCATAGTGCATACCAAAGTATACAAAATACCATTTATAGATAAAACGTAAGAACACAATTGAAATTTTGTATAATTGTGACAATATGGTCTTTGTTGCCTCAAATAAAATCCAAGAAAGTACTGGAAAAAGGTTTCATCAATTGGAAAGCTTTTGTAGAGTTTTGCAGGTAAAGGGCTCCATCTGTACTGAGCATGCTTTATTCCAGTCCTGCAGGAATGAAGTGGTTCTTTCCCTGCAATTCTTTCTCCTCACTCCTGCCTACAATTGCCATGCTAAATACTGAAATACGAACAAAATGCTCTCAGTGCTTCCCTCCCTGATATCCAGGCAGTCACACAAAAAGAAACAGAAATGTACTGAAACTGGTAGGGAATGTGATCCTGACAGGAAGACAGAGAAAGCAGACACTACAGATGGAGATGCGGTTTGCAACAGGGAAGGCTGGTAACAGGGAATGTCAATGCAGCTCTTGGAACGGCTGGGTAAGGGGAGGAGGCAACAGGAAGGGTCAGACAGAGCCAGGGGGCTGGGGGTCACTGGGAGAGTCAGAGCTTGTAATTGAGGAAATAATCAGGGTGGCATGAAACCAGGTTCAGAAGAGAATGCTGGAAGAATGTGAAATTAGGAAAAAAGAAGCGCAATGTACTGTAGAGCAAGGAAAAGAGTCAGATTAGCAATTGACAAAAGGTGGGATTGGAGGGAAAGAAGAAAGGAGGAGGAACCAGGACAGATACACAGGGATACATAGTAAGCAGGACACAGAGAAAAGGGAGTTTATGGTGAAAGGAAATCCTCCTTCCAGTACTGGAAATGAACACAAAGAGTCCTGACATTTGGCATGACTTGCCTGCTATTAACTGTTTCTTGAACTATTTCTGAAGCCTGCCACCCTATAAGGACTGATTTACAATGACAATATGTTCCTACAGTTACATTTGTGTTGTAAGGTTATATATTGCAATAGATCTAAAAGTTCTGAACTGCTGTACAATGCTTGAGCTGAATACATTAAACTGTAAGACATGACAACTTGATTTCTTGCTTATTCTTTCCTTTTTCTTATAAACCCTCTGCTTATTTATATGTTAAGAGTGCAAAGTAGATACAGGAAATGTCAGAATTAAGGTTGCCTTTGCAATATGATTCAATATCACAATCAGAAAATATCATGGTCCAGCCTTGATCATAATCATCTGTGGATTTTAGTTTTGTTTTTAATGTGCATCATCTTGGACAGATGAATCAAGGAAAAGTCACTACTGAGAATATCTCCTGTAAATCCTTGATTTCATTTATTGCTAAAATGAAAATATATGAAATGAGCAATAGTAGGCAGAGGATAGCTGGGAAAGAATGCACAATTATTGTTCAAAAGCTGAAATGTTGTTTCTATATAGTTTGGGATAAGTCCTTTAGAATACATACTTCCAAAATTGCGTATCATTTTATAAATATTGTAAATACCCAGCTTGATATTTCAGCCTATGAGCAAAACTGAATTCAACAGGAACAGCGATTTGATTACGCCTGAATACTTTTGCCAAAAATGTAAAGTATCCTAAAAAATTAGGTCCTTGACAGTTAAGTAATATGTCATCTTAATCTGTCTTTGACTCGGTTTCCCAGCTATCAAATTGGAATACTCTGAATTTCACTTCCTTGCAAGAATGCTCTGAAGATGGAGCAATTAATGCTTGCAATGAGTGCGAGTACTGCAGCAACCAGTGCAGCAGCATGGCTTCCCGAGAAATCAGAAGTCTGTTTTAGCGTCAAAAGAAGTAACAAAATGTCTGGATTATAACAAAATGACATAATGGCTGAATTCTTACCAAATTAATTATGTCAAATGGTGCTTTGAATAACATATACATTTTACAGGAAGGAAGGCAGGATTCTGGGATAATAGACCTCATAGCATGTATTCACTTCCCAGGCAACATTTAATCTGGCATATTCCAACTTCTGTGTTGTTAACTTCGCAGACATTACTTGCTTTAAATGTCTTTGTTTATATATATGTGTTTGTCTTTCATAAGAACTTACTGCATTTTTGGTATTTGTTTATATGTTCAATCCATTAAAAGCTTCTTGACTTTTTTATTCTGTTGTTACAGCCTCCTTGTGGCACACCAGTAACAACTCCTTGGAAGTTAGAAAATGTGATTAAATAACACACAGAAGATGTCAAATGATACTGTTAGGATGATTGACTTCGAAATGCAAAATAAAGGCAATTGAGTGTGATTACTGGAGCTAATCCTTTTAGGCTTGCCTCTGAAAAATGCACCTTCATTTACAGTTGAAAACTATTGCTATTTTTATTGTTTAGTATTGATGTAAGTAGATTTAGCCTGTTGATAAGAACAGCTATTATAACATACTATTATAACATAAATACTATCTTCAGAATTTGCTCTTTACTAATATCTTGATGTTTGCAAGGTATATATACATCTAGATTCACAGGGGAAGTAATATGGCTCTCTTTAGTATTTCATGTATAAATTTACTCAGCAGATTTGTTTTATTAAAATGTAAATAATGGGATGTGGTAAATGAAAAATCCAAGGTGGGAATAAACAGCTTATTTATTGTTAATGCTCAGAGTAGCTTATTGAAACACACCTTTCAGTAACTGCCACTGACTATTAGCTATGAAATTCTCATCATGCCTTGAATGTTACCCATTAGGTTTAGCCATTTGTACAGTTAAAAGGCTCAAGATGCTTCAAATATACCTTTAAAAACATTATTAACTCAAATCAAACTACACACATTCACAAAAACTGCGTTCAACATGTCTGAGATTCAATCCGATACTGCTTCAAATTAATTATTCTTCTTTAATTGCTCTGTATAAACAGAAATGACCTATTAATTTAAAGAAAATCTATCAGCACAGAATGTATTCTCTCTTATAAACAAGCAAGATGAACTTGACCTTGTTTGAACTTGTTTTGATGTGGCCCAGATGGTAGGCTACATGCTTGAATAGCAGTCTAAAGCTGAGGAAAAACTCATATAGCAAGATCTAGATTTATAGCCTTTTGCAAATTCCTACCTTGTATTGTCCTTTCAGCATCTGTTCTGCCCCCGCTGCGGTCAGCTTCTATCTCTGGGGTCAGAGAGTCTAGAAACATAGAAAGGTAAGACTGACACATATTTCATTTGATTCTTATAGCCCTTTTTACAACCTGTTACTCCAATGCTGAATTACAATACAATCAACCTTTGTCAGTTTTTTTAATGTTGAACAATGACTGGAGGCCAGGACAATTTTTTTGTTAGACTGGGAAGATTAATGAGCAATAGATTTTTCAAGCATAAAGGGGGGGAGAAAAAAAGGTAGAAAAAAATTGACTTCTCAAGCTAATAATATAAAATTGTCCTAGTTTGAACATTCTCTCCAGTGAGTTTATTTGCACATACTATATAAAGTAACAAAGCAATAAAGAGAGAGGTATCACTTGAATGAAGGAAAGAAAGGAGATTTTCTTTTTTTTTCGCTTTCCATCATGTTATAAATTTTCAATATAACAAAATTCTTTTGGCACTTAAATTGAAAGTTAATGACACAGAGGCAAAAATTGGCTTCTTACCATTTAGGACCCTGAGACTATCTGTTGAAGCTGCCTGTTTCAGTGTTTGTTCTGCTTGCTCTCGTCGTTTAGTCTCAAATTCAAGTGCTTCCTGCAATTTCCTCTTTGCCTTCTTTTCCTTCTTTAGCCTTTTCTGAATTATTGCTGTGAAAAGAAAATAACATCAGTATACTCCAGTTTGGATCTGAAACTTGGCTGCACGATTACTTATTAAGAGTCCTGAGAAACACTACAACTGCAGCGTTCATATAAATTGATTAATTACACAATACCCATTGAAATTTGCTGGAATCACCCTGGAATATTCTAAGAGCTACTGTTGTATCTGACAGTACTCAAAATGGTATGTGGTATCAAGCAATGACTTTTTTACTTTTTTTTTTTTTTTTTTTTTTTAAATAGCTGAGAATCTGTGAATTTTCAAACCAGAAAACCTCTGAATCCAGCAATGGAATGTACTTTTTGAATCATCTGACATAGATAAGCCCCTGTCTCTGGAATGAGGCGGTTTTTCAGAAATAATTTCACCATTTCTATTGCCCCTAGAACAGTTAATAGATGCACAGTGATGGAGTTCTTGCCGCCCTGCAGCTTCTCTTGTGTAAGAGGGGAATCCATCTGCCTGGATACCCCACCCTCCTCTGGTCCTCATTTCTTGGGGAAAGGCCCTGAAACTTCTAACTCCCCTTCAAGATCTGCTTCCTGCAAGCCATCTGACCTCTTGGTGCCTGGTCTCTTCCCCATATTTACTCCTTTTCCACATTTCCCTTTTGTCTTTCCTTTTTCTCTTTCTTGCTTTCTGTTGGTGCCTGTCCCATCAGCCATCTAACCTTGAAGAACTCAACAGCAAATCCTTTATGGTGCTGGATCCTACAGTCAAGTAAATATTACTATGCTATATCAAATGTGAGGGAAAATATTAGTAATGAAAGGAGTATTTTGAAATTAAGTATAGAAAGTCCTTATTTAGAAAAAATGTTTTCCTTGTATCTCTTCAGCTTAAACTCTGTAGAAAAATTATGGCAAGTCCAGGATGGGACTTCATCACAATTTTTTCTACACTACCAGTGACTTACAACCACAAAGGTAAGACTTGCAGGATCCCTAACTTAAGGAACATATCATGGGTTATGCCCCTGATGGAAAAGGGTAGTGTCAACCAATTTTTCTACTCCATTAAAACCAAAGTGGGCCTCTGAAGCAATCATGTAAAGTTGTAAAGCACAGCATTATGTCCCCTGCCACACCCCAACTGTTCTTAAATAGCACATTTAGGGTTTTCATGGATGTGTGTGTAAAAAGCTTTTTATCCCAAGTTCTTCTGGATAATCCTTTCCAGAGAGTCTGTTATTTTTACGCCAACTAAGAAACTACCTACTAAACTGCTCACTAAAGAATTCTTTACACACACCAAAAGAATTACCCTTACCAAACCCAGATATGAGAAACTGTTCGGTTTGCGTGACAAGATCCAGCTAGACCTGTATATCACTCCAAAGTAACCTCTAGTACCTGCCTAGCAATGAATGCTGGAAAATACAAAAATATACTTCCACCAGTTCATACTCCCCAGGGACAGTACACTGTGATGGTATCTTTCACAAAATGCAAATAATGAAACTTTTAAAGGGAACTGTCATTGTTATTACTCTTTAATTTATATGCTAAGAAGAACCACCTTTTAGATGATCTTGTATATTTTGTGCTGCTATACAGAACTGTTCAGGCACAAAATTAACATAAGCACATATCCTGTAGTCAGAATAACTACATAATTTACATCCAAGACTTTGGAATTTTTGGTCCTTTCTCATTTTGTACAACACCAACTACTTTACAGGCTAATTAGCTCATACTATCAAAGAACATCTAGCATCTATACAAAGGCTAAACTAAATACATTTTGAATCATTGCATGGTTTTAATGTTTTCATTATAAGTACTTTGAAAGTGATTGCAATAAATGAGAAGGAAACATATGTTGCTTTCTGAATTAAAATGTCATCATGGCTGACACATTGTAGATGTGACTACAGCAGTCAGAGCCAGAATTAGCAAACCCTTACTGTGTAGCTGCTCACAGAAGAGATATTATCCTACTTTCACCAGTTGATGAGACACATCCTACAGCCTTAGGAATCACTAATTGGAAAATTTAAAAAGAAGGAAAGAAACAGTACAGTAAATAAGCAGCTCTGTAGAACATACAGTAGCAGCAGTGAATCCAATGCTCCACAAAAAAAGGCAAAAATACTCAGGTATAGCCACAAAATAAAATTATATTTGACTTGTATTAACATGATGAGCAAAAGATAGATGTTGCCTAATGCTAAAGATCCCCTTCACATAAAGGTTTTGACCTCTATGTGACACAGTGTCTTGTGTTTCTATGCTGCAGCTTTTAAGTGTATTTCAGTATTTTCATATGGTATCTCTTCACTTAGCAGGGATCCTGGTACATTTCTCCCTTCTTGCTCATCCTTCCATTAATACATGTGAAACTTTCTTTAAGACATGACACTTGCTATCTGGAAAACTAATAGTAGGTAAAGGCTCCTATGCATTTTTCTGTCTTTAATTGAGGAATAAATTTTCGCAATAATTACAAGCTGGCCTTATTTTTTCTTTCTTACTTCGATCTGTTAATTTTAAAGAATAATCCATCACTTTTCTTTCTTTTATACAGAAGTATCCACTAGCAGAGATAGTCATCCTCATTATATTTGCTTTGCTGCCTACCACCATTAAGTGTTCCAATCCATTCCTCTTTGGTCTGCCTCTTTTCCCCAGTGCAAGATCATCATTTTAGGAATACATATACAAAAGCAGGTAATGCATCATGCTGAAAATAATATTGCCAATTATTTCAGTTACCTGAACAAAATAAAGGACTATCCCATGGTTTTTTCTGACATTCAACTTTGAGTTAAATTCATTTTGCTTAATTTTAACTGTTCAAAGCACATGTGTGTAGCACAGCCTAGTCAACCATGTGACCTCTGGAGTTAAAGGGAAGAGAAAAAAGTCTTCACAGTGCAACCTACCTATCTGAGAACAGGCTATAGAATTTTCTTTCTTTATTGTTCAGAAAGCAAATTTCGATTCATTAAAATGAGACACCTAATTTTTGGATGACAAAACTAAAGTAAGGTCAGATGGCTTCCCCCCCAAACCTTTTCTCTTGTGCATGTGATTGCACAACTCTAAAAAGGAACACATATTTGAGCAGTTGTGAAAAAGATGTGAAGACTAACCAAATTACTGTACTCTTTCACCAAATTATTTTAAAAGTGTAAGTAATATAATTTTATTGAGCAGAATAGACCAGTTGTGGACAAAGGGATGATTCATTGCACAGGTGTGATAATTGTTAATAGCAATTGTCTTTCAAAATGTATTCTCAAAAGCTAAAAAACGGGTAATTAATGATGATATTCCTACCCTTTAACGGGTCAAGGCATGAAATAGGATTACATTGGGTACTTACTGCTAGCTTGTTAGTTTAAGGCGTAATGACATTGGTTGTGAATCCAGCTATTCTTGGGATTCTCTGTTTAGGTGGTTACCAGAAACTTCAACTGAACAAGAAGTGATTTGTAACTCTAACCCTGCAAAAATACACATCTGACTTGTCATGGTCTGAGTTAAACAGCAAGTAAATCCCAGAGGTTAACTGTCCTTGGAAACTAATAGGGCACTATTAAAGGGTGAGACATACAGAGACAGAGAAATGGAAGCATAAAGAAACATGTTCGTAATGCACGTAGTTAATGCAAATCACTGCACACTGCCTCACCTTCACTATCAATGTAATTATTTAAAAATCTCTAGCATGTACAGGCTTTACAGTGGCTGATATTAATGCTACAAATGCTACCAATGCTTCTGCTTCATCAAGAAAGACCTTAACTGTTACTTCTACAAACATGTATTTTATCTACTGTGCATTATAAAGACCTCATATATTACCATTATCTTTATATTTATTACCTACAGTTTGCCTAAATATGCACTATAAGAACAGAGCAGAGTTCCGAAAAACGTGCAGATTCTTAAATTTGATACAAATTGTCTTTATATTAAGTAGTTGTTCTTTCTCCTAATGATCACAACTTGCAAAGGTTTGTAACAGCACCTGGGGTATTTACAATTGCTTTTGTATTACTGATGTTACAATATTCAAGACAAATGTTGAGAAAAAGGAGGGTCCTTGCTCCAAGCCTCATGAAGATCCTATACAAAATTAGGCAGGTTATAGAACATCCTTCATTGCAGTCAGCTGAGACATAACATGATTTAAGGGAGGTAAAATTTTGAACAAACACAGATGTTTGATAGAAAATTGTTTCCTAAGGAAATAAATTACATGGTGTTTATGTCTGCTTAAGCAAGGTACCTCTGTTCTTCTGCTCCACAGCCAACTGTTTTTCAAGTGTTTCCCTCAGTTCTCTTTCCCTGAAGAGTTCCATCTTCAGCTCTGTTTTTTCCAGTTGGACCTGTTTCTCTTGAGCTCTGGCGTTGTCTATAGCAACCTTTAGTAGACCCTGTTCAGAGATAAAGTTAGACAGTATTTGGAGAATGTTAGAACAGTTGACATAATAAATATCTACCTTTATTTTTCCTTGGTAGTCACATGAGATTTTAGAAATAAAATAATTCTGTCACAGGATCAAAGCTGCCCATTATCAACAACAATATTTAACTGGAATTAACTTTAACAAGTGGACAAAAATCTGTAAAAAGCTGGAAGTCAGGTTTTCCCAGAAAATGCAAACTCACCTCTGACTGTGCATACAACTAATGTAAAAAATATGTAGGAATAGGTTTAATCCTTTTAAGAAAACTGAACAATTGTCAGTCTCACAGTCACATCATACACAGAATTCAATATCTAGTCCAACTCAAGGCAATGGAAATTAGCTAAGGCAGAAAGTCTCTTTCTTTTAAAGTCTTGCCATTTTGCTCCTCATCCTTGTTAATTACTATTAATTTCAAATATTTACATATAGAGTTTCTATGGACTATAGCTGTATTGGGATGTTAGGCAAAGGACAGTCACAAAGCGGGAAGAGATCTCTGTTTTAACAAGTCAGTTCCCTGATTCTGTATGATTATTATCTCACAGCAGAAAAACAAAACACAATCTTCTCTCGATTTCTTGACTTGAGATGGTTGATACAAACTCTACCATTTTTTCTGTTGTTAGTGTATCAGGAAATAACAATTCAGATTATTCTAAACTTCTTTTGAGAATTCAAACTTCAAACTTCCTTCTTCTTTTGAAAGGAAATAGGATGATCCTGGCACAGCTAATACTGTATTATTAATAATGATAACTAGTTAGGACACAGACACAGGGCATCAAAATAGAAAGAGAAATGGAATTGAAATAAATGAACATGCAAATGCCCTTTTCCATTTTCCAAAAGCCTAGCCATCAGGCTCTTGGGTCTACACCCGAATCTCTCCTACTGAAGCTATCATAATAAAGTAGATAATTAAGCATGGATATTCATATAAGAACCTCCATGGATATGAAACTAACTCTCCTATATCCTAGGCAAGGCTCTTGATAAGTTAACCGTAGAGATAATTTGACCCAACAGAGATTTAATTACTGATATAAAGCAAAACAATGCCAACAAGAGAGACAGAAAAGTACTCCCCAATGGCTCTGCTAGGGCTCAGCTAACAGATATAAGGTTCACACTCAAAACCAGGTTTGAGCACTACAGGCATAAAAACATGATGCCCCACTCCCAAATAAGCATCCTCACCCCACAGCCAAACTTCCTAAATTGATTCTGGGTTGCATGTTTTTTCAAAAAAAAATTTTATTAAATATCTCCAAAAAAAAGAACGGAAAAAGAAGCATGTATAATGATTCTTGAGAAACAGAAAAAGTATTTCTTATGAGTGTTAGTTTGCACATTTGTCCCACTAGTCTTCCCAGTGTCAGTGATTGTTGTAAAATTTGTATCCTTCAAACTCCTCTTTTAGTACTGTTTTCAGAGCCTGTTATTTTCGGTACTCCTCATCCTCCTTCTTAAATCAATTGTTGCTTCAAGTCTTGCCTTATTCAGAGCTTAATGCTCTGCAGCTCTGTTACACCTCAATCTATTGAAGTCCACAAAAGCTAAAAGAACTCAACACCTTCTGACTGCAAGGCCCAGTTGGTCAGCAAAATGATATACACTACATAAGTACAGAGCCATGTTTGGAAAAACGGTAACAATGGTAACACAACAAATGTCCTCACAAAATGTTTAAAGTTTTAGCAGTTTTCTTTTGCTATCGTAACATAACTAAATCACAAAGGTACTTTGGGTTGAATGCTAAACACGAATGACTAATAAAGAAAAACAAAGAAAGCTACATATAAAGCTCGACATACATATGCAAAGCAAAGTACAATTTGAAATATTTGGAAAGTGGGTTTTTTTAGAAGTTCATATTAATTTGAATTCTGTTCCTTTTCCACAGTCATATTCTCCTACATTTGGTGCATTTGAATTAGTAAGAAACTGAAGTAGGAGTTGTTTATCAATACCTGTTTCTGGCTTATGCTTAAACTCTAGAGTGTTTTAATCTCCTCCTATTCATCACTTTGTGGAACATGTGATTCATCCAAATCATAAATAAACCAGATCAAGAGAAATTACATGAAAAGTATTTGTTGATGAAAAGTGTATTGTCTAGTAAGTTTAGAGCTGAAAACATTGTCTTCCCAAATTCTTAAAATCCATCTTGTTTGACAATAAAATCAAGCTGCTAAAGCAACTGCCATCTTTACTCAATTCAACTACATTCATGTACATGTTTCTTCTTCATCAGGAACAAACAATTAGTAACAAATGAAAGAGATCATTACATCAAGTGCCCTTTTAGATCACCCCAATTAAAACTTTAGTTTAGCTGTATTTTAATTCTAAGATACCAAATTCTAATTTTCTGCTCTGATTGCTCTTGTTGACTTATCTTTGAAAGATGTACTCTCGGTGCAAAGCCTAGAGATTATTTAGCAAGATGCCAATGTTGGCATCACTTAATGTGTTGATTGGTTGTATTATCAGTAGCAGTTTAAAATAAATTACTATTAAACTATTATTGTCCTTGGCTGACAAAACACAATATTTTGGTGTTCTTTAAATATGAAACAATCATTGTGAATAAACACAGAGAATAACACTAGAGTGTAACGCTGATGTGTGTAATTTTATATTAAGAATTGCTGCAAAGTACGAAGCTGCTAAAAGAATATTACATTTTCTATTGAATTTCTGCACCACACTTCCTCCCCCAGCCTTTCCTTTTTCTGTACTTGCTAACATAGCTAATGGTAATACATTACCTATTGCTGCTGATTATGTCTGAAAAATATTAGCTTTTTGGAGCCAAGATCCACTAGGGACTACTTATAAGCTACACAAAATTAAGTTTCATTTTTAGAAGTTAAATCAGTGCACATCAGTAGGCATCCAATGTGAAAAAAATCTGCACTAGAGCCAAACCGATGCATATCAAAAGTGCTGTTGCTGCCAATGACAGCACTAATGCAAAAATACTGGAAACATTCAATATCTCCATTTATTCAGTGCAGAAGGGTCTGAAAAAAACTAAAAAAGTACAACATTTAAAAATTCATCAGTGCCCCCTGGAACAGGAATAGCAATTTCAGAGTGAAATTCTATTAATTCTCCCAGTGGATCAGCTGTAGGAGATTATACAAAATACAGTATGTCCAACTTGTACGTGCTATGGCTAATCCTCTAACCTGATATTAAATCAATATGCTGCCAATGACAATGGGAAATGCAATGCAACACAGGACATTAACAAAAAGAAAATATTTCTCTTTAGGGAAGGTCAGATGTTATGGAGGCTGGATAACGATAATTGCAGTGAACATGCTCAGGTTCCAGTTTTGTTTTTAATACAGTATGGCTCTATCTGGAGCCTGGCTTTAAGCATGGCAGGCCATTTTTCTTGGTGTCATTCTTAATTTTTATTTCAATGTAAATGTCAAAAATGGAAGTTTTATTCCCTGGAGATTTATAGACCATTCTGATTTGGTTTGTTTTCTTTACTGTACTTGTTTTAGTATTTTCCACTGACAAATCCTTTAGAACTGTCCCAAACACAATATATGAGTTTCTTCCCATTCTCTGATCTGAAAACACCATCATGTAAAGGCAGCCTCATGATCCTACAGAAACTAAACATATATCAAACCTCAACTCAGTCTTAAAACCAGTATTACTCATCACTATTTTTAAATTATGCAAATAATGTGTTGCCTATTTTGAAAGAGGTGGAGGGGAAGGGATATAGAAGCTCCTTCTCTTTCTAGCTGCATCTATAAGTGTGTGTTCCAACTAACAGAATTTAGTTGGCTATACATTTATACATGGCATCAAAATGACCTTGCTAATTAGTTTGACAGCCTATCTAGAAGATCATATTCTGTTTCCAACAACTGCCCATATTGAGTTAGAAAGGAAAACTAGAAGATCAGGGCATGCACACCAGGAAGTTTTCCTAGTCAAAACTCCCAGCTTCCAGAGGGTTGGAGCTCAGGGGCTTCTTTCTGCAGTATTACCTATTCATGGTGAAAACACTTTCAGATTACATTGCTTGTCTTTTAATCAGGAAAATATTTATCATTTGTATGGTCTCACCATTCAAGGTATCTAGTGAAAGGCTCTACAAAAAAAAAGAGATATAGATATATATATATATAGATATATATATATATATATGCAATTTTAGTTAACTTCATGTTAATTTTTGAATATCTGCTATTTATAACTGACTAGTGACTAAGTACCATAAGCAAGACAACATATTAGAATATCTCTAGAGATGACTCCTGAAAGACAATTTTTTTAATATCTCAGATTGAATACTTTATCACAGATAAAGGCATATTACACAAGTATAAATTACGTTTTTCCATTACTACTTTCTGTGAAAAATAAAATAATTTTCTTGAATTTCAGCAGAAGATAAATAAAATAAATTTGCTTTTAATGAAGTAAAACTCTGATTTTTTTTTTCTTTATCCACTCTCTGCAGTATTTTTCTCTTACTCATAGATAGTAACAGTGCAGGAGACTCACAGCAATAAAGCCAGCAGTTTTCTTTGTTTTCAGAGGGGAATTTAGTTTGTAACCATGCAGTGCTTTTATTAATATCAATCGGATACTTGCAAATTATTTTAGGCATCTCTTTAAAAATATTTAGCAACAAAAATATGTCAGTACAATCATGGTGCAACTATATAATCCCTTAGATATTAACAGAAGTTCAGCTCAGGGACAGTAAAGATTCAGACTCTAAAAACTTGAAAGAACATTACTATTACCCAAGAATATTGTAGTATCATGAAAGGCCATGGCTGTAACGTACTTTGGATGTAACATACTTTGGATGGATCAAAAAGGTAAACTTATGTGAGGGTGAGGGGTACAGAGACATCTTTAGCCTTCTCACCAGCACACACACAGCATTTTGCTGTGACTCACTTTCCCTCACCCTTCAGCCTCCCTGCAACTGCACATACATTTCCAGCATTTAATCCAGAAGACATCTACAAATACACTTTTGGAAAAAACAGACTTATCACTTGATTTAAGTTCTCTGGGGAAATTTGTTTTCTCTTCCTTTTCGATGTGCAGATATAATTCCAAATAAAAAAACATGTTTCCAATCTTATTCCTTTTTTTGATGTGTGTATTTGCTTAATTACGTTCTATTATAGCTTATTGTTTGTATTTCAGCAGTCCCCAGCAAGAACAACATTGGTTATTCTGGCTATTGTATATTGTTATTATCTCCTCTTTAAATGTACAAATAATTAAACTTTGTATTTTGCTTAAATTAGGATTTATGGGGAAGTAAAAAAACCCCATATATATGGTATACAGAAAGACATACTGGTGACAACAGAAGCAAATAGGCTTGCTTAAAGTTTGCCTAGAATTATGAATTTGTGATCAGGGTCTATCCATTTAACTTTAGTAGGGATGGAAGAAACAGACTCACTTGTGTTCAGAGGTCAGTTCTAAAGGGTGACTCAGACTTCTACAACAGAATTACAGTTAAGCAACAAATTCACCTTAGTTCATCAGCATCTGCAGGTCTTATAGCACATTAGTTTTCAAGTTACAAAAGTGTTTAGAAATTTTTGCTCTCATACCCAAAAAGCACTGTTTCAATGACAAGGTTTAGGATCCTTTTCACCTCCACAAAGGTCAAAATTAGAGCTCCTAGTGCCCATATGACACCCTAATCCTGTTCTGTTTTAAACCAGGACAGTCTCTACAAGCTTTTTTGGAGGCCTCAAAGTCTATATTATTCAGATCCTCCGTATCTTGCACCTCACACAGCTGAATATACAGAAGGGGATCATGATAGAGATATACACCGTCAAGTCCATGCACACTGGTGTTGCCACAAGCTCCTTGCTTATATATTTCAGTGATAAACATATTCCTAAAATGTAGACTACCTCCAGCACCACATGTGGCATGTTGTGGATGCTTCCCAGACCCTTACCTATCAAAAAATGTACACTTGCATTTCACAAGCAGACATATATCCTTTCAGTGAAAGGATACCTCCCTATCTTCAGCATGAATTACCCTGGGGAAAAAAGGTTGCAGTGTTTAGCAAATCCACTCATGAAGGCATTGGCTAGATTTTTGCTATTTTCTCTTTTAAAAGCACCTTAGTACTTAAGGCAGGGAATGGATTGTAGGCCAGATGATATTTCCAAGGAAGTTAGAACTGCTCCACTGATGCAACAAGAGAACAGTGAGGTATCACACTGCTCCACCTCCTCATGGAAACCACATCTCTACAGAAAGGGATGCAAAATTCATCAGGCCCAAAGGACAGCAAGGAACCATTTACTCAGTGAAAAGAGTCCTTCTAATTCAGGTAATAAAGGCGTCATGGGTTTCAGGTACTACTTATGAATTTCCTAGCAAAATCACAAATTACAGTGCAATCAGGGACCATGGTACAGAAGTGCCTCTTTCCACAGATGCAGTCAACAAATTTGAACTTGTAGTCAAATACCTAAAACTTTGAGAAGTGTCAGCACCACAGTATCTAACTCATTTTTGGGCATGGGGCAGTCCCCTCTCATTGCAATAGTGGCTAAATATGGAAACCATTTTAAATGGCATTGATTAACAAATTTGCCACTATTGTCCATATCATATTGTAATATACTCTGCTGCTGTTAAAGTCAACTTTTCCTACACAGATGGGAAAAAGAACTAATTTTATTTTTTTTTTATTTGATGAAGCAGTTTTCTAATGTTGTCCTGATAAAAAATTAAATCTGGAGTAGGGGAGGTGGGGGGGAATGCCTCTCTTATACCATTATGGAATGATTCCTAGAAATCTGTCAAAAACATGTATTGTGATGCAGAGACATATTGAAAAAATCCAAAAGGACTTATGTCCTACCACTTTTCCCTAATAGATGATCTGTCATGATATGGAATCTCGAGGTAAGGAGTAGGATGTACAAAAGCACAATGAGAGAAGGCACAGAAAGTTTCTGGTTTGTTTATGATGTTGCCTTTTATTTTATCTTTTCATTCCAGGTAAGATTAGAGCATTAAAAAAAAGTAATGAGTGAATTTCACATTTACATTTTCTATAAAACAAAACTGAATGCATTCTTGGCAAATTAATCCTGGTCATTTATCCTGAAGTAGTGCAGTACTCTCATATTCAATCACGAGATTAGTTAACCTGTTGATGCTGAATGCTTTGCTCATTAGGTTGCTGTCTAGAGACACTGAGTGCAGACGTTTGTCAAAAAAATTACTAAGAACTTTTCTGTACATGTATGCACAACTAAAACATTCCTAATTGTATTTCTGCCTTAAGAAAAAAATACAATCTTTACAGATTGCAGCAGATATGTTACAAGAATGCTGTTATCAAATTACCTTGGTTCATGGTTTAAATATTTAAGATGCTAAGTCCCAGAACTGCAAAAAGGAATCATAAATATGCTCTTTCAGACCAGGCAAAGATAGTAATATTTAATTCTTAAATACCAGTACTTTTCCATTATTAGACCTCAAAACACAACTAATGAATGGCTCATATACTTTTCATAAAACAATTCTGAAGTGCCATAAACTTTAATGAGATTGCTTCAGACAGAAAAGTGAGCAGGATCTGGCCCTACTCTGTCACATCCTTTGCTGGATGGAATACAATTGATTTTATGTGTTTGCAGGAATGAGCAGGAAATATATGGTGACAAATTAGAAGTTGGTAGCTGCCCAGACAAGGCTTATCTGGAATATGCAATATGGCTGTATTATTTCTGGCGCTATCATTTTGCTTCTGCATGCAACCTACAACCATATTGTTGCAAAATTTGCATATGGGGAACACAAAATCACTGAATTTGTGGACAAAATATTTTCTTAATTCTAATATGAAACACAAACAACTTGGCTTCAAGCTATATATAGTGTATACTATAAATAATATTTGAACACGGTTATACTGTACACACAACAGACATTGTGACTACCAAATAGGAAATCTGTATAAACTTTGGTAATAATCTTTGAAGTCTATTCTTTGAAGACAGTACTTTAAGTGAAATGAGCTTATTCATAAAAGAAGTGCCTTTTGAAAATGCTTTTATGGGAGACACATTTCAAATAGCTTTAAATATCATTTCCACCATGCCACTCCAGCAATTTGAAATAACTATTTATTAAAGGACTCTTTCTCTGCTTAGCAAATGAGATAAAGTTAAACAGTAAGATACATTTCATTAGCCTGTAATAAAAAGAGCATTGAAGACAAATGTTGTTAAACACACCAATGTAATTTACATTGAATTTTCTGCTGTGGTTTAATATACAATCTCTATTTTTATGTACTGTATCTGACAGCTTCTAAATTCATTTCTTTGCTGTGGTTCCTTTAAAACCTAAATTACTTGAAAGTTTCAGTAAATTAGTTGATCCAAATAATCTTATGAACTGATTAAGCTAGAATGGTTTTATTAATTTAGACAAATCTGCAACTGGCTCCTCTCCATCCCTTTAAGCTGATCTACAAAAAGGCCTACCTGGATGTTAGTCAGAAGGGTCTCTATGGAGGACAATCCATCGGGGAATAGAAAAGGAGATGGAAAACCCGGAGGTAGTGGTTGCCCATGCCCAGTTAGAGAAAGTTTGTCAAGGCTGTCTCTTGCGGTTGGTGTGGAGAGCGGGGTCTCATCTGTATGTGATTGAAACAAAAATATAGAACAAGTTACGCTTGTCTGTTTTTATTAGACCTCAGTAATGGCTTCCCTAGTGGTTTCCAGAACATTTATTGCAAATTGGTTCCTGCTATCAGGAGAAAATGCTTTCTGCTGAATTTTCTTTAATGAAAAAGCTGTGGAGATACAACAAGATAACATTAATGAGTAACTTTATAAGCCTTTTAAATGCAGTCTCTAATGAGACTGAGTTTACAGTGCCATAGAATCTTTTTAAAACAAATATTATCTCACATATACTTGTGATAATATATTCACGCTGACTTTATGAGCACCTTCCCAATTATCTCATTTTAGTTTGTGTTCTATTTGGATTGACAATAGAATATTTTCTAGCATGACATATATTTTGTATATGAGAAGTATTTGAATATGAGGCTTCCCATACAATTAACCCTTCCCATTCTTAATGGTTTCACTTACAGCTCTGAAGATTTTGCAACACCAAGAAAAACTACAGCTCCTCAATACATATTTCATGAAGAAAGTACACCTGATTACCACAATTAAAACATACTCCGAACACTGCATGAAATTAACAGCATGGTAACAATCACTGGCCTAATTTTTTTAAGCATGGGCATCTTCTAACAATTAGTGCTGAACTCCTTAGTGGATCTTTGTAACAATCAGATCTGATCAGTTCTGACATCACAACAGGAAAAAATTTGCACAGCTTGAAGACTTCTAAGATTAAAGTTTCACAGATAATCTTTGAACAGATTAAGAAGTGGAAAAAAAAATAAACCCCCCATAATTAATAGAAACTTCAATACCCTCGTTTGTGGGTTTTTTCATTGGGTTTTTTTTTGGTTTTTTTTTTTTTTTACTTTCTGAAATATTTTTAGGCTACTGTTGATATGATATAGAAATTTAGGTCAATTTCTTTGCGTCAGATGTTAATCTGAATTCTTCAAAAGGAAAACTATCTATACATATATATATGTATATAGATAGATACATATATCTGTACATACTCTTCTTACTAAGGGCTCAGTCATTAACTGACACATTGATGTATCTCAGTACAAAGCAAGGACATCAGAATGTACTCTAGGTATTAGGCAGATTCTGCACAGCTATTTGACTACAGAGGAGTTTGTCAGATTTGCTTTTTTCCATTTTGGCTTTGACCATTGTAAGTTATGTATGTTTTGGGGTAGTTAAATTTCTTTTTATTTATTTAATTATAGTTTCAAAAATGGTTGTACTTCTCTATTTATTTTATCACATTTATTAAAATTATATATGATAGTTGATCCTAGTTCCCTAAAAAAGCTCTCTCTTGGACTGAGTGCAGTGTTTTCTTAAGTTGACATAGTCTAGGACCATGAAAATTGAAATCTGCAGTAACAAAAGGTTAGAGTGTTGATGACCTCAGGGTAGGAAATCCTTAACTCAAAGTCCCAGTTCATTCCAACAGTCCCCATCACCATTCCTCCAGAAGGAAACAATCTCTAACAATGCTCAGCTGCAGACTGCTCATCCCATCTCTTCACCAGCTCTGGCATGCTGGCCAGTATTTACAGTGCTAAAGTAATAGCTTTTCCTACTATGTCCTTCCAAAGAACTACCCAAACAGGCCTTTGGACATCTGCTGCTGGGCTGGTACCACTAAGCTCTTTTATAGACAGTGGAAAGAAGCAAAGGCCACTTTAAGGTACTCATCCATCTGAGCTCTCACAGGCATCTACTTCAGGAAGAGGCAAACCTTCCTCTAGAAGTGCCTGATCTGATTTTGGGGAGATCATTCCTAACCTGGGTGCTGTTCTTCCTACTTCACTGTGGCTCAGGCTGAGACTAGACTACACAAGGAGTAAGATGCTATTCCTTATGCCCTGTTTGTCACAACTCATGCCACAACTACTACTTTCTCATAAAGTCATCATTCAAAAATTTTCCAAGTTAAGGTTACTGAAAGGAATTGATGTTGACCAAGGAAAGCTTCAGACCATTCAGAGTCATAAAGGATTTTTTCATCCATATTTAAGTTTTCCAGTCATGTTACAAAGTGCTGAGAAAAAAATGGCTCTACATTACTGAACCATTTCCTATCTACCTTACTGAGATTCAAAGCAGTCTCCTTGTAGGAAAGTAGGAAAAATGTATTATGTGGATGTATCCTCTGCCCTCATGCTACCTCACAGCAGCATGGATAGCTCTGTAGCCATTTTGTAGTAATATACTAAAATTTGGCCCTAAATATGAGTATTTTCTTTCCAACTTTTAAAATATTATAGAAATATTCACCACTTCATTAGGAAAAATAAATTACACATTTCTGGGGATTGAAAACTAGCTGAGTTCAACTTCCAAACTCCTATTCTAGTGTCAAAAATCATTACCAAATGTTTTTTCCAAACTGCTGCCAGAATTGTTATGCTTTCATTAATCAAAAGAAACAAGCCAAAACTTAAACAAAACTAGTTAGACAATAGATTGATAAACAATACATAATATTATTGCATAGCTGAAAACTTTTTTCCTGTACTGAAAATATGGCTTCCCCAAATTATTTTTACCCAAATTAAAAAAAAAAAAAAAAAAAGAAAAGTGAAGAGAAGAGGAGAAAATATTAAAAAGCCTCTTCCATGTTACGTCCTTAAGTTTTTTTTGGTAAAGATTTCTTTATATCAGTGGTTCCAGTTAAGTTATTGCTCTTGCATGATATAGCAGGAAAGAGTCGCATCACTTGTATGCATGGTGAAGTTGATTCATATAAATGAGAAAGGAAACTGAAAAGACATCATTTTCCTCTAAGTTTGCCAGAAAAATGGATCAATGACCTCCTACCTTCTAAGACTACTTGGAATCTTACTGATAATTTAGGTCTAAAATTGTCAAAGTATTTTAAGAGATACTAGATGAAACTGACCCACTTAAAAATTCCATAAGCCTTAATTAACTCAAAAACTGCTCTTCCATGCAATTGCTGAGATACAGAAAGCTCCTAGCACAGGTCTTGTAATAGAATTTAAGCAAGGGATCAATTTTTTTTTACTGTATTACTACTTTACAATTTATTTAATGTTATACGTGCTGTACTTTGTGCATGCTCAACACATGAATTTTGTGAAGATTTCTTAACAATGTGTGGCATGGTTTTGCAATAGGAAAAGTAACTCAAAGGTTAGAATGATATGAATTCAAAGTAATATCCAAACTGTTATGTTATAATAAATAACAGAAACAAATTTACACTGAAGGGTAGGATGAGAGAGATGAACTCACTCTGAACTTATTTTAATGAAATGTCAACTCAGGAAAAAAAAAGTCAGACTAATGTGACTTTGTTTTCTTGATGTCCCATGTGAAATAAACTTTGAGTGTGAGTATGTTTGAAACAGAGCAAATGTACATATTATACACAGGAAGTGTGGATATTTGTGGATGTGAGATAAGCAATGATTGAGGGAATCTTAAAAAAATGCATTTTTAAGAATAACCACACTATAAACACAGCCAATTAAAACATAACTACATATTTTAGTAGCAAAATAATATGACCTCTTGCCTTTAAAACATTTTAAAATACTTTGTTCCTGCACAAGTCTTCTTTTCTCAAAAGGATGAGATATCTTTTGTTTCCAAATAATCGTTAGCCTAACATCTTTTAAACTGCTGCAAAGGAACTACTAATGTTCCTCTTACACTACTAGGAGAGCAACACTGCAAAATGATGAGCCCTTGCTGGGAAACAGAGATTTGGTATTTTCAGTCTAAACACATCAAAGGAAGTGTTAGAAGAGAAGTCAGGGCAAAAGGGGAAATAGGGTCAATCTACAACTCCATTGTCAGAGTGGGGAGCACAACAATGAAAAGAAAGAGGGGGGTAAAAAACAAAGAACAAGGCAGAACAAAGAAGTGTCCGGGCCTGCCTTGGTTTGTGCTAGGAACTGAGATGTTATAAATTAACAAATAAACAAGGATAGGACAAGCCGTTACCCAAGCCTCTACAGTATCTGGGCAGAGATGAATATGTGTCTTGACATATGAACTAAATCACCATAATAGGCAAGTCTGAATGCGACACGTATCTTTATAGTATTTGTAAATGTTACAACCACTCCATCCATTGTTCCTCAATTTCCGAAATTCACCTGGTTTTGTTCAAACCTGATTTTATCTGTGAACAGCAGCTGGTTTGGGCCAAATACAACAAACATATTTCACTGTATTTGGTTTGTTGCTATTCTATTTTATTCTTTCACCAGATAGCATGGAAACAGACATCCGGGAAGCTGTGACAGCTATTTAAACAATAATAGATGAATAGAGGTAGCCATTGTCTTGTCTTTGCTCCTAAAAGCAAGTAGGATAAGTTCAGACCAGTCACCAATCAAACTGGAGAATATTGATATTGCCAGGATTTGAAAGCAAGCGATAATAGCAGGCTGAAAAAAAATACTATACAGATTACTGCCATTCTGTAATCATGTCATGCTTTCTTTGCAATGCATCTTGAGGCTTTTCTGTTCTCTGAAAAATATTCCACATGTATTTGTTCCTAACACAGGCTCACTCTTACCATTTGAATGATGAAAGAGGATTTTGCTTCCACTTTTTATTACCATAAATCTGGTGCACACATTCTTTTCTACACTGTAAAAACAATCTATTCCATTTGGCTTAATATTATATTGGTTTACATTGTCAAACACTCTTTAGTACAAAGCTTTATATTTCACCTTCCTTGTTGCTAGAGGTTGCAAGTGTGAGAAGCTCTTCTGTTTTAATTCTTCTGTAATTCTTGATTTATAGTAACACAAAAGAACAAGGGATCCCGTATCCTGAATCGAAATGTTTAAAAATTTCAAAAAGAAAGAAAGAAAGAAAGAAAGAAAGAAAGAGAGAAAGAAAGAAAGAGAAAGAAAGAAGGAAAGAAGGAAAGAAGGAAAGAAGGAAAGAAGGAAAGAAAGAAAGAAAGAAAGAAAGAAAGAAAGAAAGAAAGAAAGAAAGAAAGAAAGAAAGAAAGAAAGAAAGAAAGAAAGAAAGAAAGAAAGAGAAAGAAAGAAAGAAAGAAAGAAAGAAAGAAAGAAAGAAAGAAAGAAAGAAAGAAAGAAAGAAAGAAAGAAGAAAGAAAGAAAGAAAGAAAGAAAGAAAGAAAGAAAGAAAGAAAGAAAGAAAGAAAGAAAGAAAGAAAGAAAGAAAGAAAGAAAGAAAGAAAGAAAGAAAGAAAGAAAGAGAAAGAAAGAAAGAAAGAGAAAGAAAGAGACAAACCTCTTGCCCAATTCCCATACTACTTGGCTGCTTTACAGATTCAGTCATTCAAGATTCACCCTGCATGTTACTGAGGGCAATGCAAGATGACTGTGAAGGATGTTTCCAAGTATAAAAGGAATGTACTGAAACTAACTTATAAAAATTTATTTACAATTTATTTACTTTTTTTATACAAACAACAGTTCTCCAGGACACCCAAATACTCTGAAATTAAAACGTTTGCAACTGGGGCAGCTGGAAATCAGGAGGGAATATCAAATATTCAAATAGGCTGACTGACTGGTTAATGTTTCTGTAACACTTCAAACAGGCTGGTGTTCCCACAGTTAATAGTACCATTGCAAATGCTGTCCACTGAGTTCTGCTTCTTGGATTGGTATGTTTGACTGAGGACTTTGGGAATAGCAACTCTCTAATAATGAAATATGACCAAAAAAAAAAATTAAAAACCTACATGGAATGGATCACAGCTACTAAGTTTCTTGGATGTGTACTTTACGCACAATGGCTTTGTACCTGATGCAATTGCACATGTTTGTGCAAGTAGGTCTTACAGAACTCATGCATCTATGTATCAAATCTACCATTATGGACCATTTTCCTAAGTGGAACAGCTTCCAAATATGCACACCCTCACTTCATTTAAAGAACTACACAGGAATAAAAGGACATAGGAATTTAGTTTTATGTGTCCACTTTGGAGGTAGGACTTTCCCTAGATGTTTAGATGCAGGACTTTCCCACCAACAGTAATACTCATGTTTTCTGACAATTCTATGAGTTTTAACCACTGAAAACATAATGTACTAACTTGATGTTTTTCCTTTTTGGAAAAATAAATCAATTAATAAATTTCCAGTATTTCTTTAATCCTTTTAAAGAACATGCATTCTGTACAGGTCATCCTTCACTACTGCACAGGATCATTGCTCATACTGCAGTTGGAGTTGCCTCCATAATGGCAAATTAGAGCCAGATGGAGAATCACTTCTTTAACACAACATTTGGGATCACTCTTTCTCCAAGGTTCAGTAATACCACTTCTGTGCTGATACCTTGCAAATCAATTTTTCTATAAGTACAGAATGGGAAAAAAAAGGAACATATTGCTGGCTGGAATAAGGACGTGGAAGGTTGGAAACACAGAGGACTTGACAAAAGATGGGGAGTAATCAAGAAGTGAGGAAATAGAAAGTGGAGGAAAAAGAAAGTTGAGAAAATAGGGAAGAAGGACGCTCAAGGTGGCCAAACATTTTGGAAAGGGGTAATAGGAGTGGGATTATGATGTGAAGGAGGGGAGGAGAAAGAATGCCCAGGAGCAAGAAATTTATACTGACTCAGCAGGAAATAAACAAAATAGCTAAACTTGTTTTTTACATACAACAGATTTTACGCAAGTAATTCTTGTGGTATTTCAAGAATTTAGTTGAATGTAAGTGAAATTTACAGCTGTCAAAGCAAATATATAAAATACATTCTTTAAACATCACATATTTTAGTTTGTTAAGGAATTACGGGTATAACATCCCTAAAAATGAACAGAAAGAGTTGGCAATATATATTCAAAAAGCAAAAATGTAATTAGTGGTGATGTTCCAGCTGTGAGGATTTCTTCAGGCTTTTTGGACTAGATCAAGTTGAGTTTATTCTTCATTTTACATGTCCCTAGGAGGGCCTCAGAGTCAATCAGCACAACTTATCTAATTTTCTCTTTCAATAAAAGGATTATTTTAATAACCTTTATCTTATTTTGCAGCCTATTACTGATTAGGGCTGGGTCAAGCAGTATTGGCTGATTTATTTATTCAAGGATTTCACAACATTTTAGAATAAATTATCATTCCTATTTTTAAACAAACATATTTTACCATACAATGGAATGTTAAAATGCCAGTGGTATTTCTATTCTGTGTATTTTGGCATCATAACATGTAACATGCAAAAAAATTACACAGTTTCTCTGTCCCTGTAATAAAAAGTATCTTGTTTACTCACAGATTTTTTCACACAATTTTTTAAAGTGCATTGAATTATCAGGAAAAAAGAAGAAATGGGAAAGTCAGAGATGATTCTGTGTATGCCTGATATTTATAAAACACATGTCTTGAATATCTGACAATAACATTCATTAACTCTGAAGAAATTAAGAAATTAACACCAAATTCCTAAAGATGAAATGATAGTTAAAAAGGTATTCTAAATATTTTATTGCATTTTTAAACAATATATTAGTATAAAAAGAAGGCACTTTATAATTTTATAACCTGCAGTTCTTAATTGTAAGAACAATGCTCGTTATTTCTTTTTTAAAGATCCTTATATGCTACTGGCAGGAATCAGATGCAGAGTGAGGCCATCTGTGCTTTGGATGCTGAAGAAAATATAAATGTATTTTACTGGTTCATGTCAAACATCCCAATTAGTTCTCTGCTAACTCCACTCCATCAGCCAGGCAATACTGAGTGCTAAAACGAATGTTTCTTGGCTTTGTAGCAATTCCATGAGAACTGCTTATATGCATATATGTATGCTGAGGGTTCTGCAAATGTGTCTCCCTAGAGGTTCACAAGAGTCATTCCAGCTTCTTCCAAAGTCATGTTGAGGGGTGCCTACGATCATCTATGCAGTGAAGGGAGATTTGGTTAGGAAATCAAACCCCAACATTCACAAAACTATCTACTTAATCTCCTTTATTGTGCTGGCTCAGAAGCTGGCTCCCTGATCATATATCCAGCTTGCCTAAATGTATGCAGAATCAAATGATCAAGCCAAATCTTTTCAGTTTAAGCTAAATTCCTGATTAACATCGAACTTCAAATTAGGGACTGGATTTTAAGGCTGCATAATGAATGTATTGTAGACTAAACCTCACATTTGCAAAATTACAGACATAAATATGCACATCTCAACTAATAAAAGCAATACACAAGGCAATGCATCCACAGTATGCATACTTATTTTTGTGCTGCCTGTTCCTCCCTATGGCTACTGCAAAATGCTGAGAAAAAAACATTAGACAATCTAACAATTGCATTTTGCTAGAATTTATTGGATCATTTCAAGGGCCACATGACTTGGATTAATAATCCTCTGGACATGTTTCATGAAAGTTGAAAAACATCTATTATTTGGGGATTTAAGGTGATTTAAAAATAAGGAATATCAACAATATTAGCATCTTTGTCATTGTCATCTAAAATAACAGCACTCCTCTTTTGTAAGTGTAATGGTAGTAAGAAGGGAGTTTTTGATAAGAGCACAGCTGGTAACTTGTAATTCTCTGAAGATGAAGGGTTTATGTTAATACCTGGAACTGCATTGTAGTCACACTATTTTCCTTGGTCTGTGTCCAGTTAATAATTCTAATATCAATTCTCTTCAGGAAAAAACCAAAAAAGTCAGTGTTTTCAAGAAGTCCATATCTAGCCATGTTGCAATTATGGGGCCCTAAGTATTAATTCTCCTGCTACCTTGTCACGTGGCCCATGTCCTTGGTAATCTGCTGACAGCATGAATCAGATGCCCAAAAAGAAAATAAATGTATGGTAATGTGTCTGAGCAACACTCGTCAGCTGTCATTCATTCAGCAGCTCATAACCTGTCCCATACCCTCATCCTAAGAGCGCTGGCAAGCAGATGAGGTTGACCAGGCATGCTTGGCATCTGCTGTAAAGTGGCAACAGTATGGTGTTTCACAAATAAATATGTCAGAGAAGTTCAACAGAGAAGGCAAAAGAGGTTTAAACGCTTTGTATTTATGGCAATTTATACTGGTCATCTGTCCCAGCAGGAAAATATTTATCTGGTCGGAATATGTAAAACTGGATCTATTAATTAATTAAAGTGCTTTCTTTAACTGAATATTCATACAGAATACTGTCTTGTTTCTTTTTATGAAAATGAGAAAATCTCATATTTTAGATAAATACATAAAATGTCCAGTGACACTGCTTTTTGCAAAAACCCAGTATTTAAAAACATGAATACTCATAGTGTCTTCACTTCCTTGCAAGATCCTATTAATTGCCCATGATTTTAATAACTACTCTAACAAAAGGGATACTAGAAATTACCTCTAATATTTGGACTTATAACACATGGATTAGACCAGTTAATAAGATGACCAGCCTAAAATGCACAGCAAGACAGAAACATTAAGGAAAGCTGTTCCTGAGCTTTTGCCTTGCCAAAATTCCTGTCCTGGATGTATTAGTGCCAAATATGCCAGTAAAATAAAATAATCGGGAACCGAAGTTGAGATGGACTCAACTGACACAACTGTATGGGGCTACTGGGCAGTAGGTTCAGGAATTCATGAACATGCAATGAAAAGCATCAAATGCTTTGAAAATGTAGGGGAAGGAAGCAATGAAAAGCATCAAATGCTTTGAAAATGTAGGGGAAGGAAGCACGCTTTGAAAACAAAGTACTGAGGGGACTGTGCTGGTCCAGCCCTGCAGTCAGGCTTCTGAGACGTTAAAGGAACAGGTGTTTTATCATCAATAGTTAATAACATGTCCAGTCATATTATGACTGGCACCAAATGGCAATACACACTTTTTACAGAAATATATGATCTAGGAACTCCAGGTCTTAACTCTCTTTGCACCTAATACACCAAGTGTTACTGAAAACAAAAGAATGGGAGACGTCCTGTTTTGACAAACTCCCACCAGGAAGGGTACAAAAGGAGTGAGCTGATTTAGTATCATGAAGCAATATGACAGAGGCTTCCTTATTTTTGTGGCTGAAACACCAACATTCGCATAAGAGAGTATATTTAACTCACTTTTTACAAATTATTCCACAATATTTTTTTAGCAGATATAATAAACATCCTTAATGTGTCTATCTACGGAATGGTTCCAGTACTCAGATGCAAATGTTGTAGACAATAATCGATGTACACAGTTTGGATTATATGGTTATGATATCCTAATAGAAATTTGGCTGTCTGCCTATGGGAGTTCAATATGAGCTTCATCGTTTATAGCATCAGAAACAGTCCTTTACAATATTATAGCCACATTTCTCAAACCATTGCCTATACATTGTATCCTAATATCTGATTTTCACAGAAATCCATAATAATAAACAAACAAAATCCCTATACCCCAGAGTGCTCAGAAACAAAATTCAGAATGAAAAGGCAAGCATTTTTACATCTGATATGATTTCTCTAGCAATTCATTCATCAAACATCTGCAACAAGCTGCCAGAATGCGTCCATTAGTGAGATTTCTATGGCATTCACTAGCTTGATGCTCTCTCTGATAGAATAATGTAGAAGTTTTAGCTCTAATGTTTTCTGCTCCATTTGAGGCATCCACGTTAAAGTGAGATTTGGCCTGCATGTGTTTTCATGTCTTGGAATATGTAATTTATGCTAATATATCAGAATACATATTAGAGAAGACCAAAAAAAATATCCTTTATGTATTTATGCATGATGAGTCACATTCAGCACTGATTTAAGAAGATAAAAAATAGTTTGGAGTCATCGTGTAACATGGATCAGTTTGGTTTACATTAAATACAGAAAATTAAAGTACCCTGCACAGCAAAGATGCCATACACTTGCTGGCAAATTAAAATCTCTTTTGGGATCCAGTTTAAAATCTTCATGCAAATTAAATATTTTGTTCAGTCTTTTATCTACATCATATCATAATATCAAGGAAATATGCATTGCATCTCCACTATAGGGACAGATCTGCTTAGTAATTTTGTTTCATATCAAAACTTCTGTAAATGTTTCAATGTTTATGCCAAGAACATAATTGAAAAATTCTTTTTTTCAATCCTTAAGCAATTATTAATGTTATGTAACAGAAACAAAATACAAATCCCAAGAGTGGTTCAAAGGTTCTCTAAGAATTTACAATAATTTATGTATGTGATGGCTGTAAATAAACAAAACAGAAATCAAAAGATCTTTAACATTATTGTACTGTGAAAGCAGTTACTGCCTAAACAAACTGAAACAGAATGTACAAGCTTTATTATTTCAACCTGATGATATCATTATATATTTAAGGATAATACTTTTATTCTGTATCCCAATAACAGGTTGGCTTTTAGCCCAGCTAGTAAGAAAAGCAAGAGCCACATCAGGAAGTGACCAACCTACATGGTTTTGTGAACTCCTGCACCCAGAAGATTGAGACGAGCAAGTCACAGCAACTTCAGTGGTTTTTTTGTTCAGTTTATGAAAAGGAGGTCAGTGCTATGGACTGATGGTTGTATACAAAATTTTAGCACAATTACAAAAATTATAGCACAATGAGTTCAAAAAGTAAAATCCAAATCCTTTATTTTCAGAATCACTGTCTTTGTCTTCTCTTTGTCCTAGCTGTTCCACAACTCAGCTTATTCTACTGCTTCCTGCACTTTTTCCTTAAATTTCAGACACTTTCCTCAGTAACACTGCTTGTTTCTAAAGTGTCTTTGTTTCAGTAGTTTCTTCTCATTCCAAGATATAAAAAAATTAGTTTGCTTGCTGAAATTGCAAGACCAAAGAAAAAACTACAATTAGAGGAAAGGAAAAGATTGTGACAGAAATCTGAAGGGACAAGTCGGCTTAGATAATCTCTCCATTTACAAAATAAAACAGATCTTGACTTCTTTTCTCCTTATTCATTCTCACATACAAAACTCATTCTCTCATATAAAACTGTGAAAACAAGATCTGAATCATTATGAAAACAGGTAAGAAATCAGAAAAGAAGGTCTTAAAAATACATCTTTAGTTTATGCTCCATTTTCCTGTATTCTGGTAAAATCACAGCTGGAATGGTCCTGATCTGACTTTTGCTTTTTTTGCAAAAAAAGCAACCAAACCCAACCAACTAAACAAAAAAATTAAAGAAAATACAAACACTTTTGCACGGGAATGTGTAAGAAGGTTCAACATTAGGTCCAGTGGTTTGAAAGACGAGCACTTTACTATCCTACTTTGCTATGTCTTTGGTCTATAAAAGAAGATACCACTACGTAACATCACACTCTTCATAGAGGGACTAAAGTTGAATCAATGTTCTTATCCTATGCTTACTCTCAATTCCTCAAAAATTAAGAGTATAGAAGACATTTCTAAGTTCAGGACTTGCCTCACAACTCTTACAGAGTGCACTAAATTAGTTTTTCAGGTTAAGAACAGGAGGGAAAAGAAACCCAAGGGAACACATTCAGAAAAACTTTGCTTTAACTCTATCCCTGTTTTTGGATGTTCTGTCTTTGTCAACCTACAATGTCAACCTTAACAGCATTAAGGGTGGCATTGTACAGTCCCATTATACAACAGATGTTAAGTGCAAAGTAAAAAAATCAGTTGTAAATGATTGATGGTCCTCTTTACTATTTCAAAATAAGCCCTGATTATTTATAAAATTTTGGTCACTGCTTGAAAGCATTACATAAACCTAAACAATTGATCCATTTTTCAGTGGCTTTTGTGTGTAATGTATTATGTATGTTTTTACATTCTTCTGTGTAAAAGGCCCTGGTGTACAAGAAATGTTTAGAGTTTTGAGTGCTCCACCCAGTCCATATGGTAGGTTTGCTCTGTGTGTGAAACCTACCTTTTTCCACCAGGTCCATATGGCAGGCTTAAGCTAGCCAGGGTCTTCTATCCTCCACAGGGGCCATATGGCAAAGAGAGCTCAGTGAACACTCATTGACCTTCTATTAATATTTTACATTTCTCTAGCACATAGACATACAGACAGACATATATGAACTGATCAGATTGAGTAGAAAAGAGTTGGCCCCTGAAACTTCTTTAGCCACATAACCAATACATCTATGCCAATATGGTAATAGATGTGTGGTTTTTTTCCTGTTTTATTAAAAACCTGAGAAGTCAAATGTAAAATTTATCAAATTATTTGATAAACTCATCTAATACTTTTAAATATTTTGACAGATTGTTATTTAATTATGTTAACAAACTGGTACACATTAATACTGACATTTCACTACTAGTTTTTAATGTTACCTTACCAGAATGGAACCAAATCCCTTGAATCCACCCACTAAAAAAGGATGCATGCTATAGATAGTGAAAATATATTTTTTAAAGATTTGGCTGTGTGCTGCCCTACAAATAGCATGTTTTGAACAGGCTACTGCTCTCTTACTGCGTATAAATGAACTGGCAATAAACCAGAGAAAGAATAACTCAATATCAACAGTAAACTACATGTAGAGAGATGACAATCTACAAGTCACATGTAAATAAATTACTATTTCTTGCAGGCACAATACCTCTACCCTTAGTACTGGAGTAAAAGGAAGAGAGTATGGTCTGAAAGCCATAGTATCTTCCTTCTACTGCCAGTAGAATCAGATATCAGGACACGAGTAAAAGAGTTGCATTGGGTTGAATGACAACGGACATGGATTTAAAATCAAATAGAAAAAAATGGCAACTTTAAATCGTAATCTGTACTTTCAAAACAATTACTCTAAAATTGATACATTGTTATAATGTTTACAACTCAATCCAAAGCTTTGCTGTAATTCTGAAGTAATTTAGGAACCCTCTGCATCTTATTTATATAGGAGAGATGGAAGCAATTTGTAACATGTTTATGAAAGTTTTATTGTACCTACAAGCTGATTTAAGAAATGGAACAATATTCCCCAGTAGTAGAAATTTTACAAACAACTTTTACTTACTTGAAACTCAGAACATTATGAAATATAAAAATGATAATATATTGTTTTTATTCGCAGGATTTATAGTGCTTTCATCTGGTTTCCTCTTGTTTCAGTTCATGTAAATAACCCCTAGGTTGTCACATGAATATTCAAATATTGCAAAGAACTATCAGTGTTGAAAATAAATATCATAAAGAATTCAGAACAAGTATGCATGTACATGCTCTCCTAGTTTATTTTTGTATATAGAATTTATGTTTTACTCTGCAAACAATCAATAAAACATGAAAGAGTTTTCCACAAGGAATTTATCTTCTCATTTCAAAGGAGCCAAATAAAAAGAAGCATTTTAAGAAACTGTAAGTATTTTATTAAAGATTAAAAAAGGCTAACTATTAAGTTCATGCCTCTTCCTCCTATCTTCCTGCTTTTGATCATTGCCAAATACAGCTAAATCAATGGGGGGAAAAAATTAATTAATATCAGGGGTTAAGGAACATGACCCCAAACTCTGACTCTTAACTTTCACTGTAGGAAAGGCATAGAATATAGGTTTAGTGTTCATTTATCCCTTTTGTTTCAGTAGCTCTTTTTTTGATATATTCTCTATATATGATCTTTCGCATTTTCTGTTTCTATTTTCAATTAACAGTGTATAGGTACAAACTTCTAACTCTGAAGGATCTGTCCACCTGCATAATTGCTCACAAAAATTGATATGCAGAGCTCACTCTCTAGTCAGTAGGGTTTAGGGAGTTCTTAAAAGAGATGAAGGGTACAATTCCTCTGTCTAGATTATCCAGTCTGCCATGGAAGCAACAGGACCTAAATTCTCCCCAAAACAAAGAAGAGAAGGTAGGTATCTATCAGATGTAGCTGTCAGACACTGCCTAAACTTTAGCAGCAAGATTCCCCATTTTGAGACTTCTGCGTGCACCATCTTCATTCCATGAATCATGCAATGAGCTAAGAGGATTATTTTAGAGGCCTATGTTTCAAAAGTATAGATCCCACTATATAATTTGAACATAATAGAAAGGAAGATACCTTTTTAGATAGCTAGAACAATCAAGTATTTCTTTGTTTAATGGGATTTAGAGATAATTAAAATTACTATACTCTTAAGATCCTTGCCATTTTAGTATAGCTCACAATTTCAAAGACATTCTTATAGAAGTATAAATTTTAATTTTATGCTTTTTATTTTCTTACTGAATCAGCAGCTTTCTCTTTTGGGAGAACATGTTAAATTAATTGATCATCTCAATTAAATTCTTTATACATATATATAAAGCAAGAAAAGCTGTGAACCTGACTTCATAAATATAATTCAGTAGGATTTTGTTAAAGTTTAGATGTATAGATTTGTATTTGAAATCCTCTGAAGGTTACAGGGTGAAACCTTCCAACAATATCTCCAAGTCTTCAGGGACCAAATCCCATTATGTGGAGTTCAGTGAAGAGGGTAAACACTACCATAAAGAAATACAAATTGCACATATTTCCCATTTAGCCAGTGTCACAAAAGTTCACCATTTAGAATTCTAACCAGTTAGGACTTATTCTTGGAGGTCAAGTACCTTGTGAACCTTGTCATCTCACTGATGACATCATATCCCATCCATCAATTCTTTCAGGAGCACACTTGCCATCTGCTCAGCACGCTATAATAACTTATTAGACATATTCACAGGGTAACAATCTGTACAATGACACTGTTATCTTAATGCTGGCACATAGAGAGATAGCAGCCATCGTTCCCCTGTCACAGCACAATTATTCTACCTTCCAGTTACTTTGTTACTGGAAAAAAGTTACTTTGATATTTTAACTTTTTATTAAATCACACAGAATGAATGCTCATCAGATATATGTTTAAGGCTTTGTGGAGTTTTTTTGACTGGGCACTGATAAAATTAGGCTACGGCACGAAGTCCCAAGTTCAGTTTGATATAACTACTTTGTACTGTGAAAGTTTCTGCAATCATGCTCATTCTTTAGAGTGAAAAATAAATAAAAACACCTACTATACAATCATGTGCATGCAAGCAGCACTGTAATCCAACTTAGTCTTTGCAAACATACTGGCTTTCTAGATTTAGTATTACATTTTATCTACCTGTCTTAAACATCTATTCTTTCTAACAGCAATTGCTAGGTAGAAATAAAATATGCAGCCAAAGTGCTAGTACTAAGCCATAGCACTTTTTAAAATCTAAAAGCAATGTGAAATTTCATAGATGTCTATGTATATTTCTGCAGCTTTTGTGAAGCATGTTAATACCAAGCATGCTTAGCACAGCTGTTGTCACAGCACTTCTGACTAAATAGAAGTCCACTATAAATCTCCCTCGACCTCAAAAAATATTTTCAGAAAAAGGGCAATATTTATTTTGCATTACACAGAATTCATCCTCTGTTCCTTCCTTTGGCTCGTCATTTATTCCAGCTTACACTGTGATCAACATTGTACTAAAATAAAGTCAAGTACAACAGCCGCTCTCTGCCCATCAAAACTCACAGACGTCTGCCAAGCACTTGTAACAGCTGGTGTTACATTAATTAGTTTAAACTATTTATTTCATCCATCTCCAGAGCAGATTGAGCAAAAACATTAGAGATTATTCTAGCATCTGTAAGTGCCCTGCAAACATTAACCAACCAAAGTTAAAATATTAGTCATTAACTTATAGTATATGTAAGCTCTATACATTTATTGTAAATAAAAAAAAATCTGCAGTTTAGCATAGCTTTAGGAAGTTTTCTTTGATTGCCTTTTTAAAAATCTGAGTTTAAACTTTTATAAGACTTTGTTCCCATAAAGTTTCTTTCAAAAAAAAATTATTACTAGAAAGCTATTATAATTCCTGGCAGCATGGACCATTAAGCAATATATGACAGGGACTGGGTGACTCAGTGGATTAGTCAGAGGTTTTATGTCCACTGTTGGAATCCAGCCCTAAATACGGTGATCAAAACAGTGTTATCAAACGGTTGTAAAAATCTCAATTAAAATCACTCCTATAGCATCTACTAAGTTTTTAGTGGACAACATAATAGATCTTTCACTATTGACAGAGTTCTCACAACTATCTTTTTTCTTTTAATAGGCTGAGAATGGATGCTGGCAAAAGAATGTTGATTATAAGAGGTCCTAATGCCACGTTCCCTACTGAAATGGTTTAGAAACAGGAGCCAATGCAAGGATGGCATGAGTAGGCTCACAGCCACTGTCCGTGGGCTCACCTCCATTAAAAATAAAAAGCTTCCAACCTTGCTCAATGAAATAGTTAATGTGAGAATACTTATTTTTAATGCCCAGGGCTCAAAAAGGAAATCAAAGTCGTGTGCAAATGCTTAAGGGGTAACTCATTCCTCAAAGAATTCGTCTGTAAATAAGCACAGAGAGAAGCAGAAGCACAGAGTTGTGAAGTGCTTTGCCCAAAGTCACACAATGGGTTATTGGCAAAGCCTGAAAAACAATCTAAATCTCCTGACTCTCACCTCGTTCAGGTATATTGCTTCATGAATTTTCCCAAACAACATCAAAATACAGTAGCTCACTTGCAGAATAAAAAATCAAGTTCGTGCATATATGAAGTTTATTAGAATCAGACTCTTATACATTAATGTCCCCAAGTCTGACAAGATTATTTCTTCTTTTTTTCATAATCATAACATAGAAATATATATGGTAATAATATTTTTTAAAATGTAGTTACTGAAAATACCATTAGATTTAATTAAATCCAGGTAAAGATATTATTCTATCAGTTTAGAAAGCTATACCTACCCTCAAAATATTTGTATTTGCAAAGAAAATTAACAGATTCAGCTTCACTATCTGAACAGTAAAGTGAAAAAAGCATTCTGACATTTACGTTAAGATACAACAGAGATCCCAATCCTGTGATATTCCAGTTCTTTAAACTTGGCTTGCTATGGCTTCCTATGGCCATGTAGAAATGATTGTAAGTGATGGAAACTGAAGTAAGAGCTATCGTCTGTTTTCACTTTTCTGTCCTGTCCTACCTCCACGAAACAAGACTTTTTCTCTTTGCTTCATTCACTACATCTCTTTTTCTCTCTCTGCATGTGTGTATGTGAATATATGTATGTGTATGTATGCATCTATGCACATATTCAAGATACTTACTGTGTTTTTTACCACCCACTGCACAGTGGCTCTTCTTACTTACTCCCCCAGCCAAAAAGGCAGGGCCATAGTTAACGCCAAACTTGCTCCAGAACATGCAAGCGAAAGTGCCAAAGCACATATAAGAATGGCCTCCTCAAACAATACTAATAGCTCTTTTTCATGCTCACTCTTTATTGGCCTCGACAGACAGCAGGAGACAGACACTCTTTTCTATTCTTAGGTTCTCAGAATTTATAACATGCTACATCTGCCACATATCTGTTGGGTTACATGGGTTCTGCTATTCAATTATCCATTTTTATTTTTATTTTTAGTACAAGGACCATTGTTGAAATAACTTGTTGGACAGCCTGTTCTTAAAAGGCAAAAGTCACAACAATCACAAAACCTTTGATCAGATGAGACAGTGCTCTGACTTAAACCCTCTCTTTGAAAAAAAATTATATTCCCCCAGTTTTTCCCACTTCTAAAAAATAACCTAAAAAGATATACTGACTCTCACTACAGACTGAGGAACACCTGATTGTTTAACAAATGCCCTACAAATGATTCATTTAAAAAGCCTGTTTTAACCGAGGTTCTTAACTAATACTGACCACCAGGTTCTGTTTTCATTTACACCACAATTGAGGCGTAAACAAAGGCAGCAGGGGCCCTCACAGAGATCTCAACCCCCCCTTCACACTGAGTTACATTTCATTATAAACTCTCTCTGCATAATAGATTTCTTGCATTTTCATTTTTTTGCTAGTATTTAATGCTCAATTTTTATTTTCTAAATACAACTCCAATACAACTCCATTCAATGGAAAAATGTTAACATGCTCCCAGTTCAATATTCTGCTTTACCTCTTGCAGCAATCAGTTTAAATGTATAAAAGCTACTGGCCAATTTAGATTTTTTTTTCTTCTTTTATTTCTTTTTCATTGTAAAATTCCTTTTTATTCAATACCAAAGTTAATTGCTAAACTTTGTTACAGAACCTTTTGTTCTTGCTGAAGTCACTTTGCTTGTCTCTCCTACTGTAAGGACACCAAATCCTAAAAGCTGGCAAGAATGCATATGTTTATTTCACCATTGCTCTGCAATTACTGAATGCCACTTAATTATAGCAACAGATGCTCGAGTGTAGGAACCAGAAAAATCAAACGCCTCATTTCCAGGTTATTTTTTTCCATTGCTTCTGCCAACAGCAGATGTGTGAGCCCCTTGTGCTCTGGCGTAAATACTTATCAAATCCTAACAGGTCACCTATGTCACAAACAACATTTCAGATGCAACTGTTTCACCTGATAATAGGCTCTGAAAATAAAACTGTGAGCTGTAAATACAATGTATTCGGAATGAAATGCCATAATGTGAAATTGCTTTTTCTCCAGCTACAACAGAAGTCCTTGACAGTTTTTGGCAGTGATAAATCACCCTCCCATTAATTGTCTCCTCTCTCATTGTGAGGTGAGCTGCTAAAAGGGGCAGTCAACAAAAATGACTTAAAGGACAAATTTTGGCAAAAAGACAATGAAGAAATCTGTCATTGCTAAGCCTCCAGTAAACTGTCATGAAACAATCAAAATATATGTAGCTGAAGTGTTTATGTCTTTGTTAGAAAGGTTATAGGATGACAAGTTTATAGTTAAAACAGGAAGCTTAGAGGGACCAAACTTGCAGGCCCTTGAGCCACCATTACTCCACGTGTTCTTTAAAATGGTATGCAAATCCTATTAGGGCTTCAGTTTATGCAGAGTTTGTCTTAACCCTATTTTCTGACTTTTCTACCCCCTCGCCCCAGACAACAGAAAGCCCCTGTGAAGGCATGGCACCAGCTACAGTAATTCTTGCACCCAGTCTGAAGATCCTTTCTTTCTGTGATTTAAGCCTGAGAAGAAGACACTTAACACCACACAGATGCTGACCTTTCCTTCTAACCCCTCCAGCTCCTTGTGTGTTAATCTGAGCAAGACCCTCTCCCTGAGGGGTTTCCATGCACTGATGAGCAGCTTTTGCTTCCTGCAGAAGAGGCGACATCCAGCACCCACGCATGGACCCAAGACCGAGGCGTGTGAAACGATGTCTGCTACCTTCTCCTCAGAATCGACACTCCCCATGACTCACGTCACCTAGCCTGGCTCCAATCTGCAAATAACTCTTCCCCACTGCAACTCTTCTACAGACAGAACAAACCAGAATTGCCTTAGGATTCTGCTCTGTAGGAGAAAGAGTTCAAAACCTGGGAATAATTAAACTTTTTTTTTAGGGCTTCTAATATGTAAAATGTAGGGAGGTGGCTACCAGTCTTTCCTGCCCTCAGACTGCCTCCACCTCCAGGGCATTCAAACAGCAGATGGTATGTTTAAAGACCACAGGTTATCCCTTGGTGTAGGAGGGGCAGAGCATGCTTGTCAGATCCACACCTCCAGAAAGGGCAACATTTCTCCTTTTAGAAACAACATGGTGCTGTCACTTTATAATTACGGTTGTTGTTTTTTATTATTTCATTTGATGAGACAGGGAAGTGAAAGTATGCTGAGAATTTAAAAAAAAAAAAAGAAAGAAAAAGAAATAAGAAATTTCTCTTTACCTGTCAGCAGATGGTTGGAAATTTACCATAAGCAAGGTTAGAAAATGATTTGTTACTAATATGCCTGTCAAGGGCAACGTCTGGAGTTTGGTTTTATATTTATGTTTGTAAGAAAATTACAATATAAATATAAATGAGTTGCATCAGGTATTTAAACTAGACTGGACAGGGCACTAGAAAATATATGTCAGGAACATTTCCCACACCAGCAGGAAGATGAACTAGGTGACCTAGCATGTCTTTTCCACTGCAGACTTCTACCATTTCTGTATTAACTGAGGATGATTGATACCAAATATCCCTTTATGCTACTACCCCTTTTCATTTTGCTTCATATTTGTATGCTTTCTGGGGGAGTTGATATTTTAGGAGAACAGCTATGGGGAAGTACTAAAGGGGATTCTTCATCCCAATGGCTGAGAACTGAGGAAGGTCACACAATAGCTTGTGTAGCCATAGCAGCTTTGTTGTCATGGCATGAGAATCCTTTGCCAGTTCTTCTACTTTTACAAAGGAGCAGTCATCTAACATTGTGAGGTGTTTAATGTAAAGCCTGCTTTTTTGACATGGTTATCACAAGCTATTTTGTGTCCAGACATTTACACAGGCCTTGTGTTATCCGTGATTTATCCCCAATCCGTGTTCCTCAATTGTGCTTAAACATGGTTATAGTTGTAGTAAATCATATGTTGAAACACACAACTGGAAGGAAGGAACCATATAGTTATCACTAGCACTGGAACATTAAACAATAATACTCCACTGAGCACCAGCTTCATCAACAAGTTTCTATCAGCCTGGTCCTGCAGTCCTAACACAGGTATTTCCCCTTTCCCTTCATCTCCATCTTTCATTTGGAACTCTTTCAACAGTCACTTAAGGACCACATTATAGGGTCTCTGAAGTCAGAGAATTATAACCAGCTCAAATTTAAAAAAAACCAAAGTTTATATGAACATTATATTAAAAACTAAGAATAATCCAGAAACTGGTGGAAGGCATTTCAGGAAACAAGGAGTGTCTTCTGAAAGAAAATGTAGACTAATCAGGAGAAAACTGAGAAATTTCAGAGATTCCTAGGTATGCTCTAATCATGTGTGACTTAAATTTTGATAAATGTACTCTGTGTACATAAAACATCTCTTGAATGACAGAAAAGCAGAAGAAATAAAGTGATTGAAGTTTTTTGTTTTCCTTTTTTTTTTTTTGGTGACGAGCCAGTTTGAGAGCTTACTGTGAGCATATGGAGATAGCATATTTGCAAGTCCATCTCTGGAGGATTGCAAAAGGCCCTTAGCTTGTGAAAAACAGCAATGTTATTTTTTTTAACGTTCCCTATATTTAGAGATTAAATCGCTCACTGCACAAACCCATTTGGAACAGGCGAGAAGGTGAAAAGGATAATCAGTACAGTCACTGGTCCGTGTTTCCTAAACGCTTTTGAAAACATTACTGTGTGCAGGCATAAAATTAGCGGCAGGACCTTAAAAAGGCTGGCATTTAGCATGACTTTTTGGAAAGTGACACCCTCATTTTTTTCTTGTAGGATATCATTAAATTTCAATCGCCCTATGGCAGTGCCTTTCCATTAATAACCAATTCACTGTGTCACTTTGGCTCTCCTTTGAAATAATGAGCCTTTGCTTCGCTTTAATAAATTTAAACATATTCTCAAGGCCAGGGAAGATAGGAAACCGCAGATGGGCTGAGAAAAACACGATTCATAAATCCTTAACTGCCTGAGATGGTTGAGAGCAAAACAAAGTAACACTCGTAAAATATTAAACAATCCCAGCTGTATGAGTGAAGCTTCATTAACAAAAATGGACTATTTACTGCCTTCAACAGAGCCTGTGGGTGGAAAGATTCAGAGAAATCTTCTTTAGAAAAACACTGTCATCCCCATTTTGATTCTTTAAGCAACTGATGGTATGGTAGATACTTATTCTGCATGGCCATATGCAGAAACATTTTAGCAGAAAATTAATGACACTCTGATTACATCAAATATCACAAATCATGCTTCATCATATAAGCAGGAGTGAAAGAAACCAGAGAAATTTAGCAAATATTTTATCCTTGAAGAATTCACATGCCAATAGAAGTAAAACATGACAAACTTTATTTAAATCATAAGGGACTTCTCTAGCACTCTAAAGTAAACACAGCAATATGAATAACAGCAAAGAAATCAAGCAATGCCATTGCTTTTGCTAGGAAGGTTCAGCAATTTATTCTGGGATGCCATACTTCTTGCTTTAACCTTTATTAACATGAAGCTAATTTTGTTTATATACCTGTCTGGTATAAAAGAAGAAAAGCCTTATTTTCAGGCTTTCAAGTCTGCCATTTATTTTAATTCCACAAGGGGTCCGCTCAGATAAAGAAGACAGACACATATTTTGGTTTTAAGTACACAAAGCTGGACCCTCAGATCCATGAAGCTGATTTTGTGCTGTAACATACACAAACTCCCACTGAATTAATGAAGAAGCTGTGAAGACAGCTCTTGCCTTCCAGGTATGGCTTCCACTCCACCAGTTCTCTGCTCTACCTCTGTGTTGCTCCTTCCTCACCAGCTCTGAGGCAATGGGGAGCTTCTTTGCAGTAGCACAAGATACAACTTCTACATGTACCCCCAAGAACAGCAGCCCATAATGTTGCTACATCCCTTTTCAAGCTTTGTTGAAACTTAAATTAAAGCTAACAAGGTTTATTTATTAATACAAATTTGTGAGATCAGGAAAACAGCCATAAGAATAGCACAGAATTTTTGAAGTGTCTACAGCAAGAATAACCTTTCATGGTATCATGGAGGGGATTTTTTAAGCCAAGAATTGCATACAAGTTTAAAGAAGAATAGAGATCAGTGTCAGTTTACTAAATGCTAAGAACCTGGAAGCTCTATCTCTAAAGACAAGCTGACAATTGAGTGGACAGAATGTCAATACTTCAAACATTTCAAGGGTAAAAATATTGCTTTTTACAATCTGTGTCATATTTAATGCAAGAAAAGAATTTAGATTTTTGTTTCTTTTGCTGGCTGTCAGCTTTTTTTTTCCTTTTATCCCAGTGAAGAGCATAATTAGAGTATTTAACACAAATACACGGTGCATTTTTTCCCCCTAAGGAACAATAGTTTCAGCCTGAATGCAAATAGGAACATAATAATTTTTATATTTTAGTTTATAAACATTTTTTAGAAAAACAAACCTCCAACATTCAGCTTATTTATTTCAAGATGTTTGTTTTATCTGTGAGAACCATTATCCTTTTTTAACACTCGAGGGGGCATTTTGACCCCTGCAGAGGCATTTCTCTTTCCTGTTTGAAAGCCTGGGAATGCACTTAGCCCTTGTGGCTCCCACTACCTTCCATGGAAACCCTGAGTACTGCTCAGGAGTTATCACCCTATAATCATTAGAGCAGTCATTTCTGTGCTTAGTAGACCTTCACTGTAGCTGATTTGTATAATCAGGGTTAATCTATTCTGATTGCAAACATCCATACCGTAAAGTTTGAATGAATTCACACCGATGCTCGCTCAGCTCAGGATGCCATCAAGAGACTTCCACAGAAATACGCTGTGGGATTTTTGTTTGGTTTCAGGGGTGACTTGATCCAGCATAAGTAAAGCTGCTGTCCCCTTCCTTCCTTTGAATTCGGGAAGAACTTACTTGTTCTATCAGCTATGAGAAGGAATGGGGTACAAAAAGCAGTGGTAAAGCACTAAAGCATCAGCAGTAGTGGTGAATCAGTAGCTCGTAACTGAGGTTACCTGTCTGCATGAAAGCAGCAATTAGGCTTTCAACAATAACAACCTCAGACAGACTCAGAAAAACAATTTTCCCCAAAGATTTTAAGTGTGGATAGAAAAAGGGCTTTAGGTGACATTGTTTAATCCAGTCCAGCAGATTTATTCTTTTCTCTCTACACCAGGATTTGCTACTACTAGTGGCTTCTGCTTTCAGAAGAAAAAAAAAAAATTAACAATCTAATCCTATTGGACAATTAGGAACAGTGTAAACCCCCCCAAAATTCACAGTCACTTGCAAATTACAGAGTAAATGTAAGACAGTCAGAAATTAATTTTTCTTCCAATTAATGAAAAAGTAAAAGTTTCCCTTTAAGCATATATGAAAAAATTAAATTTATGAATATAACTTTTATAATGCCCCATTCCCCCTACAGGTTTTTTTCTGTTATTGTAGAATTACTACAGACTGAATGCTTCCCAATTTACAGTCTTGCAAACTAATATACAGAATGGCAGGGAAGACTTCCACAGATTTTTCCTTCTGATGTGCTAGTCATGCAGGTGCCTTTTCCCAAAGGATAGTTTGGGGTCTGTCCTATCCAAGCAATTTTCCCTATCAAGAGTGTCTATCCGAATAACTTATTGGGGTATTTCTGATGTAGATACCCATCTACTCATTACTAAACTGAGCTCACTAACTTAATTTCTCAAAAACAACTAAAGAGCCTAAGGTTAATGACTTTTGGCCACTATCAGTTTGCAGTAGGTTTGGACTGGCCACCTAGAAGTGGAAAAAAACACACCAAAAACAAGTCCTCTATGCTCCATTACCAGTGCTTTGAACCATCCAGTCACATGGATTTTGATGTTTTGAGAGGGTGAAAAGAATGCAGATTGGCATGAGAATACCACATTAATTCAGCAGTTAAATGGTTCTTTGAGAAGATTCACTGACAGAAAAAAGCAAAGCTGTCTTTCTAAGTCCTCATCCTCTTTGGGCCTATACACATTTTCTGTGAAAAGTTGATTCTTTTCCTTCTTCCTTTTTTTTTTTTTTCAAACAGCCTTTTATCATCTAACATGTGAAACAATTGTAATGTGAGGCATGTGAGCAGAGAGCCTTTGCCACTGGGCCCTCATAAATCTTGCCAGTTCCCAGTGAACAACACCAAATATTTGCAGCTGAGGAACATTTGGTCTGGCTTAAATTAACATATCTCAGCAGTCAGAAGTCATTAAGCTTTGCCAGTGATTTGAAACCATTTTTCCATTTCAAAAGCGACACTGGCTGTTACTTATTTTTCTGGATGAAGAAGGTGGTAAGGAACAAAAGCAATGAAATGAAAATGGGAGATACTAACGAAAAAAAAATTATAAAAGGGCTTTGAACTGCCTTTGGTAAATTTGTTATTAAGACTCCTTTTAAATAGCAGAGCACTTACGTATAAGATCAAATAATAATTCAAGATGATACACATTAATTTCAGTGGCAAATTATGTGATTTAAAGGCTGTGAAAATGTATACTTATTTTCTTCCTTAATCCCTTGTGAATATAGGCACTATCAATTTTAAAAGCTGATGAAAGCTTTAAATGAAAAACAATAATCCAACCTTTTTCAGTTAAAGGCTGGAAGTGGATTAAGTACTGGAGTAAAGAAATGTGCTGTTGCACTTTTCAAAGATCACTTCTGATATGGTCTGTTCATATGTGAAGGGCTGGAAAAACACCTCAGATCTGAAAATAACATAGTCCCAAAAAATTACAAGCAGACAGAAAAATAATTGGTTTTAATGCAGGTAAAATGGGAGTTTAGATTTTCCGGACTTGTTATTTCTGTATTATTTACATGACACATAAATCCTGTTCAGTTGGTAAATAAGTCATCATCTGAAAGATGATTCATGAGAGCCACCCAAGGCCTGACTTGTCAGAAAAAAAGCCCAAACACTTTCCCACATTTATGCTTACTAGTCTAAAATTATACCACTCTGTCAGAAACCATGTCAAAAATGTTTCATTACAAACTCTGAAAGCTGTTTGCCAGTTTATAACAAGACAAATATTGCAAGAGATTTTGATTTGTACACTGATTTTGATAGGTGCACTGATTGCAATGCAGTTATGATTTCTGACTTATATGTGCACAGCTAAACTGAAGGTACTTATTCAAATTAATGGTAATTATAATTTTTCAGCCTCCAATTAGTTTTATTGATAAAGTTTTAATAGACTTGAATGTTTAAGACTCATGTTGCTTTGAGAAGATACAGACTTACACTCAAAAGCGTTCAAGCTTATGAAGCACTACTAAAGACAACCCTTCCATCTGAGAGCTTTCTGAGATTTTCAAACTTTTTAAACACCGCAGCTTTATTAAAATCAGTTGTGTGTAAAAACTTGATATTCTATTAACCAAACTTAAAAGATTAAGTATTCTAAAAGGAAAACATTTACTGCAAACTAGGCATAAAAAGTTGCCAGGATAGCTATATAACCAACTAATTTCCTAGGTGGGCCTTTCTTTAGGGGATGTTATTTTAAAAATAATAAGTAATGGTAATAGAAAAGTCTTGTACAAAAAGCTTTTGAAAATAGAAATGGTCTGCATTATCAGTGCTATGTAAAAGGAATTCAATGATTCCCATACTTGAACAGAGAGCAAAGCATATGGACCCCCAAATAAGAGAAATAAGACCAAAATGTTTGGGAATATGGAAGTATTAGAGTAAATGTATTCTCAGATAAGTGGTTCTATTTTTCTTCTCTCACAAGAACACAATAAAATGAAGTGAGCATCTCATTTATTCACTGCTTCTCTTCAGGTCATGTTATAGCTGAAAAACAGCAGAAGAAAGTCTTTATTGTGTTTTCTTCCATTAATTACTGAAAATTTTCCTCACCATTTTACAGGATCATAGGGCACTTGAAGGAACTTGAGGGCTGGAAGGAACCTCTGAAGACCACCAAGCCCAGCCCAACTCATGACTGTCCAGCTGGGTTTTAAAACAGCTCCTTGGAGAGTCTCCACTACCTCACTTCAACACCCTCAGAGTTAAAAAGTCTTCTTGTATGTTCCAATGTAATTTCCTCCATTTCAGTTTCTGTCCATGTCCTCCTGTCCTTCCACTATTCTCTTTCCCTAGCCATTCCACTATCCTCTGTCTACGGTCTAATCCATTCAGCAATGAACCATGTCATCCTGAAGAAACAGAACAAATCTGTAAAGCTCCCTCACATCACACAAGATTACCCAGTAAGCAGAGGTCTATTTTTGCAGCTATAAGTCATAAATCATTTTTCAAAACATACAAGCTAATTTCACGGGGAAAATCAAGTGGGACAATACCTTAAAAGATCAGGCTTGAAGGCATACACCTGCTTGAAGAAGTCTATTTCGTGCTCCGCCCACTTTTTATGTAACCCTGGATGTTTAGACTGAACTGAACTGACACAGATGCTGCTTCAATGCTGGTTTGAAAGGTGGAGAGTCTGAAAGAGCACCATATCACATCACATCACGTCACATTACATCCTTACATCAAAGTAAGGAAGGGGATGACGGAAGAATGGAGCCAATCTAGAAATCAAGCAATCACATGCATAGATATTTTGCCAAAATATGGCTGCTTCCCAAGATATGTTTTTCCAAGATCTCCAAGACAGAGCTGTTGTGTGGGTGCTAAGCATCTTCCTCTAAATTTAATCCTAGTTTTCAATAACTATTTACTTCAGAACTCTTTCCTTTTAATCTCTTCTTCCTTAGCAGAAGGAAAAAAAAATAAGAAGAAATTGGATAGAAATTAAAGGAAAACCAAGGGTACTCTGTTCTGGATTGAGGAAACTGTAAAATCAATGAGAACAGAACCAGTCCTTCTATTCACTAGAGAATATTTCTCAAGCAGCATAACCCTCCATCTGGTTAGGTATGGACTACAAACTGGCTGTAGTAGTCAGGGGTTGTCCTGCAAAGGGCTCTCTAATTGGTTAAGAAGATGAGTATTTTTCCCTCTCCCATGTCATATGGTGAGGTCAGGCTTTCAGGACGTTCACTTCCCTTTCACACCTTACTTAGCAACAATATTCTGGATACTATATTTCATATAAAACCTACACAGGTTTGAGACAATGCATGTAGTATGATTAGATTTGGGTTGTTTGACTACATTTCTTAAACCCTAATCATGTCTAACCACTGTTGTATTAGTGTACAACACAGATCCTCATTCAGCAAGATTCAGACATTTATATTTCTGGAGCTGAAATAAATATCAAGCACAGAAGATATTCCTCGAGCCCTGTAGCTACAAAAAGTATTTCATGTGATTTATTATAGCATAAGAATATACCTAATGATGAAAAGAAGTTGAGAAGTAGAGGATATGACTTTTATCCCTTTGGAGACATCATAGCTATAACTTACAGGAAAACCAGTCTGGAGGGAACTGTGTGACTCTGTTAACAGCTGTGGGGTAAATAAAATAATACTCCATTTAATAGACCTGACAACAGCTATTGAATTCACATCATGAGATAAAGGCTACATTTTTTAAAAAAATAAGCTCACCAAAGCTGAAATTGGAATTAATTAATAACTAAGATATTCAAGTTTGAAAGAGTATATATGCGATTCATACAACTTCTAGTCTTCATTTTATATTTAGTGTTGTGTAGAGAGCTTTGAGCATTTTTTCAGGGAATTAAACAATACTGTTGAATTGTGGGGTTTTGGTTTTTTGTTTGTTTTTGTTTTAATTCTCCTTCCCGAAAAGAAAATGGGAAAAGAGAGAGAGAAACTGAATGGACAGCAATGGTTAAGTTCAGACCTTAAAAAATTGATACTAGCTAAACAATAGACAAAATCACCAACTGAACTTTAACTTTTGCAATATTGTTGGAATTAAGCCATTTTAGACAGATGTTCATGGGTATAGATAATGTTTACAGAGTTCAGACTTTTAAAATTAACTAAAATGAATGCTATTATTAAACGAATTAAAGCACTGCACAATAGTGTTTCAATTCAAGTAAAGATTACAGTTTAAAAATTACTTATGGAAGTACATGAGCAAATAACCCACTTAAACAGTCGCCTTCATGTTCTTGGATGTCAGTTATTTATAAAAGTTCCTTTGCCACTCAAACAATTTTATGTCAACAGGAAATGAGTTAGACAATCTTTAATAAACACATAAAGAAGTGCTCTAGAGATAGTTGTTTAATTATGAAAAGCAACTCACTGGAGCATAAAAAGAAAATGATAGAACATAGATTTGGGAAAAAAAGGCCTTGGAAATCAGGTATGAATATATCTTTTTTCGTCTGTCCTGGCAATATAGTAGCTACCTATATCTTTTAACTGACATTTAATGTCTGTAGTCATTATTATATTTATGGATCCTTATTTGTATTATTAAATGAGTTTAGTATTAACAGCGATCAAGGTTTCATTTTCCTGTGCTAAGATGGGCATATAGATTTAAAGAAAATTTTAGGACTTGCAGAGAAAACCATTCGCAAAATTATTTTTCCACTTGTGTTAGCTTCAACTGCAGTTGAAATTATAACATGTATCCGAGGTGCATGATAGATATACTTTCTCTTCTGTGTACACTGTAGTGAGCAGAAAAGTACATGATGAAAGTAAATCCTATTAAATAGACATTCAATTTTTCTTCAAAATTCTGTTTTGATAATTCTGCTTCCAGAAAAAAAAACCAAAACAAAACGACAAACTGGAATCAAACCTAGCACTGCTTATTCCACAGTTCCACTAATAAGTCATTCTCCTACATTTCTAACAACTACGTTAGAGTGGCTGCATTTCTTTCACAAGTATGAGCTATAAACTAAGTGGAAAAGAAAAAAAAACATACCCCAACTAAAGACAACTAAGAAGCTCTTCATACGTTATGTAAAAAACATTTACAGAAAGAGTTCTTAAAATAATTATTCGTGACTTAAGATTTTTTTCTCAGATTAAACAGGTCTTTTAACCATTCTTTCACTGTATCTGACCAAGATTAGTACAAAATACTTCTGGTATTCTAGTATTTTTAAGATTAAGAAAAAAAAGGTACACGTTTCTTTAAACTGAAAATAGAGGTATTATTTTAATATATCAGAGAAGCCATCTGTGGAAAGATAACAGACAAACCTCCATTCTATTGAACATCTTCTACTACAAAATTTTGTATTAAAATGGTTAACATATATTTTTGCTTCCATTTTTTTCCAGAACAGCTCTAATTTAGATATGGAAGTTTTTCAAACGTAAATCAAGAGCTGAAGAACTTGATTGAGGATGTATTGAATTGTATCCAGTGTTAAGTCAGGTAGTCCCTACATCTCATATTTCTAATTAAATTTTCATGCAGCACTTAAAAATACTGCAATATAATATTAACAGTTAATTTAATAATTAAAATCTTATTTTTTCAAAGTGACTTCATGGCCAGTGTTTACATTATTTCTCTATCTGTATACTGAAAGTGAAAAAGCTGTATAGGGTATTTTTTATCAATCTTATATATTTTAATGGGCCCACACACACATACACACTCTTACACACACATACACACTCACACATACAAAAAGGTTGGCCAGGAAATTAGACATCTTATCTGTGAGCTTGCTAAATAAGGACCAATAACCTAGGTCTGCAGTAGTCTGTGTGATAACTGCTCTTACAAAATGAAATTTTGACTTTTTCACAGCTTAGCTACAAGTAGACACTATCAGTAAAACTGCATTTCTGTGCAATATGATGGGAAGTAAAAGATTTCAACATCTGACAGGAGAAAATGAACAACTGATAAACAATCTTTGAAATGTTCTCTCACTGCAAGGCATGCTTTTGATGATGATTTACATTTTTATTATTGTTGACTTTCAGAATGGGGCTGATGGTTGGCTAAACATACAATAACTGAAAGAACAAACCACATAAAATGCAAACCAAATCGAAAGAAAAACATGACTGGCATCATGTGCTTTAAAAGCTTTTGCTCATTTTTCTCTTCATTTAAGCATTCAGTAAATGTAACAGGAACTCAGCACATTGTGAAAAATGGCAAAAAAAATTATCATCATAACTTTCTGATTCCAACATGGTAAATATTCCAATTCCTCTTCCACTTTTCTCCTCCCAGTCAAGAATTAAATTCCAATTCCCGATCCAAAGCACAATGAAAGAACTCATACTAACAATGCTCCTGCAGAGTCAATATTTGATGCTACACACTAATCTGGCATTGTAGCTGTAGGGAAAAACAGTGTACAACTTAGGAAAGATGATCATGCTGAAATATCAATGAATTTAAAAAACTGCAATAGAAAAAGTGTGTAACTTTGAACTCATCAAAATGTTTTCGTTTCTGCACTGAAGGATAATGAAAGAAAAAGAGGCAAAATTGCTTGTTAATTCAGGTAATGTGTTCAGCTGAGTAAAAAAATTGGAAGAAACAAAAGCATGAACAATGATTTGATTTTGTGTTGCTATTTTGAAGACAGCTCTTGAAAGGTTTGGTGGTTTCTTTACAATCAATTTTTCATTTAAATTAATTAAGATAGTTATCATTTTTTAAGCAATGCTTTAAAAATGCATGCTTTTAAGATTAAAAAATAATCAAAATCATTTTAGGTTAACCCAATGTTAATTTGACTAAATCCTCATTCCCTCTGTAAATTCCAATTAAAATTTTACGTAATTGTTTCCTACCTGTTACTACTTAGTGCACAAATTAAACTGAAAATTTTATTAGCAGCCCAGCTTTATCTTTTAAATTGAATCAAGTAAATTTAATAAAACTGGTTATAAATGAACACACCCTCATTCATTTGCTAAGATTTTAATTATAAAAACTTAATGTTAAATAATCCAAAACAGAAAAGAAGGAAAAAAAAACCCCAAACCCCCCAAAATTTGTATCATAATTCTGTGATGTTATAATCACTCTGGAAATGCATAGGACAAGTCCAAAAAGTGCTTTTTTTATTTTTAGGTATCTGCAATTAAATAGTGCTCATCATACTTTTGCGTTTCATCTATAAATTTCATTCTTAGTCACACCTATTTATACTCATTAAATATATGAGATCAAGTTGTATCTCCTTATTTACAATGTTACATCATTTTAATCAGTGCTAAGAAGCACTGACACATTATTCAGCTCCTAGAAGCAAGGACAGCGCTGCTGGAGTTTATCATACAAACTATTGGGATGACGGCCTAATATAGACTTGTACCATAATTCTATGGGAAAGGGAAAAATGGATTAGTAGTGAAAGTGGAAAGAAAAAAACTAGGTAGTCTCAGTTATACAGCTATGACCCTGCAGATTATAGCTTTCCAATAATTTTGAGATTTTATCGGCCAATTAGAACATATTTCTTATTTTTATGTCCATTAGATAAAGTAGAAAGTAATTATTGATCTTTACAAATAAGTCCAAACACAATTATTGTTCAAAACTAATATTGACTTCAAGCAACAGAATTATCTCTATTCGTTGTTTTTTTTTATAGTAAGTTATTAATACGTTACCTTGAGTCTTTCACCTCAGAAGTTACAATAGTTAAAGTAAAACTGTGTCTAACAGAACAACAGGAAAGGGTTCTGTGCTACATTTCTAATGAAAATGTCAGAACATAAGTTCAGAAGTGATTTCTCTTTAGAAACAGGTAACCAAGGAACTCAGTTATTCAGTTTCTCTGCCAATGTTCCTTTATTTTTCATACACCCCCTCCCAGCCAATAGCTGAAACTGAAAATCTGAGTGACAATTTGCAGAAAGGCATCAAGTGCAGCCTGGGGATAAAAACAGGCTAAGGACTCACCAAAGGTAAAGTGTGAAAACACAAATTCCACTTCTTAGCTTCAAGGCCAGGCTGGATATGGCACTGAGCAATGTGGTCTATGAAAGGTGTCCTGGCCCATGGCAGGGCAGGAGGAACTAGGTATCTTTAAAGTCCCTTCTAAACCAAGCCACTCTATAATTTTATGATGCTGTGATTCTATTTTTAGTGTAAGTTTGGGTGGCAAAGCTATTGACTGGCTTCAGCAACTGTTTTCTAATCGGTAATAATTGGATAGAAGAGAATATCTGCAGTGCTAATGTGAAGTATAATGAGGCAGGACTCTTAAGGTGAAATGAATGAACAAGCTCCAGTCAAATGTTTTGCAATGAATCCACTGAAAGTCTGGTAAATGTACAACAGTACATGGTTAGAAAACTTCTATTTGAAAGAAATAAAATTACTTGAAATCAGAAGTTGTATAAAGAAAAAGAGTCTGTAGATTTGCAATATGGATCTTAAAATATTTCTGATATTAAATGAAAGCAAGCAAAGTCAGGACTGCAAGGTAAAGGTGACAGGATCATAGATACCATTTTGCTGTAAATAAAATGTTCTGTTAATAAAGTCAAGGCCCAATATCCTTTCCTGAAACAAATATTATTCCCTTATGTTTGGACGTGGTAACGCTAAACAAAAGGGCTGCAATTTGATCTCTGCCCATGCTGCGAAGTAAGATTTTCTGGTGCCCACATTATTTAGTGCTAGTACTTTCTAGAGCAGATGTGTTGTGGAGGGAGCTAATAGTAGCAGTCAAAACACAGCGAGCTAAAAGCTAACAATTAAGCAGTCTGGACAATCAAGGATTCAGTGCTTAAGCTCACTCCCTAGATCTCTTTTATTTAGCAGAATTTATGGCCTGTTACATTGAAGCTTTGCTATGTAGCAAAGGAGAAACGTGCCTTGAAAATGCAGCTAAAAAGTCATTGAAGTTGCATTTTTATGAGTTCATACAATGGAAAATGGACATGCTTTCACTCTCCCACAAATCAGACTGTGGCAAACTGAACATATGTAGGTGTTTTGTTTGAACTGCAAAAAATGCACACAGATGAAAACATAAGTTTTCACTCAGAAAAAGTCTATTTCAGTACATCTTTGTTGAACAAAGTTTTAAACCCCCCCTTTTTTATTAATCACAGATAAAAAGGTGCCAGATGCAGATCCTCATGTCGGAAAAACTAGAAGGCAGACACTCTAGACACAGGGGAGAAAATACTGCATCATCTAAGTTCAGTATTCAGATAGGGCTAAACTTACAGTGTAGAACTAAATATTTTCCTAAAAATTCTTAGCATAGAAGAGGTATGTGGGAGGCTGGCTTTAACCAGAACAACACTCTAAGATAACCCCTTGAAATAAGCCTTTGCTATACAAGTTTATCTTGTTTTAAATTCCTCCATTTGAACAGTACTAAATCTTTGCTCTTGATATAAGTCATTGGTTGCAGGAAGTTTGACTCCTGCTTGTTGAGAAAAAAAATGAGCAGCTACATTGGCCATCTGAATTTCTAATTTCATATATGTGTCCTTAACATGACCCAAGATGTGATTGGTTAGATGTCATACGTGCTCACTTCCACAGATATCCCCTACTAAGATGATCAATAATATATACCATTCTATCACAAGGCATATACTGTGAGCTCCTGCAGTGCGTTCAGAACTTTTCTGTGTTTAGAGATGTCCATTACCCATTAGTCTAGTAGTAATAGAGTGTTGAACTGGTTAGAAATATATTCAGTTGAAAAAAAATGTGGGACAAGATTAGTGCGATGCTATTTGCAAAATGACTTATAATACAGTGGTCATTTTTCTGGGGAAAAAAAAAGGAAGAGAGAAAGAGAGGAAGAGAGGAAGAAGAGAGAAAGAGAGAAAGAGAGAAAGAGAGAGAGAAAGAGAGAAAGAGAGAGAGAAAGAGAGAAAGAGAAAGAAGAAAGAAAGAAAGAAAGAAAGAAAGAAAGAAAGAAAGAAAGAAAGAAAGAAAGAAAGAAAGAAAGAAAGAAAGAAAGAAAGAAAGAAAGAAAGAGAAAGAAAGAAAGAAAGAAAAAGAAAGAAAGAAAGAGGAAAAAAAGGAAGAAAAAGAGAGAGAAAGAAAAAGAAAAGAAGTTCAAATATAATGTAGCTTTGACAAATAAATATCTACTTTTCCTAGGTTACTAAGAGCCAAAATGCTGCTACTGCTGGTGAAAACTTTAACAATTGTTTGAGGCATTTTAGCTCTATCTGCAGGGCTCCAGTGGTGAGCTTTTTTTTCTGTGTACAGCAAATACATTACATTGCCAATCTCCTTTTGTCTGACTGCCAAGGTCATGGTCAAGAAACAGACTGAGTTTTTCCACTTTGTTAATCTAGGGTGTCTGGAGTTTTTCAGGAAATGCAGGAAATTCTAGGTGCCTAGTAAAAAGCAAGTCATTTGTATAACAGTGGGCAACAGTATCAAGTGTTCTGCACCTGTTTTACACTCCAGGACTGTAATTTTTGCAAAGTAAACAGTAGATCTCAGGGTCAGATTACAAATTCTAGTAGGCTGTTTGCTAGATTGCCGCTTTGTTTAACCTTTACACTTTCATTTAGAAAGGAGAAAGTATCATTGTCACACCAAGAGGGCAGTTAAAGAGTTTTAATTAACTGTGGAGGTAATTAGACCTCCCAGTTTAACAATTATCAGACAATTCTTTTCTCCTGTAAGTCCTTTAAAGTTGCCCAGTCCTTTTTGAGGAATAAAATCCATTTTACAAATACTCTGCTAAAAAGAAAAATGGATAAAAGACTATACAGAAAGAAAAGCTGATTCCACTATGAAATTATCTATTTCCTTTTTTGATTTAATAACAAGTCAAAATCTATCAGCTTCTCATCCACCATTCCCTGCCAAAGTCCAATTCTAATCCAATTGCTCCTTTTATTAACCTGCCCTCCCTTCAGTCTCCTGAGCCTCTGCTCTGTTTGGCCCATTGTTTTATTCACACATATGACAAAGGTGAAAGAAAAACCTCCCTCTCCTTCTTTCCAATAAAGTTTGCTGTTTACAACTGTAGTTTAAATAATTATTTGAAATCCCTGATCCAGCTCTCTCTCTTCCCCTGTGGAAGACAAGATCTCTTGTCATGAGGGACATTGCTTATCACTTCTGATTCTCAACTTCATTTTTCAAGATGTAGATATACTTCAAAAAGCAAGTAATAGCAATCCTATTCCCAGAGTCAATGAAGGAATCCTCAACATTGACTTTCCTGAACACAGCACAAAACTATGTATGTAGATATATTAATATATACATGTAGGCCCTTTAAAAAAGTAAAATGCAAAGTAATACAGAACTGTGTTCGATGGTTCTTTTCTTTTGCTGGCATGAACCATTACAGCTTCACCTGAGTTAAATGTACAACAGGTGTGGGCTCTGGGATTATCTCTTGTATCATTCTGCTGAAACCTAATTCCCATACACCTATATTCCAATACACAGCCTCTGCTGAACACAGTTCCTGCTATGCTGATGGTTCATTTGTATGCATATAAAACTATGGTTTACTCTTAATGCCCTCCATGTGAAGCTCACAAATTTTAAGAAAATGATTAAGTAAATTTCTCACTAGTACAGAATTGGATGTGACAGATGAAGATGTGACTTGAACAGGTCACAAAAACACTGACAGAGGGGTGACAGTGACAGATTGGAAAGCTGAACCCCAGGTCTGTACATATAATGTGTGTTTCTTTCCTCAAAAAAATTTTTGTAACATTGAAATATTCCAAAATCACAGAATTTTAAATAAAAAGATGAGAATTCAGCTTGTTGGTGACAAACAAATTATCATGCATTACATTTTAATTGGAAGTTGATAGGATAATCAAAAATAGGAAAAATTTAAAGAAAAGCAGGAGGAATCTATAAAACATAAAGAGCTAAAAAGGGCTTAAATGATGACAGGATAGAGCCAAGAACATCATTTGGCCAGGAGGAATTTTGGTTGAATTATTGTGTGAAGTAAAAATGAAAACACAAGACCAACAGCCAACATCAGCTTAGGAGTCTGAGGTGCTGTCATAAACCTCTTGAGATTTGTTCTCATGATTTTTACACCCCCCCCCAAAACTATAGTGCAGTTATAAGCCTTGTGAATCCCAGTTGCTTATCATTTGTTCTGCACATAATAAATCCTTATTTGTAATATGCATCATATAATGGAGTAGTAAATATTTCCAATTAGCTTTAGTGTCACAGTCCTCAAAAACTGATGCATTTATGTTAATATAAAAGCATACATGGAACATTTTATCATGCATTAGAGATTTTAATCAGGTAATCTGCACAGCATCTGGAAACCTAAGCAGAGGCAAAGTCTGCTATAACAAAGGCACTGTAACAGTTCACCTTCAGTGAAGAACAATAATGCATTATTAAATTCACTTTCCTGCTCAGTGGTTACACTTAGCTGACCACAGCAAATTTGCTCTCTGCCTGGTCTTCACAAGTTGGCAGAAAAATAGATTCTGTCACATTTAACGGGTTCTGAAAATGACAGGATGCCTCTCTTGGTTTAACTATAAACCATAATCTTTCAGAAGTAAATATAATTACAAATGCCTTTTGTCACGTAGTTCTTAGGAAGGATATTATATGTGGGTTATTAGAGTCGTAGATCTCACTATGTACTTGAATATCATTAGAAGCCAGAACTGATATTGCACTACAGCAACTTCAAAAAAGAATCAGATTTCTATTTTTCTTTGATCCTAAATGATATCATAATTCTTAGAAAACAAAGATACAGGCATCAAATTCCTTGAGTATGGTCAAACTGTTATCAGGAGATATTACTACTTAAATGAACATCAAAGAAAAACCTATGTTCTCTTTTGTCCAAAATACTGTTTTAATCTTATTCTCCATCTAATTAGAAATTTGTTTTGTTTTACATTATTTCATTGAAGGAAGCTTTAAGAAAACTGCCTTAGACTCAGGATTCAGTGATAAAGAATTATTGATTAGGAATTTAATTTGCGAAAGTCAGCTTAGTTATACACAACAGATCCTGATCCTTTTAGGTTTCCAAGGAGTTTTATCAAGCTGCAAGCATGATAACAATCTGCTCCATATGATGATATTAACTTTCAGGTAGAGGTCTTCAAAAAACACTGTATACCACTTAAATCTTGGTGAAGTGCAATTTAGGTCCCAGTTAAGATGTCTTAAAGATTTTTAATTAGGTTTGTGTAGGTAACTAGTTTAGCAATTACAAGACACTTTTTTTTCCTGTAAGCCCTTTAATTCAGCAGCTTTCTTAGAAATAGCTCTAAAATGGGAAGTTTGAAGACCCACTAAAAGACAGTCTTGGGTTCTGGAATATCTCTGTGGCTTTTTATTATTTATTTAGATACCAAAAAAAAGTTTAAGTAACTCCTCAGAAGGAACGTAGGTTTTACAATGAGACTGTACTCAAAACTCAAATTCACTTAACAGAGTCATTGTTCACCGAAGTGGAATTGCCACCTGATGCTAGGTAGTCTGTCCTTAACATTAGGTGCCTTGACTGAAAATCCTGGAAATTGAGAAAAGATGTAAAATGGCTTAAAAGATTTGGATCTTAACTCCACCCTTTTTGTGAATAGCAGCACCGCACTTTGAGCAGGAATACAACTGAAGCTTTCCTGGACACTGAATAAATATTTCTGAGAGTCCTGATCACTGTCTAGCAGAGAGATACTTATGTGCCTCTTTTAAATGATTAAACAGAAGTTCACAGAACCATAGAATGGTTTGGGTGGTGAGGGATCCTTAAAGATCATGTAGTTCTAACCCCTGCCAAGGGCAGGAACAACTTTCACTGGACCAGGTTGCTCAAAGACCCATCCAACCTGGCCTTGAACTCTTCCAGGAATGAGGCATCCACAACTTCTCTGGATAACCTCTTCCAGTGTCTCACCATCCTTATAATAAGAAATTTCTTCCTTATGATCAATTTAAACCTTTTTGAAACCACTGTCCCTGTCCTGTAGGTACGGCTCTTGGCGAAAAGTCTCTCTCTGTCTTCCTTTTAATCTCTGTATAAGCACTAAAAGGCCACCACAAAGTGGCCTTGGAGACATTGCTTCTCCAGGCTGAAAAACTTTTAGATAAAACCCACTCCCTGATTGTTTTTTCTATCAAGAACAAAGCAATATAAAATGAACATGAACCTACTGCTTGCTTATCTGGGCGCCCTGCAAAGCATGTGGAGTCTTAAATTCAAACCATTGTTCATTACCTATTGACACCAAAATATCCAGTACCCCAGGGACTGGACTTCAATCCTTCCAAAATGATGGACTAGGCACCATGTTACATCCACACCACACAGCTATACAAAGAGAGTGAAAGATTAAGGCTGCCCACACTACTTGCTTCTTAAACTCAGTATTTTCCTTTATTTTGAGCTACTCTAACACTCTCCATTACAGACATGCCCAAGTGCTTGCCCAAAGTATTTTCAAATATTGCAATTTGCACACTCGTGAATCAAACATCCCACTGGTTTGAATACGAGAGCAGTTGGGCAATCTGTCCAATGACTGCAAATGTTTGCAGGATTAAAAACTGTGCCTACTGTGGGGAAAAAAAAAAAAAACAAAAAACCTTGCCTAGGTCTTGGAAATCCTCCCAAAATCAGAAGTGACTTATTGCAGCATTCATCCACTGTTTAGGATCTCCAGCACCTGCAGCAACATCTAGATAATCTCATATTTTACCTACCTAGCCTTCTATACCAGTAAAAGAATCATGACAGTTTGAATTTTTGCTGGCAAATCTAGTTTAAGGACTTGCTTTCTGTACATCTCTTGGAAAAACATCAGGAATGCTAATATCATGCCCTAGTACATCTAGCTTCTAAAAACTATAGACTCCTAAGGAAGGATTCCTAAGTCATGTTATAGTTCACCTTAACTATACAACTAAAGAACAATTAATTTTTTTCATCATAAACATGTGCAGAATCCCTCAAAGGAAAATTTCTAAGTACCAGCAAGTAGTGGTCAGCAAATATATTTTAAAACACAAAAGCAGTAGCTAAGACAACCTAAAGGAAAGT
>JAMPIT010000510.1:1847500-1910000 GCA_026261815.1 Monarcha castaneiventris obscurior | reverse complement strand
TCTATGTTTTCTATGTGACAGAAATAGGTGTTTTCCAGCTACTTACCAAAAAACAACTCATTAAGAAAAAACTTCCAATTCTATTTTTCACCTTTATAGTCCATTAACTGTAATAGCTTTTAATGTACTTTTATAATTCCTGAGTCTCTCAAGCTGAGTGAAAAGATACACCAACAACGAGAGTGTAGAAAGGCTATCTTGGTGATGTTGGCTTTATCAAACCTTTAATTTAGCAGATCTTATTATATTATCTGTCATAGGTTACAAATTTGACTATCTTTTAAGGGTTTGGGAAGTCCTAGGTGATGTAGAAAGCATGAAGTCAGTATCTCAAGGATTCGAAACTAACCTATTAAGATTTAACAGATAAGGTTCAAGATGTGAAATGAGAATGTAGACTCAAAATGTGTTAACTGTAAATGTATTGGCATGTAGAAACCCATCAAGACATATTAATATTCTTCTTGTTACGTTAAAATGCAATATTCAACAAAATAAATATATTGTATAAGTATCTCTGTGTATGTATGCATACAAAAATGAACAGAGAAAATACGTTTACACAAGCAGAGGGGCAGCAGAACTGCGAATGAAAATTACTCTGTACATTAACTGGTAAGTACTCTCCTTAAAAAAAGGGCTTTCCCAGGGATCTAACTAAAACCACAACACAGACCAGAAACAGAATTTAAGCAAAGTTCTGGATCACTTGTTTGCTGACTTGCTAGAGTAACAAAAAATCTTTTCAAGACTCTTTTCAGGTAGAAGAGGATTTCGTTGATCCTAAAATTTCCTTTGAGTCTTTCACATTTATAAAAACATATTCATATGTGTTTCTATATTTGTTAAGGTGAATAATCATGTTATATTTACATTGTGCATATATTTTAAGGGAATTTACTGCTGATAATGCCTAATGAATATCTAACTATATAGGATGACACATTTATCATTAGTTCCCTTTTTGATGCATGAATGCTAACAGGAAAATCCAGTTCTAACTTTGGAATATTTAAATTATTTTCCATTTTATACTGAGGATACTTTGAAATTTTAATATTCTCTTTTATAAAATATTAGCCAAAGGTCTAAGACTGATCTTGTCTCTACAAGGGTACATAAAATAAAGAGAAAGACAAAACCTGGGACATTTTAATATGTGGACTTGATAAAGTTATATCTTAATTGCTGCTGTCAAGAAGCAGTTATTGTTGATTATCTGAAAATTACTTGTGGAATTTCCATTACTATCATAGTGTAAAGCTCTTCTGAAAGAAATACTTTAACTTCTTTTGCGAACATGGTGAATATTTTATATTTTGTTATAGAAAACAGCATGCATATTTTCAGCAAAAGAGTGTCCTTCCCATAACACCTCAAATAACATATTCAATTTAAAATGTAAGCATGACATTCAGGCTTCATTTGCTGTTGGTGTCGATCTAAAAAAAATATAAATTGATGGAGACAGAAAATTCTAATCTGATGCCCTAAGGCCAAATCCAATAAAACACTTAAGCATCTAAATTTTGTGTTAAAGCAACTAACTTTTCAGTGGCTGTCCCCCATAAGTAAATCTTGGGCTGAAGTGAGCTGGGCCTTATACTCCTTTATAGAGTACAGAGTAGGTATTGCTAGGCAGGTTCCAGCCAGGGGATGCTACAAGCAGCCACTGCCTCCAACGTCACCCCAAAAAGTCACATGCAGCTATCTGGAGCTAGTAAGTAGACAAACACTGCCAGTAGGACTGAGCTATAAATTACACCTTGCAGACCCAATACAACCTGAGTCCAGGTTGTAAGGGTAAAGGGATGATGTTAAAATACGCTTCCCTCTTCTGGAAAAAGCACACTGATTAAGAATACTGCTCAGGAAATGTGTCACAAGTTCAATTCTCTCTTTTGCTTAGAGGGAATTAGACTCACATCTCCAAGGAGGCTGTGTTTGACTTTTAGGCCACTGGTTATTGAACCCTCATTTTTTGAAACACTTCAGATCAATGAGCAAAAAGAGGATCATGATTCAGCATTCTAGTCCTTATGTTCTCCACTAGTTCCTCTTTCCTGTGCTATATCCATGCTTAATAGATAACATGACTGAAGAGCTGAATGAGTTTTCAGCTCCATAAAAAACACCAAAAATATGTTTCTCACAGCTTCAACTGGGAGGTCTGCAGAACATCATATATAAACTGAGCAGGATAAGTGATGAAATACACCTCACCAAACTGAGCGACTATCTAGCTCGAACTCTTCGTGTCACAGAAACTTAACTTTACCTGAAAAGACTTTAAGTCTTAACATAGAAAACTGAATGGATCTTTTCTAATATGACTCTGATACTTCACATAAGCCTTTCTTGTTAAATCTGACCTAATAAAACCAAATGTACATCATCAAATAGTCCATAATTACAGATTACAAAATTAGATGCTTGGTTTTGGCTGCCAAGCACTTGAACTAACATTGTGTACTTGCCTCATACTTCCCAGGACCACTTGCAGTTCTACAGCCTGCTAAGGCTTGGCCTGCTAAGGCCAAGTAAAATTGGAAAAGCTGCTATCTTTCAATAAGCAAAAACCCCTTGTAAATCTAGGGTAATAGACCTCCTGTCACACAGAGTTATCACAGACACACAAGTTAACATCTTGAGTTATGCATGAACTGTGGGGCAGAAGTGCTCTGCAGTATCTCCTGCAGTCCCCCCTAGTGCAGACTAGGAACCTGGCTGGACCACAACATAACCTTAGCAAACCTAAGTTTTCTTCTTATGGAACTCAGGGAATGAGTGGAACTTCAGATGCATACATTGGACCTTGACCAAACACGAAGCTAGGATGCAGCCAAGCTGCACACCTGGATTAAGCAGCTGGAAAATGTCCCCAACACCCATGTTTTACACATGGTCACTGACAACAGAAACTCTTCTTCCAGTTTCCCTGCAATGAATAATGACCCAGAGCCTGACGTAAACTTTCTGGTTTTAACAGACAGATCCATAGAATCTCATTTGATTGTTGGGGTCGTAACAACAACCTGACTCCATGGAAGGTAAGGTCACTCAGAACTCAGCACACCAGAACCTGAAAACAGATTTTGAAGACAGTCTAAAGGGAAATAAAAGCAAAAAAACCAAACAAAAATGCACAAGAGCTTTACTGGTAGCTTAAACCACCCCAAAAAAATAAACTAATTTTTGTCATTAATAATAATTCTTCCTGAATTTTGAATAGAAATACATATGATCTTTGGAAGACTTATTCAGTTTGCCAATGCCAATGAAAAAATGTTTCTAAGTGTATTACACCATGTTCTATGGACTGGGTAAATTAACTCCTTTGTACTATGTTTCTAACAGGAAAATGACATTTTCTCTCCAATATCCAGCTCAGAGATCAGGTCAAATGATTCACCCCTCTGACATTCAAAATTTGGTATGTTGATCAGTTGCCTCTGTTGTAACTTTGCTCCCCCTTTAAATTATCTGTTGACTGTAAATAAATTTTCCCTGATCTCAGATCACTTCAGAGATTTTTCACCTTTCCTTTTTTTTTAATGGAAGAGGAGACAAGTAGAGAAAAGACAGGGCCTTCTTTACTAGTCAGGATTTCCTAGGTTCTTACAGATTCAATTAAAAGACATTTTTGTTGCAGCTAGTAGATTTCTGCCAACAAAAGTGGCTTAGAAGAAAACACATTAATTTTTAAATGCTTCATGATACTTATTTAGAAATTATGATATTCTTTCTTTCTTTCTTCTTCTTTTGAATCAGCTGATGAAGGTGATGGGGTTTCAACAATAAAAGTGCCACCACCTACCTGTGTGTGTTTGAATTTTTAAATATGGTCGCAGTCTGACTGATTTGCAGGGGTAAAACAGTTTAGAAATCTGATTGCAAGCTCGCAGTGACAAAAGTAGATAATTACTATCTCCACAAATATCTGTAAGTCAAATCACTTGTTTTAATACAGATTAGATTAGTACTAAAGTTACAAGATTGATATGAGAGACATGATAAATGTAGTCATGACAGAAAACAATTTTTAATTTAGTAACCCCTATCAATCTAGATAGCCCATGAATATTTACCATTAATTCAGTAGGCTGGAACAGAGTGGTGGAAAAGAACAAAAAAAAAGGGAGGTTTGACCTAAACAAGGACTGAGGAAAAAAGATAATTCTCAGCAGTTTTACTGAGAACAGATCTTGCAAAAACTGGCAAAATACATTTGGGATCTCATAATAAAAAATAAAAAACCTTTAAAAAAGCTGAATGACATGCAAAAGTAGTTGTAATTCTTAATATCTACTTCTCTTTGCAGAACTTACCAGTCAGATTAAGCTTAAATAAGTAACTTCAAAGGCTGAAATAAAATCATTTATGGAAATTCAAAACAAACATATTTGATCACATCATACTTCACAGTAGGGATACAATTTGCAGAGGCTGAGTGAGGGCATAGTGTAAGCAAAAACAGGTTGTGTGTGCAATGAACCAAACTAAATGGTTTATATAAAAGAAACGTTGTTTCCATTAATTTTTTCTGGTAATCTTATTAAAAACGCCGCCTGTCCAGCATAGAATTGTCCAGGTTTTAATTCTTTTTCATATCTCAGTGTTCAAACACAAGACAGAGGAGGCATCATCTTATAGCTGTTCAAATATGTCACAAAATGTCTTATTCTGAAATCTTCATAACTACAGCAGTTTCTCCAAGCTCTGTTTCAATGTCTGGTTATTATATCTTTTACTTTTTCTCTCATCATGCTCAGAGAACTGATTTTTCTGATAAGCTTAAAGAATATTTTTTCATAGCATGCATTGCATTTTCAGCTTCTCTTTAAACAAAATGTTTCCAGTCTAAAAGACTTAAAATTCATATATATTAAGCAAATAAAATATAAATGCACCTTTCAAAATTCCACCACCACTCCACCAAAATCCCCTGTAAGAGCCCTGAACAGGAACTTGACTTTGAATACCAGCAGGGATGAAGTGGTGTCATAATCAGCATAAGTGCATGTGGACTATTCACCTAGATCAAACAGTTTGGTCATATACTCAATTAAATTTAAATCCCATTATATAATGTATACCAGCCTCATTTTATGCAATTCCCTAATTTAATGGCTTGGTATTAGCCTTTTTCTTTTTTGCACACATGGACTAATTTTCATGGTGCTCAGACCCTTTGGGAAGTAGGTCATTAAAGTCAACTGGACGGAGACAGAAACTTAATACCTAAACAGTGTTGCAGAAGGGTCAGAGTCACAATAATAATGTAAAACAGTTTTTCACTCATCCTACTTTGAAATATTTATGAAATTTCTCCCTCATATATATATATGATTAATTAATCTTGAAGATTATAAAGTAGAAGAATAATGGAAGCTCTCATCCTCTTACAATTTAATTTGTGAAACTAAAAAAAAATAAATCAACAAAACAATCGCAATTAAAAAATTAAAAATCACAATTATAATAATATTTACCTACCAAGACAACACTTGTTTTTCATGGAAGCAGTAGAATCATAATATTCATATTACCTTTCTCAATGTGTATTCTTTTTGTCTCATGTCCCACATCATGACCAGCCAGATCACCCTCCTTAGGTCCAGGCAGGACATTAGGTGACAAACCCATCAGCATTTGGTTCATAGATAGCCCGTTCTGATGGACAGCTGCTAGACACAAGTGCAGGCAGAAAGAAATCAGCTGTCACATTAACAATATACTTTTTTACTTATTTTACATAGTGTTCCTCTTAATTATGCAAGAATTCTAAAAATGACAAAGTTACTTAATTAGTGCCATCAGGATCCACATATAGGGAAAGTTCCTTTCTGTTACTTCTAGTTTAAAAGAATTAATTTTAAAAAGAAAGTTCAGTAACTTTGGATAAAGTTGGAGATTTGCAAATATGTTCTAGCTTATTTAACAAGAATTGAAATGCAAAATAAAGCAAACAAGAAAAGCATTAAAGGTTCTACATAATATAACTTACTGATCTATTTTTTTTTTTATTTAGTTGTACAAAAACTCTTGAGTACCAGCGTTCCCATTATGCAATCCCTAATAACTTCCGTAAATGAAACATTGTGGCCTTTCAGGTGATATACACTGTTTTTCCGTATATACTGTGCAACAGTAGAATTGCTTATTTGCTCATCAGACAGGTTGAAATGCTCTGTCAACAGTTTTCAAAGAGACCTTCATGAGTCTCAAACACACCTCAGAATCTCATATTAGCTAGTTTATATTTCTGTGCTTTTATCCTGAAAAGTTGTATTTCCAAAAGGTTTATGCCATTTTTAGTAACGACGTTTCTTTGGTTTTTTGGGGTTTTTTTTAAATATGGAACCCATACTCCTGTAGTAGTCATCTTATTCTGGCTAGCACCACAAAAGATGTACTTAAGAATCAGGAGCAACGTTAACAAATCAGCTAGGACAGAAAAAAATTATCTTATAAATAAATAAGTTACTGAAGTGATCCACTACTTAAGGAACTCTGTTACGTTCACATGGAAGAAAAAAATGTGCAAAGGTCCCACTCCTCTCTGTAAATTATAGAGTAATCTGAACAGTACAATTTCTTTTGTTTCTTTTGTTTCTTTTTTTTTGTTTGTTTTGGGGTTTTTTTGTTTGTTTATTTTCTTTTGTTAAAAAAAAGTCATTCCTTAGCAAAAACAATAAATATGTCTCAATTTAGACTTTTGGGCTTTGTGGGGTTTTTTTTTGGTTGGTTTTTTTTTTTTAGAGAACAATAGAAAAGGCCTTCATTAGTTGTAAACAAATATACTATTCAATCAATTTTTAAAAAATTAAACATCCACATTTGTGAGGGGTTTTTTGAGACCTTCACTTACGAAGTCTGCAGTGGATTGATCCTGGTTGGACACCACGTGCCCACCAAAGCCACTCCATCACTCCCCCTCCTCAACTGGACAATGGAAAGAAAATATAATGAAAGGCTTGTGGGTCAAGCCTGGGGAAATAGATAGGTCACACTATATGGGATGCCAATTTAATCTGCACTCTGAATTGTCCAAGTGATAAGAAAACAGAATTTTCAGCTTGTCATAGTCAGGCCTCATTTCTTTTCTTTGGTAAGTCATTTTTCATCACACACTAACGAAAGATCTCTCATCTGAAGGTCAATGAAGAGTCAGCTTCCTGAGTCTGCAGAGAACCTGGAAAGAAGCAGCCTAAACGACACTGTTGCATCTAATCAATACGGCCACCTATTTCATACAGCTATTTCATGGTCTTCTATGTCTATGCCAAATCCTCCAGTTTCTACTGACAAATTCCACTGTGGAAGGATGATTTAAAAGCACAAAAACTTGCAACAGAGCAGTATTAAAGGGAATGGACAAGTGTAATATGAATTTAAGTACATATCTATGAAACAGTATGCATTTAAAACATTAATTTCCATTGCTGCACTGGAATATCACAGAATTCAGAGTCTTTGCCATGTAATTTACATCCTGTATATGGAACCTTGATAAAAATGGCATCACTCTGGCACACTACAGTTTAATTTCACTCTGTCCCCTGTGAGCTATGAGGTGATAATATTCTATCATTTCTCACCATTACAAAATTTTATATTTAAAAAATTTTATAAAGTATGCACATTTTAAATTTATTTAACCCAATTCTTCTCTTTACCAAGCAATTCTACCACATGAAATATTGCTTATGAAGTCAGATTCAATTTAGAAATCAAAACAGAGTAACCAGATTAAATAAAATTCAATTTCTTTTAAAAATGTTTACACTATATGTTCAGTTCTAAAACTAATCTAGCAAATTGCTTCCCGCCTGCAATTCTGTATTTCGTTGCTCGTATCTTTTTGTTTAATATGATGTGATGGCAGTTTATATCAGTACCTGTTAATGTAGCATCAGATATTACGATACTGTAAACTGGGGAACATAATGTTGGGAGATAGTTATTGCAGCTGAACTTCTGAACATGATACATATGAGATCTATTTAAGACGAGGGCATTTTGATTAGAGAAACAAGCTGCACCTAATCAAATTTAAAGTGGTGAGAAGGAGAAGAATGGGACCTACGGATTCTGTCTGAAGAGCTCTCGGTCCGTGCAGGAGAGCTGGACACACTGCTGCTTCGATGAGAGGACGGATGGCTGCCGGGTCTTCGGCCCTCTTCAAGAGAAGGAGCAGGAGAAGGGCTGTCTGGAACACGTTCCTAGACCACAAAAAGTCATTGCGAAAGAATGGCAATGTTAAACCAAGCCTCTGCTTCCAAACATCACTTCTCTAAACTGAATCTCCCTCCTAAATTACAACCTATTCATTCACCTGTTGAGGTTTCCAGGATTTGCAGAGCATTCTCAAAGGAAACTTGGCAACTTTAGGACACTAGACCTTACATTTCAGTATGCAATGTGAGCACTGCTCATCCCATTAGGCTTTTAACTGCCTTCTGGACTAATTTAAAAATAAGCGGTTTGTTCTGCTTTTGGTTTTTGTTTTTATTTTCCTCATTTGTATCATCATGCCGTTGAATTGGAAATATACATTTTGGCTTACAGACTTTAGCCTCATGGGATGAGGAATTACGTATTTCTGTAAATAAATATTGGCCAGGCACTGTTGTTTTATCTCATGTTGACTTTTACTCTACCTTTTAATTTCAAAGAGGCTTCTTAAGCAATGAGATCTTATGGAACTGTTAAGGATCATAAAGACAATGTAACCTCTTTATATATAAACCAATACCAGTAACATGACTGATATAAGTCCAGCTGTTCCACTCTTACCGTGGAACACAAACTTGGAATGAATCACATTTTTGGGATAAATGCGGCCATATCACTTCAAAATGGGGAAAACCACCATTCACGTTTTTCTGTCTAGGGAACGGCCTGGCAGGGTAGCCAAGAGGAGCTAATGATGCACTTCAAGACATTCCTTGGTTTTGAAAACCAGAGTGTAGGATTGTGATGGTTTGAATTCCACATTTGCTATGTGAGAATTTTTAGCATGTAGCAGATAGATATATCTGATATTTACCCAGAAGTTCAACAGAAACAATTATCAAAGGGAGCTGAGTGCAGAATAGTTCTTTCTAGAAAGTTCTCTATCCTTTCCTGCACTTTCCTTTTTACTGCTAAAAGTTCTCAAGACTAATTGCTAAAATATGTGAGAGTGAGGTTGTTTTGAACAAATAGTAATAAAAATAAAAAAAAATCCTATAGAGGAAATCTATTGGAAGGATTGAAAATGTTAAACTAGCATTTTTTTGCTTTTCTCTTTTTGATAGTTGAAAACCTGATTTATAATGAAAAAAACAATGAGCCCAAAACACCAATCAACAAACAACTGCACACATTCAACTCACTAAAAGCTTTTGGTAATGAAAAATACAGTTATTGTGTGTTTAGTAACACAAAAGAAAACTTCCTGTTGTAAATGCATTACATTTTCATGAAAAGAGCAGTACATTACTCACACAGCAAAGTTCTTTTAAAGCAGTCATTATTTTATTATGCACAGTACTAGATAAATATTTATTTCTCTGAATGCATTCCTAAGAAATTTTGCAACATGTTCATCTGTAGTAATCAATAGATTTGTTCCAAGTAAGTTTCACAAAAAAATATCTACTGAACTTGAGATTCTGATTGCAAAGAGATTCAATGGGCATATTGATGGAGTGGGAGGAGATTTTTTAGAGCAATGTTTCAAGACATTTAAGTGGATTCCACTTTAATAGTCTTAGGTTTTTAAGTCAAAAACATTGATGAGGATAGCTTAACTGCCTCATAGCTCTAGGCTCATTATGACTTTGATTGTGTTTATATGTCCATGAACTGGGTATTCAAGAAGAGGATTATAATGCAGATGTTTTCAGAATGTAGAAGATTTATTTCTTTAGATTTAGGAGGATTTAAGCATGCACAGTGTACAGATTTGATATAAATTGGAACACGGTATATTTAATCATTCATTTAATATATAATTTCACTGTTTGGCATACAATGTATTGTTCTTAGAAGGGTTTCATTAAAATGAAATCCAGTGAGCACATAAGATTTGAATACAGAGCTGCAGAGTAAATTAATTTATTTAAACAGCTTAATTTGTTTATCCTATTTATTTATGTGTGCTTTTACAGCACGTATTATGAGATGGAGCGAGCAAAAGGAATGCACAGGACAACGAAATATAATTACTATACAAACAAAACAGATAATGAGTTTTATTCTCATATAATATGACAGACAAAATCCATGAGAAAACTATATATCTTGGCTTTATCAATTAATTTGTAAAATACCCTTTAATTCCAATAAAACATGGGATTGAACTATACAGAAATGCAAAACAAACCAATTTAGTACCTTAACTATTTTTTTTATCCTTGCTTCGTAATTCCACAATCAGCAATCTAGTCTATAGCAATTTTTGTCTTTAGCAAATACACTGCAATAATAAATGGAAATGCTACTAATAATAAATTGAAATACTCTGTAGCTCTAAAAATGTGATACTGATAAACTAATGGTGCTGGAATATCCATATGTCTTCCTTACCAGAGATTTTGTGTAGAAAAGGTTCATTTGGTTTGTGGCAAAATATTAACTTCACTTTAGACTCCACTTTAAAATTTCTCAAAAAAGGAAATGTTAAAAAACTTGTTCATTAAATAATGCAGATCAGAGCTATTTTGTCAATTCTGCAGCATGCCACTTTTGTACAAGTTACTTTGCATGAAACAGCAAAGAAGTAGAATTTACTGCCTTATAATCCTGGCAACAGAAATCACCTAGGATTCTGTCCACTGCCCAATATTTTTCCTAAAACTTGCCTACTCCTAGGAGTAGGTATTTCTAGAGAATCTGGTGTATAACTCTCTTGCTATTTTTTTCCTCCATTTTTTGCTTCCCTATTTATTCCTGTAGATACTCACAGGTAAAAAGCAAAATGAACAATTTAAGTAATATGCAGCAATTTAGCATATGGTCGACCAAGATTTCAAAACTGGTAAGACTCTCAGGTATCAGAGCCAGAGGCTTTACTAAGCAATGGGCAACAAACTCTTAGGAGCCAAATTTGAAGCATTCCTTATCTTGGTGCTCTTTACAATTTGATCTAAATCATGAATACTAAGCATTTAAGAATCTCCTCCAAAAATGTTCCTACCACAAAGATATTTTCACTCTAGGGAACTGTAATGACCTTTCTTGTACTCTTACTCCACTGACAAGTTACATATGTCCATTTCATAAATAACAGACTTGTTCCTGTGACACCGGGTATTTTATTTTATGCTGTAAAAAACAGGTAAAGGATTTTAACTGTCAGAGATTTTAACACACGAGATAGAAGTTATCTCTAGAATTGAAATCATTCCAGTTTTGAATATGCATTCTTCCAATACCCAAATTGGGTTCGCATGTACCGTCTTCACCTCTTGCCTGTTTCTCTCCCACAGGTATTTAGTCTCAGCTTTTTACTTTGTTCTAGTTTACTTCGCCATAAGACTTATCTCTTGGGTTTAGTCATCCTTTAATTTTAGTCATGGAATGAGCTCTAGACATGCAATTAATTCTTGCTATAAAGGTATATAATTATTTTAAACTATTCAGTTGTATTCATGCTCTTCAGTATTGAACAAACTCCTTTAAGGATGTTTATGCTTTAAGTCATTGAAGTTTGGAGGGTAAAGTAATTTGTTTTCAAAGTCATACTTTTCTTAGTTTAGGTAACTTATGGAATGGTTTGGGTTGGAAGAGATGTTTAAAAGCCATCTAGTTCCAACCCACCAGCCACAGGCACTGTCCACTAGAGCAGGTTGCTCAGAGCCCCATCCAGCCTGGCCTTGAACACTGCCAGGTATGAGGCATCCACAGCTTCCTGGACATGCTAGGGAGAGTAAAAAACACAAACTGTTTCACACAGTTAATAATCATGATTATCATCATCATCATCGTCTTTTAATCAGGAGTGTGAGAGACTGGACTAGTTAACAACCGACCACTTGACCACCCAGGTGCAGAGGGTGCACACCCATCACTGGAGGCTACAGCTGGGTGTTGAACAAGATAAGGGAAGAGGCTAGTAAGACCCAAATTTTTCCTGTGGGCTAGTGCTTTTTATCGTGTCTGTGCCTCTTTCATAATGGCTCAGGCATGAAAACACCTCTCTGGGAAAGTACTGGAACATTCATACATAGTCTGAAGGTTTTCACCCCTTCTGATGGGCCACAATTGGGTCAGCTGTGCTGGTGTGAGTGGCAGCTGTGGCATCTTGGGAGGTGTCATGGATCATGAAAGACTCCTGAAGTGTCCCGTGATCCACAGCCTTACACCATTCAGTGTGAAACTTCCTGCCTCAGGAGAGGAACCTGGGCATTACCACCTGAACCTGAGCATACATAACCTGTGGAACTTTGGTGTTTTGTGGGCATTTCCTATTCCTGATAGATCAAGACAGCCACCATCACTTCAGCCAACAGACACTGAAATTCCAACAATCATGTCTTGCTGTGAAGTCCATGTGTAGTGATGTCTTTCTATTCCTTTCCAATTTTTTGTTAATTTTTATTTTTTAATATAAAAAATAACTTTAAAAAATTTTAATATAGCTTTTATATTCCTACATTACTACAGATAATAATAAACAAAATAGCTACATACGCGGTCCCCACCCATTGCAACCAAACTGTTCCAAAATAAACCCTACATGTGTATATTTACAAACACCAATCATTCAGTGTTGTTTCACTCTAATCTGCCCCAAGGAATCTATTACCAAGAACCTGCGTTACCCATGCCTTTTGAGGTGGGTTGTAGCAAGGATTGGTTTATATTATTTCCAACCTTTGTAGGAAGACAGCCATCTTCCAAGCCTTTTTGCTGGTAGAATTATAAAAATTGCTTTTAAAAGTGATCAAAACACACATTTCTTTCTTCAGTTCCTTACTGACTTATTTTGAACTTGTGTGAGATGTAATCCAGGAATAAATTTCTTGCAAAATGACACATTTAATTTGACATTGCTTTAGCTGAATAAGTGAAAGAAATTAGTTACTTGATTATCTTTCGTATTTTGTGCAAAATGGATGTTTTGCTCTTACAGTTTTACTTTTTCATTACGCTTTAATAAAAGACACTATGACATTCTAAATTAACATTTAGACTTAGGAATTGCAAAATTAACTGGAGTAATAGTTATTTCCTAAGTTCCTCAGTCACTTCTATATGTGCGTTATTAAACTGACTGAATGCCATAAGATTTTATTTCTATTTCCTCGTCTTCATACTATCACTGGCTTGCTAAAGATCTTGCAAACTTCACACTGATGCACATGACATCTTTCTCACCTTGTTCTTAGAGATCCACTTTTAATCCCAATCAAAATTCAGGAGTTCAAATGTTTTGTACTGTCATTAACGGCACTATTATTTTAAATCTTGAACATCTTTCTTATGAAGAAAATAATCCATGGTATTTACATAAGACATTTTCTCTCTCTGTGAATACCTTGAACTTATTTATCTTTTGGACCAATTGAAGTTAATTTGATTTCCATTATACATTTTACTTCTGCAATTTTTCATTGTACCTACTTTGCTATTCCCATCACAACAATACTGACAACGGAAATGAAGAAAAGAGATCAACAGACAAAAAGACTGAATTGGCTTGACTTTTAGTGCCCTGTTTTCTACATGTATTTGCAGCAGGAGTTAACTGACAGGAAGCCAAACAGGAGACTTCCAAGTAATCCTTTAACAGTACTTCCACAACAAGAGATCTAATCCTTTGAAACCATGAGCAGTAGGTAAAGTACAGCTACCTAGTTAGGAAGTGAGTGTCAATGGATTGGGCCATTACAGAGATTAAGAACAAGCAGTCAAATAAACAAACAAAGTAGATCCCTATCAACAGAAGAAAGAGCTTGGTTTTACCTTCTCAATGACTATTTGTTGTAACAAACAAAATATCCTTCTAAGGTATACCAAAAACCCCATGCAACATGCAAATACAGAGCTCTGTTCAAACTGAATTAGTAACCTTTTATTGGTAAACTGGACAGGCTTTTTGATTTTTTTAAGCTTTTTTTCCACCTCTTTTGAAAATCTAGTCTTACTTGAAAATAAGCTGAAGAAGCACCACTAGGAATTCACGCCTCAAGGTAAATCCAAACCACACATCCAGCCAAACACCAAGAATTCATCTGACTAGATGTCATTGTCTGTACTACAAATGTCTGCATCACAACTAGTCACCCTAGACTCATTTTTCACCCATACCTTTATGTTTCCAATGTACAACTCACCTCACTGTAAAGTAACTATCTCAAATAGATCCAATGTATTATGCCCTGTAAGTCAGCAAAATTAATCTCATCCCTTGTACCTGGCCCCATGGTCATTTTGCATCAAGTTAATCTCACACTACATACATAGTTCCATCTTAAACATGAACATGCCAATTTCCAAACATAAAGTTTGTACTACCTTCTCTGTGTCATGTGTAGATACCTATTTTACATACTACAAATTAATTCATATGAGCACATGGCTGCTATTAGCTTCAAACTGCACCTCAGAAACACGCATAATAAAAGAAATAATAGGATCTCGTATTATTAAAAAAAAATACATTATTCCAAGTTATAGCCGACCATATTTAGTTAACATCCTCTAAGGTCATTATATAAAAACTATATTAAAAGCTAAAATAAATAATATTAATCATATAGATAGAACTAATTAATGAGGTGGAACACAGTGTCCTCTAATATAAAGATGGTTAAGCCATAATAAAGAAGGTCAACTATACTTTGACCTAAGATCTACTCATTCTAAATTTAAAAAAAAAAAAAAAAGAAACGTGTATATATGTAAGTTATTCTAATGTGGAGATTTTCTCTGTTACGTTCAAGTTCCTACAAATAAGAGATCATATTCTCTGCAGCCATGATAAAAGAACATTAAGTATTTTTTGATTTACATTATACTTCAAATTTTATAGGTATATTCCAATTTGCATGTTTGGTTTCTCAACATGTAAAAGTAGATGTTTTAGGAGCTGATAGTCCTATTTTTATTCTAAAATATTTATTGCAGACCAATTACATTTTATTATTTAAATGCTCTAAATCAAATTTCTCCTCACATAGAGAAGAAAACTTGATCATACTTCATGTATCAGATAAAGAGGAAATTAAAGTAGCTTCCCTCTTCTTGCACTTTTACACATTCAAGAAAATCACTTTAAAGTAATGTTAAAATTTCTATTTTGAATTCACAATGCACAAATGTCTCTAAAAATAGTAGGTTATCTGAAAACTCAGGTGTTTTTCAGGTTAGGTATAAAAAAGGGTGTTTCTGCCAATTTGGAATAAAATCAATTTTGTTCTCATTCCCTGTCTGTAAAATGAGTATAGCATATCCAGCTTCACAGGAACGCTGCCACTGTCTGCATAATGCTTTTCCTGTAAGGCACAAAATCATCCACAGAAAACTTTTGCCTTCAACACAGGATTCAAGATTCAGATCAGTGAGGTGAACTTGCTCATTTTCCTCTTAGAGTCCGTTTCCTTTCAGGAATGTTCCCTGAAATTGCTCACCATCAGTCTGACATTAGACATTAGAATATACTCTCTTCAGCCATTTCTGTATGGCAGCGACATATTTCTTCTGTTTGGCTATTATTTGGACTTTTTGGGAAATAGTCACAGAAACTATTTACAATAGTTGGGAAATAAACAGAAACAACTCAGAGTCTGAGTTGGAAGCTACCCAGAAGGATCATCAAGTCCAACTCTTGAGTGAATGGCCCATATGGGGATTGAACCCGTGACCTTGGTGTTATTAGCACCAGGCTCTGACCAACTGAGCTCATCTATTATAGGCAAAAAAAAAAAAAAAAAAAAAAAGACAGGAACATTACATTACATCAACAGGAACACACATATTGGCAATGAAAAGTGAAAAAGTGAATGAATGCTAACATAAAATTTCATGTCAGAGGAGTCCTATAAACAGAGTTATTCTAAAAAATAAAATCTGTCAGCAGCTTCCTTTGTTAAATAAGTTAACTGTAAATTTCTGCTATTGGATCACAGGAATGTATCTATATATATAGATAGATACAAAAAAGTTATAAACTAGTGCAACACAACCAGTGCTGTGATGTATGTAAGGGAACTAGCAAAGTTTAGTCTCATGTATTCATTATGCACTGGAAAACTAATGTGCCACTGCTGTCTCCACTTTTTCAGCTGGAGGCATTGGTTTCTTCTGTTTTATTCTTAATTCTTTCTATAAGTAATAGTCATATATGGATAAATTGCAATTTTTGATTCTGGCATGCTGCTGCTATGTTCTGAGTTTTACAATGTAATTTCAAGTTGCTATTAATACAAGGTATGCCCTTTGTATTTTCATATATCTTTCTGCTGAGTGAAAAAAATTGATGTAGTGAAACTGCTAACAAGCTGAGCCTTTGAAACCATGGGCAGGTGATGAAAGCCACTTCATGTCTAAAGCATCCCCAGGTCACAGCTGTCACACTCACTGCAATTCATTGTTGTCACAATCTGCTGTCCCTGCTTGTTGTTGCTCTCCTCTTATTCATCCAACACATATATCTAAACATTCCATTACAAAAAGACATCTAATGTTCGTCTCATGTTCGAAAGGGCACAACACTCTTCTGAAATATAATTCTGAAGATTTTAGAGCTCAGAGTTCACTGCCAAATCTAAGGTGTTGCTTTGTAAGGCTTCCCTTGTAATTTTGTCTTTGTCTCATCTCCTGAACATAGCAGGATAAAATGTTTAGTTAGTACATGATCTCAGCTTTATTCCAACTTCTTATCATGAAGAAATGAAATATTGCCCAGTAATAGAAAGGCATTTGAAGCTTTGTGAGTTTAAAGATAACAGCACTAGCTGTGAACTCGGCGAATTGGAAGGAAAGGTCAGCAAGTCATCTACTGTGGCACTGTTCACAAAGGCAATTCTTCTATCCAATGAACCTGGTTGTTCATGATCTGAAGACTGATTTTCTAAGACTTAATTTTGTTCTTTGTTATTTAATTAGATATGGTTACTATCGATTTACTTTTCAGAGTAGAAATTTCTCACAGGCCTTCTAACTTTCAAGCAGTTTACACTGGTAAACATGCTGTACTCTAATTTCAAATCTGTGCTGTCATTTCAGGTTACAACTACAAACTCTGAGATAAGTGATTCAAAAACTTTTCAAGGCAATTTTTGGAAACATTGATACTAAGCAAAAAAAATTTCAGTAAAATTAGGGTTAAAAAAAATGAGTCAAACCATAACGAAAACAAAACCAAGACGTCTGAAAATGTAGCAGTAAAAAAACTGGAAGGTATAATTCTAATAACAAACAGTTTCATGAAAGAGAGCAACTGCACTATTTATCCATTCCTGTAAAAATAAAGAAAAAGGAGGTTTGACCTTCTCACTTACATTTATTCTTGAAGATATTTATTTTGATTGTAGTATAAGTTATTATTCATAAACATTACATTGCCAGCACAAGGTTCAAGAAGTATGCTGATTACAATTTCCTCCTCAACTACTCAGTGCATACAATTCAATGGACATTAAAATCACAGCCTCTGACAATGCCTAGAGAAGAACAGGTAAATTGCCAGTGACATTATGTCCATCCTCATGGGATGAAAATCCCCTAACAATGACCTCATGCTTTTAAGTTGCTGGGGTTTATGTTTCAATCCAGTTCAGTATTAAAAAATAGGAACATAATTACTTGGCTGTGCTAGCTCTATCCACATGACCATATCCATCTGCAATACATAATAACAGAGGACATAAATCTAGCCATGTGTTGTACCACAATGGAGCTGAAGGAATGAGTAGGAAAGTCCTGCGAGAGTAAGTTCCTTAGCCCTTATAGTACTATTGAAATAAGTATGTGCAGCAAGATCTTATATTTAGAAGAGAGTTTTGAGTGACAGATTAAAACTTACGTTTATAGATTCAACTGTAGTAGAAATGTATTGTGACCAATATGTCACAGGCCTTGACTGAAGTCACGGCAGCACTTCAGTAATGTCTCCATCACGTGCTACATGAATGACCCAAAATCCTTAACTTATCAGTGCAAACTTCAAAAGAAATGTGTATTTCATCCTCAGATGTGCACACTTTTCTAAAGAGAACTTAGGTTAATTTGGTCATTTAAAAACATTTCATTGAAATCCACATATTTTTAAATTATGGTTATGTGCAAACCAGATGGGAACATGAAACCTGGTTTGTCAAATAACTTGCACAGGATGTTATGCCAGGAGTTATGCAAAAGTTGGCAGCTACAATGAATATTTAATTAGCATGAATATGAGAGCTGAATTTTCAAAAATGACAAAGATACATACTGTAGATTATTAACAAACAAATGTTTAAATAAGCAAGATTTTGGAAAGAAATGATGATTTTCCAGTTACAATGTGCTGATAGAATGTTTCAGAGAGCCTAAATTGCCAGGTACTTTCAAAGTCTTCACCCTAAGGAACCTATCTCTGCTAGAGAAAGTAGAGGAGCTACAAAAATGAACTTGTTAAGAAGTAAAGGACCTCCAGGATAGGGAAAATTTTCTGGTATGGAACTGCCTATGGTTAAAATAATACACAGTTACAGGATGACAGCGTCTCCCTTTCAGAGTCCAATAGTTTCAAACTTACTAGACGGGTTTAGATCACATGAGCCAAAAGTACTTCTCAGTTAAGTGCTTCCTGGGTCCAGCAGTGTTCCCATAAAGCAGTTAGATCTGTGAACAGAGCAGGACCTGCCTTCCACAAAAGGAAATCATTCTTACATGGCCTATGAGATATGTTGTACTCAAATGTACCTGATTTTGGTAACTGGAGACAAAGATCAAGGTCACACTGGAGTATGCGCCCATAGACATATTTAAATGTAGGCCATGGTAACTTAGGCAATTTTAATAGCCACAACTAGCTTGTAAAACAACTTTACAAGCTAGAAGTTAGCTTGTCAAAGTTGAGAAACAGATGGTTACCAACACTCATAAAGGTCAAATTTTATACTCCTATATATGAAATTAACTAGCTCACAGAAAATGAAAGGAGGGAAAATAGCACGAAAATAGTGAAAACGAAGTTTTGTTGGCACAGTAATTCATATGTCAAGTGTCATTTAGCATGTGCTCCATCTCAATCTTCAATTTTTAGATACCTCTGTAGTACCAGTGGTCACTGTTCCAATTAAGAAAATAAATTTAGAATGAAATAAAGCACCACGTGTGTTCCAGAGAACATTAGTATCATGTAACTCTTACTAAATACCAATCAAGTAAAAATAGAAAAATAAAGGTACAAAAATCACCATGTAATCAGACAGTTAGTTAGCAGCAGAGTGCTTATATTCCCAAGATATGGGCAAGATAGAAACTAGGGCGGGATCTAGTCTTGCTGACATGCCACGTAAATAAACAATTCTTCTCAATCCAATATCTTAACTCCTCATGTCAACAAAGGCGAGAAAGGGATGACACCAAAGGCCTCCAAAGAAGACCCTACATTTGGAAATGTAGGTGACTAAATTAGGCCATCTGATTTGTTGAGTTTGAACTGAACAGTTCTTAGCGATTCTGTGTTTTGTTAGGTTAAAGAAGAAAGGTGCACCAGCGTGTTGAATATCTTAAAGTCAGACCTCTTCACTCTGCTTAAATCATCATGAACTTCAAAACTTTTGTAACTCCTGATTTGAAGGTCCAAGAGGTTCTAAGTTTACCTAATTTTTGTCAAAGGAATTGCATGGAAGGACAGATTTCCAACATAGCCCTGAAAAACCACATAAATTTGCCTTTGCATGTCTATTTCTAAGATAAATTAAATAAAAGAATAGAAGTCTGTGTACTTTCTGTTTCTCATTTATTAGAACTAAAGAAGGATAAGAGGCAAAATGTAGATATCTGAATAAAGATCAGATCATAGCTATCTAATGGTAACAGAGAAATGTCTTTTAAAATGAAATGCCTTTAAAATGAAAACAGATCACCTTCAGTAAGAGGAAGAAAAGACTCTATGCCTCTGGTAAATACCTCTATAAATTAATATAAGATTAATTTAATTAAAGGCCACAAACAAAACCTAAAGCAGGTAGACAATTTCAGATATCAGATATTTTTGAGATATCCCTATAATACTGGCCTGCAGATTACTGCAACTGTTCTGTTCTACTTCATTCTAATTTGTTCTGGAATTTGTCAAATTTAGATTCTACACAGGTAAAGTATCAAACCTTTCAATTTTCTTCGGATAACTTAGAGCATTTCAGTTCAAATGTTTGATTTTAAATTTTGAAGAACAATCCCTTCCAGTATAAGAAAAGAGTAATTTTTTTCCTTGATAGCTCAAGAAATATTGCTGTTAGATTACAAGCTATAAAATATGAGATATCATGAAGCTGCTGTGTATGAAAATTCTTCAACTTGATTGTTGCTTTAATATTGATTTATAGAGAGGGAGGGAAACTGAGAAGGTAACAGTGGCCACCAGTAGTCTGTTGTGCTCCCATACTTAGTTCCCTTGTATTTACTGACTTTATGATTTACCTTAGAATATTTTACACCTATACACCTTTATAATATTTATGATGGTTGGGAGTGGGCTACAGTTTGGTGCTTTTTGGTTTGGTTTGGTTTGGTTTGTTGTACAGTTACCTTAATAACAGATGTCTCCACTCTGGATGGAGGGCTCTGGACTTGTGCTGCTGCTGCCATGTTGGCGATGGTGCTGAGGTGGTTCATCTGGCTCATTGCCATCGTAACAGAGGCTGGAGGTAGGCTCACGGGAATCAGCGGGTGCGGCATCATCATAAAAGGAAGTTCCAACCCTGTTGGGGAGGGAAATAGGGAAATAGGTTTATGCATCTTTTTTTAAGCACTATCTTCTTTTTCTCCTGATGGACAATATTCAAGTGATGGGTGACAAGATGGTTCATATTGCAGGAAAAAGCAGCTCTATGTCAGTTCTCTTCTGGGAGATGCATGGGTGAATAACTAGCAACCATGGAGGGTTTCTAGCCACAAGGAGAGGCTATTAGACCTCTTAGTTTGTTCGTATCTGTGTAATGTATGATATCATTGCTAAGCAATGGCTATTTATTATAGTTTTTGATGTCTGCTGTAAGGTGCCTTAGCAATGTGTCATTATGCCACTGATGCACAGGTTAGCAGTTATTTTAAGTACCAATTTTATTGCATATGTATTTATTCTTTACTGTCTCCACTTCCCCTGTTTAATACTTTAAAGGAAGTATTCCAGTATTCCGCACATCCTTGATTTTTTCATTGCCTATTTCTATAAACACAAAAAAAAGAGACAGGAACTAGAAAACTGCTGATGTTAGTGCTGAAAGATGTCAACCCGTACCATTTGGCAGAAGGTGGTTCTGTTGAAGAGGGTTGAGAGGATGGCTAACTGGAACATTATGCTGTCCAGGCAAGTTGGGGTGGTTAACAGAGGCCTGTGATCCTTGGGTGGGGGGAGACTGAAGTTTTTCTTTATCCCAAGAACCATCACTGCTGCCTGTGGGGAATGAATATATATTATTTGGATGAATGAAGACTCCAAATTTTCAATTTCTGAATTTGGAAGCAAGGTCAGCATTCTAACCTTTTTTGAAAGTGGCAATTTTTTTTAATTTATGTGGGTTGGGGAAAGGCCTTTAGGGTTGGGGTATTTTTCCACCCTCTGAAAGAGGTATTAACAAAAATGTTTTTAAGTTAAGAGCTAGCACACAAACCTTAAAGTATTAGAGTCATGCTCATTCATGTGAAGTCTGTGTTTTGCGTATATTTTACATACATTTTTCCCATCCTGAGAAAGTAAAATTGTATATGGCATTTTTTTAATGTGTGAGAGAATATTTTTGCCTAAAAATTGTCTAAAAAAAAATGTCCTGTTATGCCAATTAAAACTTCAACTACAGTTATATTGTGTCTTGTATTTGTGAATAAATAAACATTATGTGAAGTAACTGAAGATTTAATTTATTGAGGGCACTAACATGCATGCATATATGCTTGGCTGATTATTCTATTTTGTATATTTAATTTTTATTTCATATTATTAATTAAAATGTAAGGGATTACATTGATTCTTGCAGTCTTCTGCTAGTGGAACAGACTAACAGCAAAGAAGAATGTGGACAAACAAATACTGAGATTAAAAATAATTCATTTATTTGAGAAACACCCTTTTTCACTATTGCAGACTTCCTCATAAAAAATAACCACAGAATTAATTAAGATACGATTAAAAGACAATAAGATACGCTCTGTATAAAGGACAATAACAATTAATATCTCATTATTAATTTGTATATTTATATGAAATGAAAAGGTTAAAATATTCATACCTGACAAGCTGTATTATTCTTGGTGTGTACTTACACATAATGCTGAGATTGAGTGTATGTATGTTTATGCATGCACAGTAATCTATACACTCACTGTATGAGTTTATTTACCATAAACAATCAATAAACAATGTTTGAATATATTAATAAATATGGATATACACATGCATTCTCAGCAGTATTAATATACCCATCAGCAATATATGATTGCTTCCTTTTTCATGTAGAGCACAATTTCAACCTCCTGACTTTGAAACTGTCTACTATTTTCATGAGAGCATCTCTTGATAGGGACTTTAGGATAATATAAGTCAAGATGTATTTGATCTATTTAGCATTATGGATTATACCAAAGTGCACATTTCTGCATGCTTTTCTACATACATCCTACTCCCTAATGAACAACAGGGCCTACAAAACAACAGGAATGATACCACCTTCTTACTTCAGTAGAAAGGGGATAAGCCCATTAGTCTTGACATATTTTACCATCATTTTCATTGGATGACAAAAGCACAGAAGTTGGTACAATTCCAATTTAATTTCTCTAGATCTATTAAAAACCTGATTGTAAAAGCTGTACAACATGGTTTATAATGAAAAATACTCCATTATTGCCATGATTTTCTTTCCCTAGTTACTTCAGGAAGACAGTTAAGGCTCAATATAAATTCTAACTCATTAGCACAATACTGTCTCAATCCCAGTGTAAATTGTTCAGAAGTAGGTAATGAAAATTCAGTCCAAAGTCTCCCACAATCAAACAAAGCAATTTTATGAAACAATGAAGATAATCAATTATATGAGATACTTTCATTATTTTACAAGAAATTTTCATAACCTTTATGCAGTGAACATACTTGAGCTGGTAAATACATTATTCGAATCTCATGACCTCTGACAAGTGAACAGGTTTTCTTGTATTTTGAGAACTGAGACACTCTCAAAAAGCATGAACATACTTTAAACACATAGTGAAGCTAAATCATATCTGGAATTTTTTTTTTTTCCTTTGAATTTTATATTCTCAAATTTTCTGCTTTTTACCATTGTGATGTACATATTTCACTCCCTAACATGTAGCCCTACCCCACCCTCCTGTTTTGCTATCCCTTCGGAAGAGTTTATAGCAACCCATTGCAGCACTCCATTTGTGGAAGTCATCCCACCATGCCTTCATGCTGGTGACTACGTCATAGTTTTCCTGCTGCACAATGGCTTCCAGCTCTTCCTGTTTGGTGGCCATGCTGTGTGCATTGCTGTAGATGCATTTCAGTTGGCCTACTGATCCTACCATTGATCTCTTTGGGGGAGACAAGCCTTAATTCCTACATTACTATTGTCAGGTGCTTCTGCAACTTCTAACACATCAATAACCCACTTTGCAGTCTTTGCCACTGCATAGCTCTCCATCCCCTACCTCCAGTGAGATGGCAGAGAAAAGGACCTTGCTGAAACACTGTCCTTCAAACTCTGGTGTGCCTCTTCCAGACATCTCTAATGAGCTTGATTTTATCCCTTTCCCCCTTTAAATCTAGGTTAAAGATCTTTCAGTGACCCCTACTAACTCCTGTTTCCCCTTCGAGCTGGGTGTACCACCTCATATAGATAGATAGATAGATAGATAGATAGATAGATAGATAGATAGATAGATAGATAGATAGATAGATAGATAGATATTGGAAGAATACAAATACATATTAGTAATTATATGAATATTTGTTAGCATTATAAGGAAGATGTTTGCATTTTATAGGGCTGCTGAATTCCCAATAATGAGATATTTTCCCTATTTTTATCAGCAAGATCTTCTACAGTGCAGTTAATTTCATGTTACATGCTGATGCTGGATATGGAGATGGAGTCAATTTTTCTGTGACCCTTCCTAACCTGGTCAACGAATTTTGCAAGGTCAGTCATAGTTTGCCAATTATGGCTCTGCTTATGTGGCTCAGAAATTAGAGCTTTTCTAAATCAGTACCCTTTTCTACCTCAAAATTACAGTGTCTACTGTTTTAGCACGACATTGAACCCAATAATAAAATGGAAGGGAGAAGACAAGCTTCAGAAAGTGAAGTATCCAGGCTAGCATTTAGTGACAGTGTTTTTAATACTTGTAGTCTGGAATAATCTGTTAAGATTTGGTTATATGGAAAATGATTTATAGATAGAATCCAATCTACAACATTAGAAACCACTTTCAAACTTCAGACCGTTGAGCTCCTGAATACTTTAAGTGAACAGACACGGATACAAATAGTCTTGGCCATCCACTGTGTTTTTCTTATGCTAGTTAAACAGAACACTTTTCCTCTCGGAGGAAACAGTTATTTTCATTAATGTCAAAGCAAAATAAGTGTTATTCCTTAGACACTATTCACTGTCTGCACAACAAAGTGCAAGCTACCAGTTCTGTCACTTTTTACATTTGATTTTGATTTAATGCATACAGTGGTTTCAAAGAGTATTAAAAATCTGTTGCCTTCTTCCTCTTCACTTGTTGCCCTGCTGGAGGCTTATGTTTTTCCAGTTTCCATCAGTGGTTGTCAAGTCTTTGTAATAGGATTAAAAGCTTGGACACCTGATATCCCTGGGTGCTGCAGTTCACCCTCATAAAAGCTGTTTGCTTTAAATTGAGAGAAAATCAGTTTTTAGTGGCATAATTAATTAAATTATGCAAAGTGTTCCAGATTCAGCATAACACTTTCTGAAGCAGCAATTGGAAGCTCTACATTGCATTCAAACAGCATTTCAATTGACGCTGCACTAGGCTGACCATAGAGTACCATTTTCAAGGCTTTCAAGCACAAGGGATCCAATTTTGAAATGCAAATGCTTAATGTTGAGTGCTCAAACCCCATACATATGTACTTGAATAGGCAATTTGGTAGCCAACTACGTATTTCATGTGTGATAGCACTAATACAAGCACTCAAAAAATTGAAATGAAGTTCCAAATGTAAGTACATGTGCTTAAAAACCAGGCTCAGACATCTCACATTTGCTCAGACATCTCACATTTACTCATGGCGGACAACCCGATGCAACAAGAATGACAATACTTTTTCACAATTTAAAAGGCATAGTACAGAATCCATTGCTTTCCTCATCAACAATATTTCAGCACATATTTTCCATAATGTGAGTTACCTTCTCCCATAATCAGTAGTTACACAACAAACCATTATTTGTACACTGAAGTGGTTCTGTAAAAGCCTGATGCCTGGATTATTTGTATTCATTAGTAGCACAATTAGGTAGCTAAGGATGGTAATAATAAATTGAAACAATTCTGGACTAGAAGGTAACACAGCCAAGAAAAAGAAAATGAAGCAGAAAACTAGTGTACAATGCCAGCCTCACAAACAAATGCTGATCTAAACGTACCAGGTTCGTTTTTATAATCATTACTCTTATTTCAAGACTCCTTTTCCTTTTTTTATTCTGACCCTACTAGGATTCAGGTTGCTTAAATTTCAGTTCCTATAATGCAAGCTGAACAGTTTAGTTCCTGTGATAGTCAGCAGGGATCCTGCCAACAGGTTCTGGAGGACTGCTGAACTCACTCTGTGGGAGACAGACCTGTCTTTGGTCAGCTGAATCTGCATCTGCTGGGTCCACAGACTACGATGACCCTGCTCCCAAGCTCAGTTCAATAGCCTAAACACACAGCACCTGAGATAGCCAAAACAATTTGATTCAGGTCTTACAGGGTTGGTGAGTACTACACAGCACCTGCAAGAGACCCCAAGGCTATCTGGCGGTGTAGATCACGCAGGATACTTGAGGGTATCTAAGCTAGTAGCATGTATCTATGCCTGGGCAACTAAGTCAAACTTTTCGTGATTATAGGTGGTTTTTAGAAATTAAAATTAGGCTATCTGCCAGGCCCTTGGGTCTTTCCCTTCCTTTCATGTGGAAAATTTGATATTTTATGGAATTCCAGAGAACACTACAAGCGTGTCTTTAGGCAAGTGAACACCAGCCCTGGCTCAGGGATAGTTTCAGGTACCATTATATACACAAGCAATATCACATAGCAAAACACAAGAGTCTGATTTCCTACTAAAAACCCAAACCACTTTTTTTTTTTTGGTGTGTGCTACTGATCTCCTTTTAGTCTCCTAATCTTTCCGTTATCTTCTGTGTTTGCTGAAACAATTTGTATCTCAGCAACAATTACCAAACAAAGCATCAGTATCAGCTGTGTTGGCTCATTTTTCTGAAGTGGTCTATTCACGATCTAGGCTATTTATGTCCACTGGAAAATATGTATAATTAGCATGCTGAAAATTGGTAATCTTAGCCTCCTGACAGTAAGGGAACCAATTCATAAACTTCCCAAATCAAATACTGCTGTTTTAGTCTTTGAATTGTTATAAATTTGTGATTTGATTTCTCTATAATTCAGTTCCTTAAAATCAGCTGTACAATTTATCTGCAATACATGAGTGTTGTGAGACTGTATAAAGGACACATATTTACAGATAAAGGCATTTTTCTCCAGTCTCTATGTTACTGTTACATCACTAAAGGGAAAAAAAAAAAAAAAAACTTTTGCCATTTTTAAATAGTATCTGTCTAATATTATTGATACTTGGATTGCCACCACTTTTGAGACCACAAAGTGATCAGGAGAAAAAGTACTATAGACATAGAAATATGAGTTTCCCAAGACTTCTCTGTAACGCTTTGTATTTGGTTTTACATAAGGATTTTTCTTTTTTTTTTTTTTACCCCCTCACAAAATTTTGCATTGTTTTGGGGGTTTTCGGTTATATAATCATGTTTATGGTCTTAAATAGGCCATGAGCAACGTGGGCTCTTAATTAAAAAATTTCATAATTTTCTCTAAAATAGTAGGCTGATGGGTCTGGTATTTGTAGTTCTGCCTATTATCATGACAGCATGAAATTAAAAAAAAACCCAAAAAAAACCCAAGAAAAACCCAACAAAAACAATATTCTCTGATAAAAATTTTCCTACAGAAATACATAAAGGAGAAGACAAAAGAACCTTTGGAATTACATATTGTTTCTTCTTTGCTGATAACAGTAGAAATCTGAAAAACAGGTAGTAGCCTCAATCATGTAGACTGCTTCATTTACTGTATTAGTTTTATTGCATACTTGCTTTGTGGCAATGGCAAAAAACTATAACTGCACTTTGCACCATAAGCCAAATTTGTACCCACTTTACTTTTTCCATATTTATGTTCTGATAATAAAAACTGTAGCAGAAACTGTTAATTCCAGGAAATAAGATTGAATTCTAAATGCTGAATACCAGAGTATAGGCTTAATCATTAATCAGGAAATACTGAATTTATATAAGTTAATAAGTGAAAGAATTTTTTTACAGTCACAATGAATCCCATAGAATATAGATATTTTATACTAATCCTTCATTATTTCACCAAAAAGATTAACGCAGGAAAAGCTTTTTAAAATTCAATTTAATGAATAATGAAACTGTCCAAGACAACTGAAAGCTCAGCAACTCAGTTACAGGCTGTGTGACATTTACCTAAAAATAGATTTTCCATTTGTCTCCTTTTACTAATATCTAACTTCTGCTAATTTCTTAGACAAAAACCAGTTTATTTGTATGGTTATATGACCTTATAAGATAACAATGCAATTTTAAATATGCAAAAATAAATTTGTGACATCATCAAGAAACAAAAAATCAGATGTGTTGTATGCACTGTGCTGAGGAAAATAAAAACTGGACCCCATTTTCCTGTCAGGTACACCTGGGTAAATAGGTTAACTACAGACCAGAAAGCTAGAAGTACAGATAGTCCCTTGAGGCAGAGTTTTTAAAATATAAAGACTAATGAACCATCAGAAGTCAACCAAAAAACACCAAAACCTACATTTTCCTTATCACTCAACACAATGAACATCACAAAGCATTTTGTGAACATCTCAATTCCACTCGTATGTGCTTTTATGTAAAATTTCCTGTTTAGTAGATAATTAATGTATTACTATATATAGTCATTGCATGTAATTGTGGATATGAATATTTTCTGTATGCTTAAGGAACAGGTAAGAGTGAATATGCCTGGCTGACTTGTCTATAACAACATGTTTTGAACATTTTCTGAAAAATATGGGTTTAAATTTTTTAGAGTAAGATCCTGTTACTTCAGTTTATAAAGAAAGAGGTTATCCTCATTCAATTTGTGGCTCTGTATAATCAGTATAACAGACTCAGTATAATCGGCTTCCTTTTTAATACAGTGGAAACTAAAACAGGTCCAGAAACTTGTCCAAGATGAGAGACACAAGTTCAAGCTTCTGAGTGATTCATGCCTACGAGTAAGTGCCTAAGCTTTCCTTAAAATATAGATTTGGATGGGAATTCATGATTAATATCTACACTGGTCTGATACAGGCAATTTCTCAGTTGGTACGGACTCTGATTTTTGATCCTTACTACCTCTAGTCTGAGTTTTACAGCCTCTAATTCTATATTAGCAGCGCACAGAAACAAGAAATGTAAACCAAGGCAATATACCATGTATCTATTCAGTAACTTGTTTTCTCCCTTTTCTTTATCTTTATTAAAAAAATTCTCAAAAAGTTTTGAAAAATAATAATCTAATTACTGCCCCTTTAACTCAAGGAAAAAAGTCCTGCAGATTTTCAGGGCATCTAAGTATGGTTGACATTTCTGTATAAACAATAAACTACAGAAAAACAAATACTAGACAATCCTCAAAAATACACTGAAATGTAAAAATTAATTGCATAGACAAAATGCCTTCTAGTAAATAGACTTAATTGTTAGTTTGTCCACACTTTGCCTCACCTGTTTCAGCTGTGTTGCAATACGAACAAATAAGAGAAGCAAGATATATTGGGCTTGAAAGCACTGAAATTAAAAGCAAGAAGCCCTCTGTAAAATCATGTTCAATCCGTTCCAAAGAAGATGAACCAGTGATGAAAATGCAAAGCAGGGAGGTTGACATATTACAGGTAATCATGTTTATTGATGATTTTTTTTAAAAATTGCTGAACTAAAGAGGAATATTTCAATTTCCAGCACAAATGCTGCACAAACTCTTAACGGTGTGTGGGCTCTAAAAGGTTGCACACAGAATGCCTTCTTGAATATCATTCTTCAGATTTTTACTCACTGAATTTTTTTAGTCATTTTCTTAGGAAGAAAGGCTAAATTATCAAAAATCAGTCCTTATTAATCAACAGATTAATATCCAGTCTTAAACAAAGTTGATCGCAAGGTCTCATAGCAATTACATCCCTGTGCTCTCTGGGAAAACAACTGCAAGTTGGCTGCTTGAAACCCCACCAGCTGCAGCAAGTTTCAGGCACTCTCCAGAGCACATGGCTGTGTTTCCCATTCAGGGAAAAGGAGATTTATGTTTGCCCAGATACTGGCTTGATGAGCAGCATGGGGCTGGACACAGAGGTTTCCGACTCGATGCTGTGTCTCTTCCACACTAGAAAACTGCATTCGAAAAGTCAGAAGACTGCACAAGCTCTGAGGCTCACAGAGCCATTTCCCCCTCCTTTGGGAAGCAGGCGCTAACTCAAAGCTTTGTGAGGAATTGTCTTACTTTTTGAGCTGCTTGTATAGCTTTGATTCATGACCATTCTGATATAGTCTCTAATTTTTAGGTCTTATATAGTCCTTTTGTAAATTTGCAGCATCTAATAGGCTCAGGTCTCAAAGGAATCCAGTGATGATGATGACTATTACCATGATTACTATTAAAAGTACCTTTTTCTAGCTTTTAAGTGCACATCTTCCTACTTCAATGTTATTTGAGCACAGACGTACATATCTGTGCACACCTCTACCTTTGTCACACACAGACACAAACGAAATGTGTAAATACATAAATGGTGCAACAAATGGTCAGTTAGAATTTTACTAAAAAGTATCTCCTTTTCACATACTTAGATTTGTAAATGGAGCATATTTGTTCACCAGCTCAAAATCCAGTATGTTCAGCCTAGCAAACAAAATCATACTGTGCTTCCTTCGTTCAAGAATAACACATACATTTTCTTGTGTTCGGCTCAGAGTGAGAATCATTATTACATCTCAGATGATATTCAGCATTTCCTTATGCTACAGTAACTTCATTGTACACTTAAGCCTTTAGGGTTTTTTTGCGTAGTTCCATGTCCCAAGACAGATGACTGTGCCATTCCGTTACCTAAAGGAGGAAACCTTACCTAAGAGTTCATGGGTCCTGAGTCCTGTTTCAGGACTGCTGAAACTGTTTCTGCACATGATTTATTGTTTTCTCAGGATGACAGTGAAAAAAGTGGCAACTAGTATGACTAGTAATAACAGTAGTAGTAATAATATGTGACAGCTAGAGCAGGTGGACACTTGTGGCCCCAAAGGGCTTATAGTGTGAAAATACTGAAAGAAACAGTACATATACACAGACAACCAGCTACAAGGAATTTCCCTCAGTAAGAAAGATCTACATATAATTGCATACCTGTTTTAATTGCTTCTCACAATTGCTGTGGTTTATGCCAAAAAGGATCATTTTGTCTGTAACATTTAGTCTACCAACATTCTCTATTTATGTATTGATACCCTACTCAGAACTGCTGCTGTTTTTTTCTGACTTACAAAGTGATCAAAGGTAAAATCTTCACACGAAGGCAGCTAAAAGTATGAAATTGGATTAAGAGGGTAGAAATGTGAAAGTGATACATCTTGAAGACTAAATTTCTCAAATATTCCTTTGGATTTTTGTGATCTGGGGGGAAGGAGGGTGTTATTACTTTCTAATTTATTTTAATTTTTTTTTTCTTCTTAAAATGGAAAGAAACCACTATCTTAAAGTTATTTAACACAAAATATGTATTTACTTCAAAAGATATTTTGACCACTGGCAAAATTTTTCACCAAATGTGAAGAGACAAAAGTGTCAAGCCAGTGTTTGATAAAAAAGCCTATTGTCATTAAATGATAGCATGTTATGATAATTTATTCAATATTGGCTTTACAGTTGCCCTTTTTTTTTTTTCTGTAATGGTTCTAGGACAAGGAAGTTCACCTAAGCTATTATACCAAGATTTAGTACTCTGAACTTTACCAAGCCCACATGAATTTTATTCATTGTAGTCATTCCTGTGTCTTATATCAAACTGATTTGTGAAAAATGCACACACCTTTTAAGTGTACTTCAAACAATTTCTTTAACTGTGTCTTAGACAAAATACCTAGCAAGGTATACACATACAGATCTCATTTAGTAAAAATCAGTATGTTACATTATTTCGATGATCAGAAAAAGACGTAAACACACACCTTGCTATGTTTCCTAGCTCCATCAATCTTTCTTCATAATAAGTAATTCATCTGATCAGAGATGAGGGGAGTTACATAACAGGAGAGACAATAGGTAGCCAAAAAGTATTTTTTCTTCAACCTACCTTGACTCAATTAGTGACAATGTTCTCCGGGTGAGAGCTGTGGGTACAATTTTGAGAAAGATAACCTCTGTTCCCAAGTCTCTTGCAAGTCTGAACTGGTCTGAACAAGTTTTGACCAGTGTATAACTGGTGGCTATTACGTAATAACAAGGTGGGCTAGATGCCTTCTCAGCAACCTGTGTTCAGTCCTCTGCACACCCAATGGATAAAGATGTTTGTGTGTACTGAGTCCCTCAGACTTAGGCCCTACAAACAAGACGGTACCACCATACATTAGCAATTTACATTTATCAGCCCAGTGTAGAATGATAGAATCATAGAATGATTTGGGTTGGAAGGGACCTTAAAGATCATGTAGTTCCACGCCTCTGCCATGGCTGGGGTGGTTGCATCAGCTATTTGTAGGTTATCACTCACCCTAAGTTCCTCAAAACAAAAACACCTCAGCTGGAGATGTGGTTCACACTATGGTGGCCAAGAACCTGAAAGTTGCTTGAAATTTTTCTACTACTGGGTCTACCAATTTGTTTTGTGCTGCTTAATTAAAGCAAACAGACAAACAAACATGTTAGTTTTAGATTAAAAACTATTTAGGCTTAGACCTTGAGCTAAAATATTGGACAAGGGCCAGAAGTTTTTCTGATGCTTCAGGAAAAATTATGCAAAATTATTTTTCAAATTCTAAAAAAAAAATTATTCTGATTTAAGATTTTTGTTTCTCTAAATTGAAAGTGAACATTTTTTTAGAAGCCTTGTTTTCCAAAACCATCTCTCTAGTGTACAGTCAATATAGATTTCCAACAAAAATAAAAAGCTGCATTTCTCACTTTTAAATCATCAAGACATGAAAGCACAGACAAATCGCTAACAGGCAACAATTATGCCAGAAATCAAATCCTAGAATTCAAATTTGGCCTAGAGGCCAGAATAAGTTAGAGTGGTATTCTTAGAAATGGAATTATGAGTAGAAGCACCTGACACTTGGCATACAAATTTGGCATGCAGCTTACATGCCCCACAAGATACAGAATACATAATTCCACAATTATATTCTAAAATAAGAAAACAACTACAAATAATTTTAAAATATCTTTCCCTTTAAAAGGTTAAGACTGAAATACTGTTTCCATTGAAGTCAGTGAGACTTGATTAAGGCCAAAATTTCATTCTGGTTGCTTTGATGTACCAGTCTGAGCACAACAGCGCAAAGATACACATCCTAATTCAAAGTAGTGCCTAGGCATGTTAGCTCAAAGGAGGTACAGATGCTAAAAACTAGCTAAAAAGTTCATCTTCTGGCTAATCTTTCAAGGGATAAAATATGTTACTTAAATGAGATATATGATAACAGAATATTTCTCCTATAAGGTGATTCACTGAAAAAGAGAATTTAAATATCGAGACTACTCTTAGCTTCCACAGGGATTTCTGCGCAGTCTTCAGGATTGACACTGTGTTAAAGTATTAGTACAATTTTTCAAGCAGATTAGTCTGAACACAATGCTTTGAAAAATTTAAAAAAGAGAGCAGATAGCAAATGTCACTTCTTTAGTAGCTACAAAATGCAAACTCCAAGTGTTTTAACCTAATGAATAAATGAGTTTGTCCTTTATGTATAAAATATAGTTTGTGTTTGTTGCACAAGTTTTTTAATAATAGATGAATTTTAGGTTTGCTTCAACATATTCAATAAAGTGTGATTAATTTGGTTTTTCAAAAATGCAAACTAGACATTACTATATTACTCTGCAAAATGCACAGCTTGCAACATTATTGTCTCTGTGGGATCTTAAATTGAATTGTAAAATGTGTCTTATTTCCAGTTTGATTTATGTAAGAAATTTCAGTGGATAATGCCCTTTTTGAAGTTTCACTGCTTTCTCCAAAGAAAAAATACATAACTAAAAATCATGACATAGCTTATTATAAATCACAGCAAAGTTTTATCCTTACTTAATGTTCCACTTAAAAATCATATACTGATGCTACATATTAGATTCAATTCAGTGAATTAACTTTTTTTTTGAAGCTTCGTATTATGACAGATTATATAACGCATTTTTGACATGTTCTGTGATTTTATTGCGATATTCTAAGTAATTACCAAATCTCTTTTTCTCTAAAAAAGCTTTCCTGTGCCCTGAGAATTAATCTATGATACCATTTAACTTGGCTTTTTGAAGTAAATATCACTAGATAAAAAGCCAGCTGGTTCTGAATAATGGGATACTTGAATGAATGTATTAGTGTTTGAAAATGAGAGTACAAATCTTTTAAAAAGATTAATTTCCATAAGAAAGATAGCTCACAGATCTACAAAAGAATAAATTCAAAACATAATAAACTGGCAGAAAGAGAGGTAGATTAAAGTAAAGGCAGCAGCACCTTGTTATTGCAGCTGTTGTATAGCAGTGATTCTGTATCAATTACAACATTTGGTAGGTATGGGCAGCCTCTTCAAAGGCTTCAGTATAAAGCTTGGAGCTGGAATACACAGCACACTCTATGTAATAACTTGAGTGATTAATTTTTTTTTCTTAACAGGACATAACTTTTGTTCCTTACAATTGAGTCTGTGGGAAGAGTTACAAAGACGCTTCTGACTTTAACGTGAATAGCTAACATCAGTTTTGTTTTTTATTAAAGATTTGGATATGAATTTATCTTTATCATGGAAAGAGCTTGGCTTTATCAACACACACAAATGCTGACATCAGCATGTAACCTGACTTTTGTTGTCCTATGGACTTTATTTTCAATATCCTGTTTCAAAATATGTTTCCTTGAATGGGTCTAGGATGCTGTGCACACAATTGCTCTGGCTAAATATTAATGGAACAAAGTTTGCTGATGCCACTAAATACTGCAGGTTTGCATAAACAAATGCTGAGTGTCAAAGAATTAAATCATACTGGGACAAACTTTAAAGTACATGGGGTGTTTGTTTGTTTATTGATGATGGAATTAATCTAGTTTTCATCAGACCTACATCAAGTTTTTCACTGGAAGGGTGGAAGCCAGTTTGCTCTTAGTAACCTATTCTGGGCAATCTAGTGAGTTTGTCCAGAAACAGTATCCTTGAAGGATGCTATAAAGAATTGTATTAGTAAAGTGCAGGGAATTACACCTGCCAAATCCAAAAAACAAACAGCAAGACTTTATTCTGTGGTAACAGACATCAAGTGCTGAAAATGCTAATACCAATATCATTTAGGCAACAGGAGTTAAATGTTCCAAAATAATGTTCTTTTCTTGCAGAACTGCTGGAGAACAGGTTTCACAGACATGAGTGTCTGGGCCATACCAGTGCAGATGCAGGAGAGTAGCAAGTTTCTAAACAAGTCTAATAGGCATTTGAAACACAATTGCAGAAATTTCTATCTTAGTCAGACTCCATCAGATTTTCAAGTGATCAGAACCAGGTATTCTAGTGTCATCATAATGACAAATTTTAATTCCTTCCTCCAAATCTTAGAAGTATTAAAACCAAATGAAAATATTTGAATACTGAAAGACATTTCTGTTTCTATCCTGAGTCATTCTCTGTGGAAGCTGAATCATTGCTGCTGTTGAAATCTAGAAAAATGAATAATGGCCTGAGGGCAGACCCTCAGGTAAAAATACATTTTAGACAAAAAATGTACAAAATTATAACAGTGATTACTGAAAACATAGTCATAGTTTATGTGTATATAAACTGTACTATGCACACAAATTTGCACAATTATTGTATACACAAAGACAAATTTCAACATAATTTTTAAAAGCATCCCAACAGAAAAGTTACAAGGAACATTACAATTTAAATAACATTTGTAACATAAAAGTTATAAAAATATTCAGAACTGGGATGAAGTACCTAATCCTGAACTTCCATTTTGTTCTAGTATTTTTTCAGTTCAATTCAGCAACTTTTGGTTTATATCTTGTCTTATATGCTTATGGATTTATTAGATATATAATACCCATTTTTCTATATGTGTATACTTTCTACATCACTAAAAAAAGATTTCTAATTTTAATGCTTTCAAATTACCATGTTTCAAAATTTCTTTTGCATTCTAATTTTTTTTTAATTTTGCCGTATCACTAACAAGTGAAATGAAAGCAGATCCTGAAATGGTGACATTTCACATGGAGTGACTATAATCAGACACTGATGCAGATTACAAATGAGCTGCTCTTATGAATGCCATTCAAAATAATAATTGCAGAATGGCAGCAAAAGCAGAAGTTTGGTACAAGGTCACATGATCAAAGGTAACAATTAGTTAACAACCAGAGTTAATAGTTAGTCCCTGACAGTTGAGCCCAAGTAAGTGGCCACGCTGTACCAGAACCTGTTACCCCAAGCTTCAGCTACGCCAAGAGCACTGCATGGTCAGCAGAGCCCCATAAGGAACAAATTATGAAGGCATGATGACTCACAGATTTTCTCTCAGATGCTCATCCCTCTTGTCAGAGATCATTAGAGAAATATTCTACTGAATATGCAAACACACAGGACACTTGTGTGCACTATAAATGTCAACTATAGCACGCTTTCTGTACTCTACAGTTACCTGCAAGGCACAGAAACGCCTGCTGCCCTGCCAGATAATGGCAGACTTCAGTGAAAGAAGAACCAAGTCAAAAGACTAGAATTAGATCTGTGCAACAGCTGCAATGACTCATCTCAAAGTTCATACTTTCCTCCATTATTTTAATTTGCTAAGTCAAATAAACTGCCAGACTCCCTTGTACACTTTGAGAACACTGCAGACCTCCACACAGGAATGAGCTTTCAGCGATTAAGAATAATTTGAACCAAGTAAATGAAAGTAAAAACAAATCAGGGAAGTATTTCAAGATTAAGGCAAATGTCTATTGCAATGCAACTGAAAGGTCTTTAAACATTACAAATAATTCATTTTAGAATTCAGTGACATTTACTATGAAAAGATGTTTCTTTTTAGTCTTTGTTAAAACGGGCTGCAAAATGTTTACAGCAATTTTCTGAAAGCAGCTCCAGATTCTTTTTTAATCATACTACTTCAGGAAAGCTGCTTTTAGTTAAAATACAAAAATCGTAGTTACAAGGTTTCTGCAAACATAACTGCCATTCCATTAAGGAAATGGCACAGCAAACAGTAAATAGTGGCCCCAAGGGAAATGTAAGTATTGATTTTATTACTATGTTGGTTGGGTTGTATTTGCAATTGTCAACTCTAATTTTAGGCTGTGCATTAAGTATCCTTATAATAGCTTAAGGAAAAGAGCAAATATTAATTAGAACATATTGATAATGTTTTTATAAGTCTTAGATTTAGTGCTTACCAAGCATATGTTTTGAAAACATACAAACCTACTTCTTGCTTGTAAATGTAGCTAATAAATGAATAGGCAGAAACTATAATTACATGGATTATATGATACTTTTTTGCATCAAAGCATCTACTGGATGCAATTACTTTAAAACGAAATTGAAATGCAAAGATATTTCTTATTGCACATCACCATGCTATAGCAAATAAGGTTGAAGGCATTGATGAAATACCAAATTATAAATACAAAGATTGATCATGACTTTCGTCCCAGCAACTGCTTTTTGATTGTCGGATTCCTATTCACCATTTACTCCTTAAGCACAGATGTCTGCTGCACACAGAAACTGCAGAATGGTTTATATTTGCAGATACTACTAAAGGTAATTCATGTCCTCTTTTTCCTAGTCTTTAATTAATTTAAAACAGCACTTACACAAAACCAAAATTATTATACATTATCATTTGTTCCTGATAATAGCCACATGTCCTTAACTAGCAGAAGACTCATGAATCACTTTGGTATTATATTGCAAAAAGAAAGCAGCAGACAGATTAAAGTAACCAACAGAAAATAAAGGTTTAATGCTGTTACTTCAAAGTTGCACAATCTTCCTATATGAAATGACATATGGTAAGTATGTGGTGATGGTAATTTCAAACAATGCAAGACTGATTGGACAATTCACAGGAAAAGGATTTCCTACCCATATGTACTTCACATTTCAGTTTACAGTGTGACTTGCACAAAAGGCACGTTACAAGTGCCAGCTGAGGTAGCTAACACTTCAGAAAAATCAATTCCTCATAAATTCCTTGCTTACTGTGTTTAATATCTAAAGGTAGCTAAAACCAACTCTTTGTGCCTCCTACAGTGTTGTCAACTCTTGCAATTGTATCACCAATCCTTATATCATTCATACTTCTTAAAAATCTCTGCTACGAATACATGATGGTTTTAGTATCTCAGTTTAGAATAAAACAAAAAAAATCCTGCTTCTTGCAGTAGTGTGATGTAATATCCCAAACTAGGTGGGTGTCCCTGTGACTGGGTGAGCACTACCACCTGAGGGACACCTCCCCAGGTATGACCATACTTCCAGCCCTGCCAGGGACCTCAGGCTTCTGGGGTGCAGCTGGACATTTACCCTGGGTTTATTTACCACTGTTGACTAGGTTTTACAATGTTGTGAAGCTTTGCTCTAAACCTTAAGAAAGCAGATTACAAGCACAGTAGTGTCAAAATACTATTTTTCAAGCAAATGGCTTGCAACAGTCCTGTACCTATCCCAGAGTCTATATATACTAAAAAAACATGCTGACTGCTGTTTGGGCAGGCTTCACAGGTTTCTCCTATTCTCTTCACAGAGGAAATGAAGACCTTACTGAATTTTTTCCTGCCCTTACCCACACTACCTGTGTGGATCATGCACAGGGACAGATTTGCTTCCTGGGCTGCAGAAAGGGCATATAGTTGTGGCTCAATGTGCTCTCCTCTCATACCCAGAAAGAGCCAAGCTCACAAGGTACCACTACCACCACTTTATTCTCCACCAAAGCAGAGCCTCTTGTAGAGCTGGCCTGGGACCTGGACAAGAAAAGGCTTTCCATATGTATCCTCTGCAGATTATACAACCTAATAGCCCCTGCAGAAGCCTGAAGGTGAATAAGCTGGAGCGTGTTATGTTTGGCATGTACCAATGAACGCAGATGTATAAAAGTTCAAGGACCACATTTGTTATGCATGTATTTATACTGTCTTTCCTCCCAGGGGACATCAAGATCTTAGTCTATTAAAGTCTAAATAACACTTAGGTGGTGCAGAGTGAATTGTTCGTGGTCACCTGATAAAAGTAAACTTCCTTATTCATACGGGTTACTAAAATCTGTGGCTATTGATTTCACTCAGCTGTTATGTATATTATACTGCTGTATCTTTGCTACCAGATATTTAAAGTAGACACAAAAATACACAAATAAAATAATAAACCTAAATGACAGGGTTAATTTCATAAGCTATACATTTTCGGCCATGGTAGTGAAGGGCTTCAGCAATTTAAGTACAAAAGGTCTGTAAGAAAAAGGAAATGCAGACTTCTAACTGTGTAAATCAGACTGCAATGAGCCCTGGTTAATCTATTTTTTTACAGTGGATTTTATACTTCAAGCAAATGCAATATTCTTAATATAATAATTTCTTAATGCACATATAATAATCAATACCCATACTGACAGGACAGGCACTGGAATGTAGCTAAAATTGTTTACCTCAATATTATTTCAATAATGTTTCTTAAAATAAAATGCTTCTATAAATGATGACATTATATGATTATTTGAAATCCTTACTAAAGAAATCTTGTTTCTGTTATTGTTGTCTAACAAGACCACAATGTTGCATCATTTAACAGTCCCGAGAAGGCAGGCAACAGAAAAAAAAACATCTCTTGGAGTACAAACCTCTTTGTGTATTAAGCAAGCAAATCCATGTAACTTCATGTTTAGCAATAATAACTGTATACTGTTTCTCAAAGAAAAATACACTGTGCCAGTTCCACTCATGCCACGTGTTATTACCACTATTTATTCTTGTAACAAATTTGAATTATAGCAGGAGAGCCTGTAATTTTCTTTTTTATGTCAGAATATGTATATATATAAGAAGAAGAAAGGTAAGCAAATGTCAGTGTTATCTGAACCAAGGGAAAAAGAAAAGAAATAAAGAAACCAGCATTTTATTTTACTAAAGCAGCATTAACAAAGTCACTGACAATTTTAAACAGGGTTTATTTTTCACATGCGCAGAAATAAAAGTGTTTACTCTCAGAGAAATCTCTGTTGTGGTGATGAGGAGTGCACTGCCCCTTAAAGCTTCAGATCTTCCCCTTGCACACCCTGACAAAAGTTCAGGGGTGATCTGCTGCTCAGAGATACATTTCACCTCTGCTAATACAACTTTCTGCCAGTACAAGATAGTGTTGATGAGACTGCTAGTTTTCTCCTAGAGAGACTGGGTTATATTCCTGGAAGCAGCTGCAATTAAAGGCAGTTCTTAATTTTAGTGAGGAGGTTAAAGCATTCCAAAATACACACCGCTCAACTCACAGGAATTTGGAATGTGTTGCGTAAATAGCTCTAGCTGGTGACATTTTCTAAGGCTAAACAAGCTGCTTGGAAAAGTGGTTTGTGCTGAGTCTTAGAATCACTAGTAAATCAAACAACATCAGAAGTTCACTACTTGATTAACACAAGGTCCTACAAGGAAGTTTAAAAATAATAATCCTAATTTTATTTCAGCATATGAACTGATTACCCTGAATGTATTTGAATACATAGAAATCAGAAGGGTTTAATACACAAACCTTCTGAAAGAAAGTCCGAGTTTCTCTTCCGTGAACTGGTTTCTCATACCACAGATGGTAGCCCAGGAGGGGAAATGAGTTCTGCAGACTCACCACCCACCGGTAGGGGAAGGGAGGGAGCCGACACTGAGGCTAGTTTTGACCCTACCCCCCAGAATACCAAGCAGAATTGCTTCAAGTCACAATTTCTTTCTTATGCCGCTCCCAGGGCAGCATGCAATTATGTACTGCAACTGGCTTAGGGCAGGCTGGGTCCACAATTAGTCCCTTGACCTTGCTTAGACTAACAGTGTGAGTAAGGTGAGCATGACATATCTCTCTCTCAAAATTCACAATTATTTTATACAACTAATGTAACAGTAATTTCCCTGCATCTTAAAGAAATTGCTCACTATCATAAAAAGAGACTTTCCTATAAACTCAACTAAAAGGTCAAAATGATAGTTTTAATTCAAAGTTTCCATAGCTTTCTCGATAAAATGAGTATGAATATAGATTGTCACTTTATTTCTACTTTCCATTAAAAAGCATAGGATTTTCTTCTACTTTCTGTAATAGGTTTATTAGTTATAGCTCTATTACAACAATACTCAAGGAAGTTCCATTCATATCATAGACAATTATCTGTGATAGAGCTCATGGCAGAAACTGTAGATGGAATAAATGCTGACATGGGTACATTAATGCACATGCCACTCACATCGTGTCAGGTACAGCTACCCCTTAGGTTTGAAGATACAAATGCTCCTTTCAGCACTTTGGCATATCTCAAGTAATTAGAAGCCATCTGCTGAAATCTTCTACGTTCAGCCTCAAACAGCCATCTTGAAATGGTTGAGGCTTTATGTCACGCTGGAGGGCATACCTTTCCCTCCATGCTTAAGCTGAAAGAGGCCTCAGACAGTGAGTAAGAATGAGATCATGGAGAGAAAAAAACACTGCCAGGAGTCTGACCTAGGCTGTGCAATTAATTGTCAGTGAGTTAAAACAATACAAACTCGTTAAACAAACAAATACAAATCCAAACTTCCAAATTAAAGATGAAATGTGGGTCAGTTTGGGACCCAATCATTAACTAAATAATCCATAATAGCCAATTAAAATAGAATATCAGGAAGAACTGAGGCAGGGAGAGATGGCTCAGTTAACCACAGAGCGAGCAGAATGTGTTTCTTCTCATCTTGTAGCCAAGATGCAACAGACATCTACTGCATACAAGTAATGGGCACAGATACATGGTATCCATGGTTGCAGAGGAAGACTTTTCAGGGCAACATTAAAATACCACAGCAAACAGAACTCCATGAAAAGTCACTATTTTTATCTTCCAGTCGGAGAATCCTCATGAGTAGGTTTGCAACCTTTCTGTAACACCTGCCTTACACACACAGTAGAAAAAAATTATTATTCCTTACTATCTAAAAGGTCACTTAATGAGACAAACATAAAGAATAAAACATGCCACAGTATATGGTTTGAATGATTAATCATACTGAGTTCTAAACCCACCATGAACATGTGATCACAGTTCAGTGATATTTTCTGTAAGATGTATACGATACTATACAGTGAGGGAGTTACCACAAAATAGTAGCATACAATAAATAATAAATGGAAAAAATACCCAATCATAAAGTTGAAGAACATTTCTGACTGCACAATATTAATGGAGATCAAAAAGGCAACTAACCCATGTGTAATACATGAGTAGTGAAAAGTAACCTCCAGAACTTCCATGTAAATCAGTTAGTTATAAAGCATACTGGGTCAAGGTTTAGTGAAGCGACTTCTCAAAACCATAAAAATCACTTATTGGAACATCTGACTCCACAGCATGTATGATGAGAGGATGCTTTTTAGTAATCCTGACTAAAAATTAAAGATGTTGCTTTGGCCAGTGACTATACTTGGCTTATCAAGAGCAGTCACAGCAATGCAATTTAGACAGCTCTCACAAGAGAGGTGTCACAGTGTGACCCTAAAAAAGCAGATTATAAAGTCCCTGAATCCACTTCAAAGGGCAAAATTAGTCATAAAAGTCTCATGAAGTCTAGATCCCCTTCTACACCATCTCTGCTCTGCTGAGCACAACACTGAAAAGTGGAGTCAATGCACAGACATGCTGCAGAACCTGATCTCCCACACAGCTTTAATTAAGAATGTAAGCATGTATACTGCAAGTATCAACATACCGATTATTTAGCATAATTGAAAATGAAACTATTCAAGACTATGCCAGCTATTTTTTTGGTTAGAATGAAGCAAATTTATCAGTTAGGAAATATGAAAGGACAATACAATACAAATACTCTTTCAGAAATGCATGTAGAAATTTTGTATATGATTTTGAGGATGTTTTGCTCAGAAATATAGAATATTATAAAAATAATTTGGGGGATTTTGCAAATGGCTATTGGGTGAAATTAACTTTTTACAAGAGACTTTTTCATTGCAAAGAACTCTTCCAAGTTTTCAAAATTTAAAACACTCATCTAACATCCTTACTCTATGCAGCTTTGCACTGATATCCTTGAGTATAAATCCTAGAAGCACATTAATTTTCACCTGCTCAGTACAAGTTTCTTAACTACACAAAACCCTTCAACAAGTGCACTTTTCCTTATTCAAATCACTGCAGTCATACCCCAATAGTGCTCATGCTATAATTATTTTTGGCTGACAAACCAGCAAAACTCACCTATCTATTAATCAATTAGTATGTCAGATTGAAGTGGTATTACAATACTATTTTGTAAAGACAGTAATATATCTACCTTTTCTTGACAGAACAATTAATCACATGTTAAAGGTGGTTTCTGCACATAGGGCAAATTTCTGCTTGTGACCACAGAAGTATCCAGTTGAGTCCTGGCTGAATCTTCAGCTCATCCTATCTCTACATGAGATGGGATCCAATCCCTACATGCTTACATAAATAGCTTGTCCCCATTAATAAAGGGCTAGAAGAATAATTTACAAAGTGACAAATCTAAAGACACTCAGAGAAGCCAGAGGTATTAAACCTTTTCCATAACCTCCCTCATGCACCATAGCCAAAAACAGGAGCCCCTGAGCTGAAGCTTACTAGCTGGAGAACACAACAGCCAGGAAACCTCAGGAGACATTCCTTCAAAAGGTAGACGGGGTCCACTGTTAGGCAGTATTATTCAAAGACTAGGAAAAAAAGCACAAACACACACTCAGTGCCTCTAGAACTTGGTCAGTAGCTTCAACCACAAAAAAGGAAAAGCAAAAGATCTACTAAAATTGCCTTAACTATGAAGTTCTGTAATTAAAAGTGAAATCAAATAGAGAAATGAGGAGCAGATGTTGGTTTTATTTCTGTATGTTGACTTTATTAAGGAAACATTTCCCCATTCTCCCCCCACAAGACATCCTTTTCTTTCATTTATGTGCTATGATTCCTATTATTTTCTTTTCCTACTAAACAACCATAACCTTCATCAGTACAATGAAGCCATTCATGTCTAAATTCTTGTTGCACTTGGGATTTTTCTTTATGTGTTTTGTAATTGTTGTAGTTGATTTATAACTTTTATGTCTCAGATGTAAAATGGAAGTAGAATACAATCTTTTTTACTTTACTCTGATTAACACCTGTAAGAACACAAGAGATATACAAAAATAATCTTTTTTTTTTAGAAAAAGAACTTCTCTAATTGCTTTGTTTTAGAAAGCTACTGAAGACCTCCCCTGATAGGAATTAAACCAGCACCCAGTTGGTGCTTTATTGTCTCTTGAACAAAATGATTTATTGTTTGTAGTCTGAGAGCAAAAAAGGAGGAAAATTACATTTTCTTGTACCAGTAGCCCTATTACTTTTTCTATACTATTCTTTGAAGATTACAATAACCAATATTATAATGGTACCAGTAATAGTTAACTCTAACAAAGCTGCTTACATAAAAGCAGTGACAACTGAGATCACTCTACCTCATGATGATTTAACCTTAGATGTTAAATCTTGTGTTTATGCCTCAGCATGATCTGCTATAATGTTCAAATTTCAATTTATCTCCTACCCTAGAGTCTGAACATAACTGCTTTTTTAAAAATTATTTTTTAAGGTTTCAAATAAAGGAAGTTTAATTAAGTAGGAACAGGCAAAAAATACAAGAAAAATTGTAAAGAAGAGGCAGTCAGAAATCCTTTACATGAGTCTAAACTTTGAATAGCAAACTAATTTTAAGATTATTTCTTTTCTGTATCAATGAGAATTTAATGGGTTTTTAAAATACATTGATTAAAAAGTCTAAGCTCTTACTGCTTATGGAAAATGTGTTGTAAATGGGCAAAAGAGGTTTGTACCAAGCTGCATACCTAAACCCAAATGTACAAGATGTATATAGATGCACATGCCCAGCAGATGAAAAGTTGGAAATTCAAAACACCTTTGTCAAAAAAGAGGTCATTATAAGGGTGATGGTGCTGTGAGCACAGGAAGTTGTTTATCTTCCAAACTTCCAACTACAGCTCTTTCCCCACATTTTTCAGCAATTACAGGGAATCTGGATTCAGTATTAGCAGAACATACTCCAATGCACCCTATGAAGTTCCAGAAGAACATTTTTGTGAAATTGGTTGAGCTGGGGAACTGTTTAATAATGGGATTTATTTTGATTTGGATGAGGCCATTATAAAACTACTGATAACTCCATGAGAAAAGAGACAAAGAAGGAAAATGCATCACATTCTTAACAGTGATGTTTGTTGGTACAAACTCAGGTTGATATGCATCATGGAGGGAACATGACCAGACATGAGTATTTCTGGAAAATTTCTTTAGGCCAGGTTATAACCACCATGAATTATCTTCTTTCTCTTCATAAACTGATTCTATTTGGACAAGGCTGAGAAAAATTGCTAAAATAACTTTAAAACAGATAAGACATCACAAAATTGTACCATTATTTAAATATTGATTATTAGTTGCATCAATCACATTATTAATTCTGGATGTTATAGAAAGGAGAATGTTTAAAAGGCTCACTAATATAAGTGCAGATTAAGGCAAGCAAGAAATTTTTAAATATTTTCACTGTCTTATTAGTGACACTGTTTGCTCCCCGAGACAAGGGAACAGTGTTGCACATGGCACTGCAAGCTCTGGAGGTCTATTCAGTCGCCTGCTGTCATTTCAGGTGCCCTGATGTGGTGTCTGATATGTCCCCACAGGGCTCACGAATACAGCAGAGTACCTACCTGCATATGATCTCTGCCATTCAGGAGTAGAAGCTGGAGGCCAAGTGGGATGCCTGAAGGCATTCCAAATGGTACAAGGTACCTTTACTGAATCAAGTTGCTGATGTTTTTCTTGCTGGAAGTACTTTCATAAAGGTGAATTGTCAGAGAGTAGGAAACTGTAGCAAGCTGCATAGTGCTCACCCAAAAAGCCTGAGTGGAACATTTCTCTCCTGTAATCTTTAGATAATCTTCATTGCATTGTCCAGAAAAGTGTGATTTATACCCTGCAATCTTCAGCTAATAAAAAACCCCAAACATACCCTAGTCTATGAGTGCTTGCTTACTTAAGCTTAGACATAATTTAGGGTATTTAAATGCATATAACCTAGAATAAAGTTTCTATTTTTAAAACATCTTTCCTTTTAACAAAACTAGGTGGAATTAAATAAGAAAATTACATACTTCAGATGTGAGAAACTGAAGTATACTCAAGTATAATTTTAACAATGTTATGCCCTATAATGAGTTGACCTTCTATTCTCCTTAACCCTTTTTTCCATCAAAGCCACCTACACCCACTTTGCCTTCTGTTTCTCTAATCTGCAATTATTTATGTTTTCTTCATGCAGCTCTATCCACCATGGGAACAAAATTGTATTTGGTGAAATATAGAGCTAATTATACCATGAACCCAGCAACAAAAAGACAGAGCAGATGTTACTTCAGACGTGCTAACAGTCCCTACGCTTAAAGCACACGTAGTAAAGGACTGAAGACAGTATTTGAAAAAAAAAAGAAACAATGATGGGCTTAAACATGTGGAAAGAAATTAGCACAAAACTCAAACAGAATTACATACTTAATAGGCTCTAAACCATTTATTCAGTGGTTGTATTCAGCATCAATTTTGCATTAACTCAACACATAAGGGAGGCTATACATGGGGTCAAATATTGCGTATTAGGCAATCATGCTCAACTTCTTCTGATCTCCGTATCCAGCTTTCTTCAGGATTCCTTCCACCTGTCCATCAACAATCTGTCCACATCATTATCTACCTAAACATTTCCCAAAACACAGAAAATACATATAAGAATAACTGTAGAGGCAAAAAAAAAAGGTCCTTTCTAGAATTTTTAGGTTTTCTGCTCACTGTAAGTAAGCAAGAGCTAGAAAACAAACCTTAAAAAATGAATGAATAACTGAAAGACAGTTTGGCATTTACTATAAGAAGTTTATCAGGATTATATATTAGGTCTCTCAGCAGTCTACAGGATAGCCTCTACATGTAGGGGATCATCAGAGCACTCTTTCCTCCTCCCTTATTAATAAACTTCCACAAGATTATTATTTCTCTTTCTCTACCACAAGCAAACTACTTCAAAACCAAAAATAAGTCTACACAGAGCTGAACAGAAAATTGCAATATTTCCCTACCCAAGTTGGAAATTATTAAGGATAGCTCATAAACCTGCATGTCAGGCAAAATTCCTGTAATTCCGATTATTTTGTATACATTAATGCACTCTACATTTGCCATGTACCCCCTCACGTCAGTGGAGTCTGGTGACTCCTCTGCATAGCCAAACTGCTCTATAATAAAAGTAAAATAAACCTCATTCAGTAGATACCTGATAGTTTATAGTAAGATACAAAGATAGCACATCACCAGCCAAGCTTCAATAGAAAAACTGAGAGCACACAGAATTCAGCAAACACAAATTTGAATCATGAGCTGCAGAAGTACTAAATACATTATCACAGTAAATCACTTTCACAGGTGTGCAGTACCAAATCTGAAAGGGCACTTCCCACTTCACTAAAATACACATTCTCACCATACAACTAGTTCAACTCCACTAACAGGAAAAAAAATATTAAAGATGTGTGATCTTAAATTCATCCTTGAAGGGATACATGCCTGCATAAAATGTATTTGCCCAGTGATAAATCATAGAGAAATAACTCTAGTAAGAGATATCCGTAATACAGAACTTCAAATAACTGCTTAAAAACACACATAACGAGACTAATCACAGTACTCTAGAAAGCAACATGTCTTTAACAGCAATCATCACAGTATGAAATCAACTTGAGCTTATTACATTTGGCTGAATAATCTAAAATTGTAGAATTAAAAATAATTATTGATAAAAGATAAGACATAAAACCTCCCTAGCTATTTGAATCTAAGAATATCAGGGGATGGAATGAATGTTGAATTTATGTTGTGGAAAATTGGTCCCAAGTTGGTTTTACACTTCATCAGAAAGCACTTTTGTCTTGTATGCAAACAGTTAATGAAGCATACCAAAACTGCAACTTTTTTGCTAGCGCTGGTATGGTAAGAATCAGAGCATATTCCATAGCTTGCAGAATATTTAAGAAACATTATAGATTTTTCAATTATTCTTCTTTGGTTATAATGCAGAATCCTATAATTTTAAATAAAATTTCTTCTTGCATTTTCAAGTATTGTTTTATACAGCTTGCAGTTGCAGAAATAGTATAGCCTTTCATACCTAAAGCATTCTTTTTGTTCCTTTACAGAGCATTCTCAAGAAAAGACGACACCACTTAAGTTAACTGGTCCTCTAATAAATCCTAAGAATGTATGGATTCTCTACAAGCTCTCATGCCAGATATGTGACTGGCTCTAAGATTTTACAGTTGCACGTACCTCTATTTTATTTTTGTTTTGTTTTTGTTCAGCTACTCTCAGAGTTGAAAACAAGAAGCTAATTATTCCAAGTGGATAATAGTTATACTATCGTATCCTTTCTAGAGAAATGGGCAGGACAGCTTCTTTCATACCAAAACTGAAACAAACATATAGAGCAGGGAAGGCTTACAATATTCTGAACACTTGCCTTTAAAAGGCTTTCCTTTCATATTGCAGTTTCATGACTTTTGCATCAAGAATTTGTCTGCAGAATTATATCTGAGTATAACAACCAGCTCAATTATCTCAACCATATATGCTCTTACGATTAACTTTGGGAAATTACTGGGCTTACACAGCTGAACAAATGATCAGTGAACTCCAGTCAATCACCACATCAAAAAGAAAGTCCCAACTGCAAAGACAAATGGCATCAATGCTCTGCAAGAGAGGACAAATCTGCCTAAAAAATGGGGTAATGCAGGGACTGAATGCATTTATTTACTTGAGAATCACAAAGGCTGTTTTATCTGTGGAATCCAGCCCTTCACCACTTATCCTGTGAAGAAGCTCCTATCAGCAGACCAACATGATAAACACTACTAATATAGATTATATTGAATGCTCAAACTTCAGGAAATTGGTGTACACTGTTTTCTGCCATACATCCTCATTAAACAAGCCCACCAATTAAGGGCAAAAAGTACAACTTTGAGCAGCCCTTGCTAAAAAGGAAAAATTAAAATTATCTGCCATTAACAGCTTGCAGGAAGATGAATCCACCAAGCTGCACATCAACTGTACAGCCTGGGGTATGTTTCAACAATTACTATCATCAAACCCACCCAAATTATAATAGAATAGAAGTTTGGGGCACTCCAGTCACAGCTAGGACTGCAGAAATTCATAATATTTAAATTAGTAAGTCAGATGACGTTGCAATGCCTGTTCTTACACTTTGAGTGCCACCAAAGTAGATTTCATATAAATAAATACATAGTAGACCTAAACCATCTTGCATAACAGTTTCTTAAGATTCCTTATGTTTCTAGCATATACTGATACTATGATGATTTTTTGCCTTTTCTTTTGTATCCCTTTTATATACCTTTTTATAGCTTTTTGTATTCTTAGTGTTTTTTAGCCTACATTCTTAGACTTATTTTGTTAAGTTAGGAGACTAAACATCATAGAAGCCCCAGACACCAAGGTCCTCTCCAGAACACATTTTGTAAACTAAGATAGAACCATCCAGGGAAAGGTTCCTCAGGGAGGGGGGCTCACTCCAGCCTCTCATTGGGGAATCTTTGATAGATATGCTGATTAGTAAGGCCTATAATGTTATACCTGATCTATGGTGTGTGTGCATTGCGATGTGCTTTTCGGCGCATTCCACCCAGATGTGGTGCACCTAAGGATATTTAAATACTGAGGTAAAACCCCTTTTTCCCTTCTGTGTTTGATTCTTGATTTTAAGACCAGGAAAGGGCATCAGTACAATAGCTGACATACAGCCTCTTCATTTTTATTTTTTTGTTTATCATGCCATAATATGCTATTTTATGCCCAAAAAAAATATTTTGCTAACGTGCTTATGTTTTTTACTACACACTTGCACTTCTCCACTTTGAGCAAGACTTTAACAGTCATAAGGGATTTTCCAAAGGTGGCCAGCCCACAAGGGTTTGCAGGGCCCCATCCAAAGAAATGTGTGGTAAAGCATCATCATACAGCTATCCATTTCTGGCAGAGGCAATTTAGGCAATTTACTCATATTCAAATTTGGATAGTGAACTCGTTGGAGCTCCTTAGCTAAGAAAGCCGGGCTTGATTAATGTTTTAATATAAATCTTTCAAGAAAGCCTAACTGCAGCAAGAAATGGAAGTGGAGATTTCTTAGAAGACACCGCTCCCTCCCTCCCTCCCTCCCTCTGAGTCCATAGCAAGGAACTGCTTCAGCATGGTGTGAAGGGACATCATGTGGCTGGTGGTGCTGTCTTTCAGATGAGATATAAAACTGAGTTCTGACAACTTGCAGTCATTAAATATCCCATGGCACTTTTCACAGGAGTACATGTGTTAACCCATATGTCCTGGCTATATTCCAAATGCATAATTGCATTCTGCCTACCTAAATTCCCTATGCAGTTTCAGTGGCATGCGGAACTATTTATTCCCTTTCTTCTTTCCATCATTGCTCTTTGGCATTTATCCTGAGGTCCAAGAAAAGGCATAGATATACCACAATACCTAACTTTTAGCTGGCAGACATAAAAGAATTGAAGGCAACTTATATATACAAAACAATGCACAGGAAGAAAGGGGATCCTCAGAATTCAAAGAAAAAGAAGAAAAGAAAAAAAAGTGGGGAGCCACCTAAGATGGACAAGGCAAAAATATCAAGAAGAAGAAAATCTCAGAACTGTTACGATATTCAGACTAGGTCTTAAGTAAACAGCAGTTTTGAAAAGTACCTCCATTCCCCTGGGCTGTCCCAGACTCATAGACTTGTAAAGGGACTGGCAGGATTTTAAGATTGTACTTGGGGACTTAGATACTTAAATTACCCTTAAACTCCCCATCAACTGCAGTCCTGATGATAGCCATCTACTCTGTTAAATTAAAAACAAAGAGGCATTTCAAGCTATAATTCTGCATTTTACATTTTAAACAGACTGTAGGAAAAAACATAGATGAAACAGAGAAAGAGGCCCTCCACACTGGTAAATAATATGCTTTCACAGGAGATGGGACACAGGGGATTGAGTCACTCACACCAACTGTATTTCCTTAGAGATGCTTTATTGACTAAACCACTAGTTCTGAGCTCACACCACCCATCCTGGTGGAACTTAGAGTGGCTTCTTGCTTTGTGCCCAATGCCACACATCAAGCAAGGTTATGTGCTGAATTCTGCCCTACAGATCACAGGTCTGAAACCGGTCTATGCAGAAATATTTAACCTTTTAAAATACATTTATTGACTTTTTTTTTTGGATAGCTAAAGAGTAAATAATACAGATACCAACTAAATCAGCCCTGCCTGAACCTTTTCTTGGTACAGGACACACAACTCAGCTAATGAAGTGTTTGCACCTAAATTCACTTATAAGTAACCAACTGCCTCATGCCCTGTGTAGTCAGTGGGCAGTCAGCTGTACACAACAATGCACATATACATCATTCTGCATTGGGGATATCTATCTCTTGTTGAACTGTGGATAATTGGATTCCAAACTTTAGCACTTTATGAAGTTAGATAAGTTCAACAGGACTGATTCCAAACATTTTTTTCTTCGTTTTTTTTTATTCTGTGAAAATCACCATTATATTTCTATCATAAAAGCAGTACAATGAGTTATGTAGACGGACAGCCAAAGTGAGGTTTTGGTTTTTTTGGTGAAACTATCTATACTTTCATCCATAATCTTATTCTTACCATTAACTCTAAATAGTATTCAATTGCATTCCACAGTGTAACAAACATATTTTCTTGTAGCCAAAATTAATGATTAAAATAATATCAGGTGGCAGTCAAGGGAGAGGGATGTTTACTCGATGTTTACTCACATCTCTGAACAAACATGCACCGAGCTTTCTTCAATATTAAAATCACGGTATCTTGAGGTTTTTTTGAGGACACACATTCAGGACATAGATTATATTGATAAGCTCCCAAAAAAAACCCAAAACAACCTCCATATACTTTGTGAGCATGACTGCATGAAATAAAGGCAGGTCTGATGGATGTTTAAATAATGTAAATTACATTTTGTAATATATGTCCCTGATTCTCTTTTCACTTATGCTGCTGTAAATCAGGGGGGAAAAAAAGCCCTCTGTGGATTTTCATAAACTTACTCTGCTCAAAAGCTGATACAGCTGAGAAAGAATCAAATATTCTTCATTTAAATATTGATTGTGCACTTAGGAAATTAAAATAGTTGTGATGCATATACTGAAAATAAATATAATTTTTAATATATATTACCTTTTGTAAGCTTATAGGCTTAGAGAGAATTCCAAGTAACTAGCTTGTCTGAAATGAAAACATGAATATTCCTAACAAAAGTGTTTTGTATTGAGGGGATTAGAGGGCAGCAGTTTAGCTTGGAAGCCTTTGGAATATCCTACATAAAACCAGGTCATTTTTAATATTATAAAAACCCCAAACTTTAATACAGAACAACAGATTGTGCTAAACTCACAATCCCCTTTCTTCTTCTCCCTCTGACATGCAAACACCTGACACACAAAGGGAGTCACATTCAGAAGGAGATTATGATGCAATGATCTCGTTGTGAATGTTGTATTATGGTTTCAGCATCGCTGTAAGAGCTCCCCTGGCACTTGTGCTTACAGCAATTTGAATTTCTCTGGCAGCTAGGTATGATTTGTGACAGATTTCAGCTTTGCTCTTCATTGAAGGAGTACACTGGCAAGTGCTTGAGGTATTTACCATGGAGACTGGAAAGAAGAAACTGTGAAGAGGAACATTTGAGGTAGTCCTTTTTAGGGTTTTTTTTCTTTCTTTTTTTTTTAACAATGATTTTTTTTTTTTTTTTTTTTTTAGTTTTAAATTATCCAAATCAGTTCTTTCTCAATGGCATCATTTTGTGCTTCTTAGGAAAAGTTGTCTCACTACACTGCTCTATCTGAAGGATTATTCCACTTGCCATGATGGTGAAACCCTGTTAATTTTAATGATTATTATGAATTATCACCAGCCAAATGCTCCATGTACAGTACAAAGAATTAATTGATTGTACTGTAGTTTGTGGCATGAGTTGAAGAATGTTTGCTTATACGTTCTTTACATGAATTACACATGTATATTTGTTTACTTGATTTGGAAAATCTTAAAATGACAAAAGCACAGACATCTCTTTATACCTGAAAATACCTTGAACTCTTCTGAAAAATGTAGGGCCAGTAGACAGGTTACATGTTTGGCATTGGATTCCCCCAAAAGTTTGCTGAGCCAAAGCCTCTACATTTAGGGCAAACTAACAAGTTCCCAAAGCTCACTTACAAAGAGTGTTCTCAGTATCTCTTCTGCCATAAAAGCAGCAGCAAGCAGCAACATGCAAAGTTTCTCTAAAATTTTCTTGGTCTGCAGACAAGATCTTATCTTGATTCCTTCCTCATTCCTGTATGTAAGTAGTGGGAATAGTCCCCAGGAAACACAGACAGCTCCATAGCAAAGGCTGCACTCTGAGCACAAGTATTCAGGGTACAATGACAATGTGCTGGCCGGCTCTGACAAGAACTGATGAATGAGAAATTTGATAGGGAATACTGCACAGCCTAAAAAGAGAAAACCTGCATTCGATAAAGGATTGAGGTGGCCTGGGTTTAGGCTAATAAAGTTTGTATCTCATCCAACAGAATGGATCCAAATTTCCATTCACATGTAAAAATAGCCTATCGATTAAAGCATATTTCTTCCTCTTTGGCCCTGTTTTTCAATTATTTTATTTGAGACAATACGTTTGGCAAGTTCTTTTGTTAACACAGTTCCTGTTATTTTAAAAGTAACAGATTTTATGGCCCATGGTTATCATATGAGAAATATGTACATGAAAGAATGCATAGGAGGTGTCAGGTGCACCCTTGGGAGGATAAGAATGTCCACATGGGACCAAGCCTTCTACAAGTAGCCGCTTCTGTATGAATGGGTGAGAAATGTTCTTTTGCATTTGCAGGTGTTCTATATTCAAAAAGTACAACATAAGATATGACATAAGGATTAACCCTCTAATCTGTCACGCATCCTCAACTCAGGTTCCAAATATGAGAACCCAGTCTTCAAAATAATTTAAAGAATTTATTAAATTAAAGGATTAATTTAATTAAAGGATGTATATAAAAAGACATTAAGCACATTTGTGTAGCTATGTGATCTTTTTGATTTACTTAATTTAGAAAATATTACAGTACATCTGGAATGTCATGGGTTTGTTATTATCTGCTAACTGAAAAAGTGGAGCTGTAATACAAATTGCATAAAATTTCAAACAGAGAAGAAAACCACAACATGTTGTACTGATTTATCATCATTTATCATAAAAAATACATACTTCAACAACCTACACTGTTAATAAACAATTAAAAAAAGGCAGTCATAGACTAACATACTCCAGCATCTTTGAGTACTAAATGGAGTTAAATAGAATATGTGAATTTATTTCCCCTACCAACTGATCATTTTTTAATATGACTGTCTCTCCAAAGAAAACAAATGTCACAGAGAGGCTGTTGAAGAACTGTTCACTGTGGAGGCAGTTTGAAGAAAATTGAAGATTATATAAAGTGTAGTAGAAATAAAATGTAGAAAACATATAACTAGTGTCTTTTTCTAAATTAAGATCACCAGTCTATTTCGAGAGATGGAAGTGGAAAAAAATCATTAATATATGAGAATACGTAACAGTAAGCTTGGCACAACTGTTAGTCCTTCTCACTATACGAGAATGTGAAAATATTCCATGAAACTGATATACAACATATCAGCACATATCACTTTCTGGAAGAGACAGAATTACTTGTTTTTAAAATATTTATAATCATACAGATGGAAATAATTGAGAACAGCAGTTTGTTTAAAACAGAACTTATCACTTAGTATCACAGTGGGGAAAAGCTCTCATTACATTAAATATAAGAAACAGCTACATGAGATTAAAATTTCTTCATTTCAGATTATGAATCCTTGCTGACTGATGAAGACCAGTCAGAAACTATTCATGCACAGAAGATGATTCTATATCTGCCCACTGTCAGTTTTTGAACTTCCTTTTGATTGGTGCTGTGATTGATAGGACACCCTGACAAATTCACCACAAGTCCACTGCAAAGTGGAAATACTATGTCATGCTGATACTTGAGAGACTGTCACAACTGAGGAATGCTTAAAACTATTTATAGTGATATCACAAAAAAGCCATTATTATAAGGATACATCTTCTTAACATTTTGGTCACAACACTTGAAATATTTTGATTCTATTGCTACTGTGCAATAAAAAAAATATTCTCTACTTAAAAGGGTGTTTTATATATATAAAAAATGTGACATATTTATCTATTTTATTTATGTATAAACAGGGATTAATATGCACTTTAAGGTATATTAGTATACTGACACCCATATATAAAACCTAAACATCAATATATTAATATATATTAGACTATGTTTGCCTATACGAAAGATTAACGACCAGAAAATTATAAATTCTTGCAGAATTTATTGAATACTTGAAACAAATCATTAATTGAGGGATAGAAAAAACCCAACAAAATAGAAACTATATCTGTATACACAGTACTAATTAAGTCAGAGTATTTTAAAGTAGTAATTGTACTCTCACTCTCTTCTGTCTGTATTTTTAAGCTTTGCAGAGAAAGAGCTATTGACTTATTCATTTCAGTTAGCAAAAAATTTCTCAACTTCCTTGGGTGCTTAAGTGCAAGAATATTTTAGACCCCATCTTTGCATATTACTTTATCTTTCAGTGGTAATTAACAGAGTCTTAATCTGGCTGATGTTAATGACCACTGTTCTTTCTTTAAATCCCAGTTAAACCAAGCTTATTAAGGGCCAATTAAAGGAAGTCTTATGTGATCTGAATAACGCTAAGACCAATTTTTAACAGCTATAACTATTTTGGATGATGATTGTGGAAAAGAAACCCAAACCTGTACATTACATTATAACCTTTGTTTTAAAATAAACTGTCAGTGGCTATTGGGAGGGACAGGGAATCTTGGTAAAAGTCAGAAATATAGATTAATTTTGTAAAATGCAGATGTTCTAAAAAAAATTAGCAATATAATACTCTTTCCAATCCTTCCCATATAAAAAGGTAATATATAACTAATTTCCACTTAATTTTTCATAATGTTACAGCACAAAAATGGAATGACAATTTGCAATAACCTTCCAAGTGGTAACAACATAACCTAAATATTATTTAACTCAGTATTAATTGAGCACCATGGACAAAATGAAGAAAACCTTGCTCATCACTTGAATAGGAAATGGAACATTTCTACCTAAGTATGAAATAATTAATAGATAAAATTTTCAACTCCATATTTTTCAGAAGCTTGTTCGTTCCACTTTTGTCTAAGGTGATCCTTCTACAGACACATTGTTATAAAATACTTCATACTATTTCTTACATGTCTAAGATTTCACTCTGCTTAACTTCACCATTACTTTCCTTTCATCTGGAAAGAAGCAGTAAAGCAATCTGACTATTGCCTCTAGCTAGTAAACAAAATATTACTTTCACCACTACTACCTAAAGTCCTAAAACCAAAGAACTAATGTCCACTGCAGCAAGTCACCACTACACAGGTCCTTTGCCTATTCTGCAGAACACAACAGAACAAACTCCATGGTGACAACTCTTAAATTCTGCAGCAGCAGCCACAAAATCCATGGCAACATTAATACATTATTGTCTATAAAATACTCTTCCCTACTTTCCCACTCCCGTACAAACACATTCAGCTATGACTCATAGCAGAGAATATATCTGATGAAAAATTGATGGTTATTTTTAACAATAAATCCTGAATTATTTTCCTCTGTTCTCCCTAGATAATTTGGCTATAACAGCCCTTGGCCTCTAAGAGAGTTCTGTGTAAATCATCTTTTTATCCTTATACCGGCACAGAAGAAGACTTGCATCTTGATTCTCCAGCTTTCCATGTCCTACTTGTTCCAGTCTTTATCAGGCTATCAAGCTCACTTGCATCTCATTAAGTTTTCCATCTATCATAAGCTGGACATCAGTTTCAACTTTTTATGTTCTTCTTCCTGGCTCCACAAGACAATACAGATGTATTTCAGCTGCAAACGTAATTACAGAAACAAAACAAAATCCCTTTCAAAACTGAAAGTAGAATTTTGCAGAAAATGATGTGGCTACAAGAGTGCCAGGCTTTGCTCTACACAGCCTGTCTGATAAACTGACATCTGTCAGCACCGCTACTGCAATAGGAAAGCATTCTATTTTTCCAAAATAGTTATCAAGGCATGATGAAGGTAGACAGAGGGGAAACACAACACTGCAAAAATTGTATTATGTGAGCCACAAACAGCAAAACAGGAAGAAAGTGGTGACATCGTAGAGGATATTACAGTACTGAAACAGGGGTCAGTATGTCATAGCCAAAAATTCAGTTTCATGTGAGGTCACACATCTAGTCCTGGGCCATGAACAAATTAAGAAAATACAAATAAAGTAAGTTTAATTTCATCCCTAGTTACATCTATTAATTTGGCAAATCAGCTTTTCCATACAAAGATAAACAAAAGTGAGACAACACAGAATCTTGGCCTGTCCTGGGTACATCTCCAGGCAAACCTCACAGCAAACAGCAGCAAGAGAGAGGAGCTGGCCAGTCACAAAACAGAAGAAACATACTCAGTAGTAATCTTAACTAACTTGCACTTTCTCATCTTGATCTTTTTTTTTGCTCGTTCTTTTTCCCATAGTTCTCCTCCCCCATCACTTCCCACCATCAGCAATCATTAGATGGCATTTCTCGATTTCAATAATCTGCTTTCATGCATCTCCTTCCAGCCTAGGTTTCAGCTGTACACCAAGGAGTTCAATCCTGCATCACAGAGCATGAGACTCCAGTATGAGTCTGACTGCTGTACTGGTACAGCAGCAGTGCAGTTCTGTCTGTGCCCAGGGACACCTCTGATATGTGTGAGCATTAAGGATACTGTGTGCAAGCAACTTCAAGTTTTACTGGCCCCTAGATTTTGTATATAGCTATTTATATAATCATTATGGGATATTTAAATACTATTCCGGAAAATGCATGGACTGCAAAACATTATTCTTTGCCATTTCTGTGACATCTGTTTAGCACTGCTGTACCAACAGACACACTTAGGATGACTCCTGCAGGACCACTTACCTGCATTCTGCAGGATGAGCCTCAGCATCTACTCAGTGTCAGAACTAAGGCAGGTCCTTACCCAATCCTAGCTCAGTTCTGGCCATCCAAGCTGGCATTAGAAACAGGCATTAGAAATTATTGGTAATAGGGATCTTGGTGCACAGGTACCTGATTACAGTCTGTGTGTGGCCAGGGTGATCTCATCAAGGTTTACTGATTAAGTAAACCAGTAACAGTATCCATATGACGCAATACTTCACCCAAAAGTGGCTGAGCATGTTTGTGAGAGCACTACACAAAAATGTAAATTCTGTTCCTGGCATCCTTACTCCATAAGCTGCATTTGTGGATAAATTAAAAAGTACCTGCATAATCTGTAATTACTGCTAAATCTGATTTGCATACAAAACCAAGTTGAAAATCCTGTATATTTGCTAGAGTCTTGATGTGGCACATCTCTGGAAACAAAATGAGTGGGGACTCCTAAACCAGAATGAACTATATAAGCATTAGATGGATTCCAAAAGGAAAGATACTGGTTTCTCAATCACCAGGAAAAATGTTGGACCTAATGCAATAGAAGTGCACAGGAGAAAAGAACTAAGCAAGTCAAGGGAGAAGAGATTTAATACAACTATCCTGGACATGAGGCTTGCAAAATTATCTTAAGGAGATGTCTAGTGAAGGCTTTTGGTGTGTTCTGCAGAATAGATAGAAGATGCATTATCCATAGTAACACTTGCTTCCACTTCTCAGGGTAGGAAATTAAGATTAAGAGCTTCAGACTATAGGTGGAAAAGAAATAGCTTTTTCTTTCAAAAGGACTCCATCTTTTATTGTTCCCAACTTTCCACTTACTAATTTAAACTTCTAGGTAGGTCTTTTTCTATCCAGATCTTTTATCTGCTTCGTCAGTCTCCCTCCACGTAACTGGGGCATGGGAACTAGAGATGTCAGGTTGGGTTTTGTTTTCCTAAGGATGCCTCAGGACTGACTGAACAATTACTACTGGAGTCATGAAGGATTTTTTCCCTTTGGAGTCTAATGGATTTTAAAGCATCTTGGAGTTTTAGTTCAATCGACAGGAAAATTTGGAAGTAATTCAAAGCCCTTCTTAACTTTGCAGGACTGCTAGTAAAGCATATAATAATAAATGAAACACAGAATTTGCTGGCAAACTTTTGTAACTGGTAAAAGCATGTCTCCCTTTGGTAACTTTCGCTTTGCTATGGGAAGAAGCAAGGAGAGAGGCATACTCAAAGACCTTCTAAAGAAGAACTGAGGCCTAGGACTGAATCCTACCCACTTTATTCCATCCTCTAGGGGGCCTGTCTGGGAAGTCTGGGAAGATTTTTATTGTTTCAGAACCTTGCCAGTGTTGTCAGTAACACTGCAGCCTGCTGCTATAAATCTGTTCCTATGTCTGTCTTCATTCTCTTGAGCATCCTAATCAAGTGTCCATTTAAATAGACCAGTGGCATTTTAAGTTGCCAGCCACTCACACTAAGATGAAATCCTCCACTGTGGAATAAAAAAAAAACTTAGCTGAAGAGAGAAAATATTCATATGTAAGAAATAGTGCCAGCTCAATTCCTATCTCAGATTAATTTCAAACTTAGTATGTTTCACAGCAGAAGATGAACTACAGTGCTCCACAGAGGTGATCAGATACAGAGAAGGGGGGAAACAAACCACGTAATAAACAAAAACTTAATATGCAACTTTTAAGACCTGATTTTTTGTCATCTAATTCTAAATACTATCTTTCAAAGGAAGACATGTTAGAAAATGAATATCACAGGTAATCTATAGACCACTTTTGGCTAATTTAAAGCTCCAATGTGTATTTGTTTCCTGTATAAATTTCTTTCTTATTATTCTCAATAAGGTACTCTCAGCACGATAAAAAGAAGGACATTACCAGCAGCGTTTTCAATCATGGGGGCTATATATTCAAGAGCAATCAATAAAAACCACACAGGGCCTGACAAACAACTAGTCAAAGGAATCATTTTTCTCAGATACTTAGCAGTATCCTTTTAAAGTAATTGCTTTTGGTCAATGTTACTCGTTATCATTTGGTCTGCTCTTTTTCCAAAATAGAATGGATGTCATTTCCATTAATATTTCAGCTGTCTATGTAGGTTTTCAAAGTGCACACTCCACAAAAAAAGGGAAGATTTTCATTTCAACTTCAGTCAACTAACAAAGAACTCTAAATTGTTATGGAATATTCACTGTCATATCATTGGAGCTAAAAGTTAATTTTGAAGAAAATTATTATGAAATATCAGACATTGTCTACCCTCCTTCTCACTCCATTCAGAACTGTTAAGTCCCTAAAGACAAATAAAAATTACAGACTCTGGCCCAATCAATCCATGCTAGAAAACAGCATTAGCAGACAAATATAATCAAAATGCCACCTAAAATAAGGAAATGAACACCAATTCATTATTACAGCTTGTTTTAGGAAATGTAATGAAAATTTCACTACTGAAATCCTTGTGTTGCCTAATCCCTGTTCCCTGTGACAGCAGGGAAGTTGTTGTCTTGTGCCAACTGATCATTTAAAGATGTCCACAAGATACTGAAAATACCCAGCATAATCTGTAAGTGTACAGCTGGGATTCCAAATTAGATTAAGAAAGGCAAAGAACATATCTTTTCAGTTGTAGTAAGGCCTCAGAAACTGTCTAGTTATGCCTTGTACTAAATGTTCTGGCACACTGCCAAGGCACTTCCAAACATTTCTGAGTTCACTTTTCCATAGAACTCTTTTAAAAATCAATTAATAGTGAAAAGTCTTTCAAATACAATTGTTTTAAAATGTCAAGCTTGTATTGCTTTTTTTTTTTTTGTTAATCTTTTTCTTCCCCCTGTTGTGCATCAATGATGGTGTTTTGAAACCTTTACATTAAACTGATCATATTCTCTAATTCAGCCTATAAAGAAAACAATATGTGCGGGTGGTTTAAAATGCATGTTCTTCAGAGAAAAATAAAAAAATAAAAAGGTTGAGTGAGTTGCTGTAATTTTCTTAAACAAGGATGCCCAGGACATTTGTATTGATTTCAGGGTGATAAATGTTTTCATCATTACCAGGCAACTGTAGAAGAAATGAATATGCTATTTAGAAATTCCTGAATTAGGATATTTTAAAAGCATACTGCATAAGTGTTTTGGAAGTTCAATTAAAAGTGCTGGAAATAGCAAACAAATTGAATAGAGGCTCCTTTAAGTAGTCATCAAAATGTAGAGGATTAAAAATAAAATTAAGAATACCATCAGAAGGGCTTTTTGATTACCAGAAAAAGTTTAAGGATTGTAGCTTCTCAGTGGACTTTGTACCACAATGCAGCATACACCTTCTTCTTCCTGTTGTACATTTTGGATGATATCCCAACTACATAATAAGAGTTAAAGAGATGTTTTTCCCTATGTCACATAATCTGTTTGCTCTATTGCATTCAGCTAAGTGCCCAAAGGTTTACACAGATAGCAATTGATTGAAATCAGTTCTTTATATGTAACACATTTATATTAATTGGTTTGTCCTTTCAAGTTGTGTTTATCTCTTCATTTCCATCACAGTTTCAAAGGTCACTCAGTTCCATTTATAAATCCAACATGACAGAGATTAGTAAAAGAAAAAAAGGAACAACTAAATGAATGCATCATCACACAATCACACATCTCACAATTCATTTATCATATTAATAAATAATGCTGTCAAATGCTTACTGCTAAGTTTGTTTGCTATCATAAAAATATTTCTGCCAAGATAACTTAATCAGTTCTGTTTATGTATTGAGCCAAAAATGAGTTACAGAATATTGAGGATATTAAGCATATTAAACATTTGTCCCCTTGATCCAAGACTGCAAACCTGAAAGTTTTGTGTTTGTTGGGGTTTTTTTAAATCCCTCCATAACTGTCTAACAATAAATTTCATCTATTTATATCTCAGCCTTGGAAATCCACTCTCTTCTGGTTGCTGAGATGAGGCAGTATTATGCAGTCTGAGAAGATGAGAAGTGAGACTGGGGTTACTAAGAAACATGGGTGCCCTACCTATTAGGAAGGTTTTGGAGAGGGAAAATTGCGGAGAACCTTTTTTCTTTTGTTTAAAATTATACATGACAACAAGGCTCAACATGTGAAACTCCTGACAT
>JAMPIT010000508.1:0-96959 GCA_026261815.1 Monarcha castaneiventris obscurior | reverse complement strand
ACAGAAAGACAGGGAGATGATTGACTGATTACCATGTGGGCAAACCAGACTGATTTGGGGAAAAATTAACTTACTTCCTTTCCAATCAAAATAAATTGGATGGTGAGAAACAAAACCAAAACTACATCACCTTCCCCCTATCTTCCCCTTTTTCCTGGGCTCCATTCATAAGAATATTTTTATTGATGATCTGGACAAGGGGTTGAGTGTGCCTTCAGTAAACCTGCAGACAAAATTGGGGGGAGCATGGATCTGCTGGAGGACAGGAAGGCTCTGCAGAGGGATCTGGACAGGCTGGATTGATGGGCTGAGGCCAATGGTTTGAGGCTCAATGAGGTGAATTGCTGGGTCCTGTGCTTATGTCACACCAAGCGCCTTGGAACACTCCCGGCTGGGGCAGAGTGGCTGGAAAGTGCCTGGAGGAGAAGGACTTGGGGATGCTGGCTGACAGCAGATGAACATGAGCCCAGGTGTGTCTGGGTGGGCAAGAAGGCCAATGGCACCTGGTCTGTACCAGCTATAGTGTGTCCAGCAGGATCAGGGCAGTGAGTGTCCCTGTGTACTGGGCACTGGTGAGGCCACACCTCCAGTCCTGGGGTCAGGTTTTTGGCCCCTCATGACAAGAGAGATATTGAGGGGCTGGAACATGTCCAGGGAAGCAAGTGGAGCTGTGGAAGGGTCTGGAGCACCAGGAACAATTAAGGGAGGCTCAGCCTGGAGAAAAGGAGGCTCAGGGGGGACCTTCTTGCTCTCGACAACTCCCTGATGTGAGACTGTAGCCAGGTGGGGATCGGGCTCTGCTCCCAAGCATCAAGCAATAGGAGAATAGCAACGGGCTTCAAGTTGTGCCAGAAGAGTTTTAGATTGGATATTAGCAAAAAAGTCTTCACTGAAAGGGTTGTCATGCACTGGCACAGGCTGCACAGGGCAGTCACCATCCCTGAAGGGATTTAAAAGATGTGTGGATATGACACTTGGGGGTATGACTTACCTTGGCAGTGCTGGATTAATGGTTGGACTTGAAGATCTTAAAGGATCTTTGGAACCTAAAGGATTCTATGATTCATTCCTGAAACTTTTATCTCCTCCCTTTACTGACCAGTGGGGGGTTGTGGTAAGTTCATAACAATTTGCCTTTGCTGATTCTTCCTCCACCCATTTTCCCCCTGCTCCAGCATACATCCTCTCTGGGATAGCAGTCCTTCAGGATAAATCTGCTCCAGTGTGGGCTGTCTCCAGGCCACAGTTCTTTTGGGGACACCAAAGGGATATTCCACTGCATATGACATCAAGCTCAGCAATAAAAACAGGAAAATTAAGTTTTTGGGGGGCTACCTTTGCTCAGGGACTGATTAGGCTTTGGCCAGCTGGTGATGAACAACTGGGAATTTTTTACATATTTTGTTTTTCTTGATTTTGTTTTACTTTGAGTTGTTGTTTTGTTTGCTTTCCTCCCCTTTTTTTTTCCTGATTAAAACATCTTCACTCAAATGTTTTTTTATTTTTGCATTTTTACCCTTCCAATTCTCTCCCCCATCCCATGAGGAGGGTTCATTTTTCTGAAGCCAGAGTTTCATAAAAGGATTCATGAAAATCTAATACTGCATGGCAGTGTGATGTTTTGTGCTAGGATACCTGGCTAACAGTTACTCAGTGATGAGAGGAGCGATGATGAGACATGGAGTACAACCAACCTCATTCATCTGACTCAGCCACCCAAAAAACATCAAAGGTGTTTCATGCACCTTTCAAGCATGTGAAATTATCTTGCAAGTGCTATACAAGCTAAGGAGGACTGTGGCAAAAAAGTTATGGGTGTGTGCACGTGGGAACAAATTTCGAGAACAAACAGGAAATTACTTCAAATAGGATAGTTTCTATTGGGGCTGCTGGTAACTTAGGTACTCCCTCACCTTCCCAGGGACCAATGTGAGGCCCCATTCTCTGTGGCCTCTTACCCTTTTCAAAGACAGGAGTCTTTTGCTTTGTTTTAGTCCTCAGGCATCTCTCCTTTGAATGATCACTATGATCATTCAAAGATTACTGAGAATCGCTGGACAATGCCATTCTCAGACAGCATCCTCAACACTCATGTGTTCATGGGCAGGTTCATGGACAGGGGGACTGGAACTAGATAATCTTTAGGGTCCCTTCCAACCCAAACCATTCCATGCTTCTATAATTTTTTGATTCTGTAACTTACCTATGTCTGTTATTCCCTGGCCTGATCTTCTTTCACCAAGGATGCACCATTCTTAATCCAGTCCCCCTCTGATCTCTAGGTCTTGGGATTCCTGAAGCCTAGTCTTGCTAATGAAGACCAAGGCAAAGAAGTCATTCAGTGTATCAGCCTTTTCCATGTCGTGCATCATCAGGTTCTCCAGCTCATTCACCAATGCATTGTGTGTGCCTTTTGTCACATGGATATGTGCAGAAACCCTCTTTGTTGTCTTTGACATCCCTGACCAGATGCAATTCCATTTCAGCTTTGGCTTTCATAACTGCATTTCATAACATGCTCAGACAGAGCTTGAAGATTTGAAAAATAATAATTCTTAATTAGCTTTTGCACTTTTGTCCTGTGAGCTGCCAGCCAGATGCTTTTGGGGCTATACCTGTGTGGCCAATCAAAACACTTCCACCCACACCCTGACGTGCACATACATGCACCACACACTGCAGGAATTCTCTGAAGGGACAAGCAGAGGCCAGGAGCCCTGTGGGCCAGAGACAACCCTTTTACACATGTGCAGCTCACTTGGTGGTGGTGGCTCTTTTCTACAGCACAGCTGGCATCATCCACTTGAAACCCAAGGCCAGCCTCTCATTCAGCCTGAAGAAAATGGTTTCCCTGTCCTACACAGTTATCACCCCAATGCTCAATCCCATCATCTACAGCTTGAGGAATCAGGAATTCAAAGAAAGCCTGAGGAGATGCACAGACAAGTGGTTCCTTAGGAAACAGGTAGTTGTTTTTTCGCTGTCCAGGTGATGGATTCCTTGTAGCTGCACAGAACATAAGACTTCCCCTCCTAAAAGTTAAATGAAATTTAAGAATAAAGTGAAATTCCTTTCAAAGAGACCTGTGCTATTTTAGCAATCCTTTGCTCTTAAATCCATAAAATATCTGACCTTTTTCTACTCAGCATGTTAGAATACAGTATAGCTGTACCTCTGACCTTGAAAACAAATAAATAGACCTGAGTCAGTGTAGGAACACTACAAAAGTGGATTATAAAGTTCTTATCCTCCCCCACCAATCATTATACTTTTATGTCCCTAAGTGTATAAAATCTCTGGCATGGGAATAAGAAACTTTTTTTCCTCTCTGACAGAGCAGAAGTGATAACCTGGAACTCTCTCCACCATGTTGGGGTTTAAGATTTTAGCCTGTTTTTTCTCTTAAAGAATTTTACCCATACTAGTTGCTAGGGGACAAACCGCTGGATACTTAAAAGAAACAAAAGACCTGGCCACAGAGGCGGGGTGAGACTGGCCACCCTTTTGTCACCTGGGGGTTGGGACACCCCGGGGGGCTGCCTGGGTGCTCAGCGTTTAGTCTGGGAGCTGCCTGCCTTCGGTGTAAACGTCTCAGTCACCACTGCGGGTTTCTGCTTCTTTGGCTGTTTTGCTTTCTGCGGGCAAACCCCGGGATTTCTAAGCCTGCTCTGCTCCCTGCCCGCTGGGGGCTGGGCACCGCCACTCTGCCCTGCCGCTGGTCGTCGCTACTCTGTAGTCCCTACGCTGTGACCTGCCGGGTTTCCCTGCTGCAGCGCCGGAGTTCGGTCCCGAGATCTGTGCTCACCCCGGCTGTTCCAGCCTGCTGTTCCTGAGGATCCAGCCAGACGCCCAGGAGTTTGTGAGGTTTTTCGTCCATCCCTCCCGGCACCCCGCGCTGCCATTCTCGGTGCTGCCCGAGCTCGCTGCGGAGCGCCCCCTGCAGCTGCGGGGGAACCATCGCACCCGCCCTGCTCACCGGGAGCCGCCCCGAAGCAACTGGACCCAGGGGAAAAGTGCCCGAGGCCGAGAGAGGCCGCATTGGGTTTTGTGCCGCTGTTTGCTGTAACTGCCACAGCTATTGCTGTTTGTTTGTGTTATTATACATATATATTTATTAATAAAGAACTATTATTCCTATCCCTCATATCTTTGCCTAAAAGCCCCTTATTTTCAAATTTATAATAATTCAAAGGGAAGGGGGTTGCATTTTCCATTTTCAAGGGAGGCTCCTGCCTTTCCAGTCTGACACCTGTCTTTCAAACCAAGACACACCACCATCTCCACCCCCAAAAAGCCCTCAAAAAACTCAATAATGAGTTGAGAAACAAGTTAATACTTTATGATTGGAGGGAAGGAGACGTGTTTCCTGGAGTGTCTTTCCTACTGATGTGAGAGACTGGGTACAAGTCTAGACTTAATCTCATTTTTTTTCCCTCTCAGAGCAAAGACTTCTTTCACAAACTAGTAACTTGCTCAGTTCAAACTGGAAAAGGTACCTTTACCTTTACCAAGTGAAGCATTGCCAGATACCTGCAGTAGCTTTGTTCAATTTTTTCCCCTCTCAAAGACTAAAAGCAAGCTGTGGGAGAGGACTGTTCATAACTCACTGAACCCGATGCTTCTGACTGATCCTTCTCCTGGCTTGCCAGGTGGAGATTGTACTGTGCCTGGCGGGCATGGTGTCAACTCTCTTCAGAGCCACCTTGATGGTGTGTCCTTGGCATCTGTGGCTCAAACACTGTTCATAAAACAAGAATGTTTTTTCTATTGCTGAACAGAGCTGGTACAGAGGCATGTTTTTCTCTCCAGTTCCAAGCCCCATAAAGACCAGTAGCCTGAGTGGGGGGACACAGTCAGGACAGCTGACCCAAGCTGCTCAAGGAGATATTCCATACCATATGATATTTTGCTCAGCAATAAAATCTCCTGGAATGGAGGAGCAAGAGGGCATGTTCATGGTTAAGGTGTTTGTCTTCACAAGCCACAGTTAGACATGGTGAGCCACTGCTTCCTAGGAAGAGGCTGCACATCACCTCTTGATGAGAAGCAGTGAATTAATTCCATCTTTTGCTGGTGTGTAGAGCTCTTGCTCTTCTTATTAAACTGCCATTACCCTGACCCATGAGTCTTTTCATTCCACTTTGATTTTCTCCCCAGGGAAGAGGGGTGTAGGTAGAGGTAGGATGTTTATACTGTTTCAGGCAGCTTAAGATTAAAAGGTGTCACTTTGCATTTTGCAATTAACCCACTTTCTCATACAAGCAGTTTCCCACTCTTACTTCTGAGTTAAGTAAATACCTTATTCTTGTATAAACACGACATATAGAAAAGATCTTAAAGATCTTGTTAGTGGTGTCATGCTGGTGGAACCTGAAGTTACCACTTCCCACACCCCCTGACACTGGTTTTCTTTGCACAGTGTGAATTCGTCCCCTAGACATTGGAAGTAGTCGTGGGCAATTGAACAAAGCTAGCAAAGGCCGTATAGAAATAGCCTATATGGTGAATAAATTAAGCATCTTATTAAGGACATGTGGAAGGGCTGTGTCTGCTCCTTCAGGGTACCTGGTCAAGGACCTTTTTCAATGAGGCAAAGGAAGATAGGAAAGGGAGGAATCAATGAACAAGAAAGTACAGGAACACAAATCTGACTGTCAAATGATAAGGGAGACAGGAGAACAAAACCTGGGCTATCAGTAGTGTAGTGAAGGGAAAACAGGGATGAAGAAAGGGAGGGTAGACAGAAAAAAGGATAAAATGTCAGGCTGAGCCCCATGCCTCATCCCCACAGTCATTCCCATCATCTTACATCTTACTAAATCTTTTCTCAGCTACTGGTGGGGCCTGTGTGCCTGTGAGTGAAAACTGGTATCAGCTACTGGAGAAAGACAGGGGGTGTGGACACCCTACAGCCCGTGGTGTCAGCTACTGGAGCGAGTAGGGTCACAGTGTCACCTACTACAACAGGTGGTGGGAATGGGGTGAGACCCAAAGACCAGCTGGGGGAGGGGACTTGCAAGACTGAAGACAGTGAGGGCCACACCATGACCACACCAGAGGCCGAATGTCTGTACCTTTTCTAGTGCTGGTGTGCATGGAGTGTAAGTGTGTATTCATCAGCAAACTTCACGCAGGGGTCTTGGGTTCAGATTCAGGTATGCTGACAGGACAACTGGTGGATGGTTGAGTCCAATATGCCCAAGGGGAGTCGGGAATGTGCAGTGTCTGTGGGACGAATGCAAGAGTGTGTGTGCTGGCTAGTGAGCACTGAGCTACACCAGTTGGACAGCAGGGGATCCATGGAGCTGGTGAGGGGGTTTGGAACCTGGGCAGGGATGCCAGATGGGCAGAAGGACCATGTTGGTTCTTGAGGAATCTGCCAATGCATGCAAGTTTGTGAACCCAGGGAGTGTTGTGTCTGTGCATTCTCTGCTGAACTTCTGCCTCTACCAGCTGAAGAGGAGGAAGGGGACTTGGCTGACTGTTCATATGTTTCCTGTGAGGCACTGCTGGAGGCCTCACAGTGTCACAGATGTCACAGATGTCAGTGGCCATCTATGACTGGCTGTGTCAGCGTTCTCTGTTTGTAAATGCATGTATCTGTGTGTGTGTGTGTTTATCTTTGTATGTGTATCTGTGTATCTGTGTGTGTATCTGTGTGTCTGTGTGTGTATCTGTGTGTATGTATCTGTGCATGTATCTCTGTATGTATCTGTGTGTATCTGTATGTGTGTATGTGTGTGTGTACCTCTGTGTGTATATCTGTGTGTATCCGTGTGTACCTCTGTGTGTATATCTGCGTGTATCCGTGTGTGTACGTGTGTGCGTACCTCTGTGTATGTGTGTGCATCTGTGTGTATCTGTGTGTGTATATATGTGTATCTGTGTGTATATCTCTGTGTATCTCTGTGTGTATCTGTGGGTATCTCTGTGTCTGTGTGTATCTGTGTGTGTATCTGTGCATGTACCTCTGTGTGTGTATCTGTGCCTGTGTCTGTGTGTATCTGTGTGTATCTCTGTATCTCTGGGATATGTGCTCGGCTTTGCTACTGGTTGAACCTTCAGACAGGACAGTGGCTCCTCTGTTCCCCCCACTGTGAAATTTCCTGGGCCAGAGTAGTGGGAGGAGCAGGCTGCACTCCCGCATCACTTAACAGCCTTAAAGGGAAAATCACACAAGTTATAATGATGCTGCGCTGTTTTCAGCCCCAGAGCAACCAGATGTAACTTTGTTCTTGCTGTCATTTTCTCAGCTGCTGCCATTCTACCGGTGGTTCAAGTGGCTTATGCTTCCTGCAAGAGCAGCTTGTCTGCATTTACACCACCTGATTTTTAGAGTAATACCTGGATTGATGATTCCCCGATTTTGTATATGCCCTTTAGCCTGTTAGGCAAACAAACTTTGCCTGTCAGCTGTTCTTTGATCCATGCCTGTTGGGGTCACTGGACCAGCTGGTGAGCCAGGGAAAGGGCTGAGACCGGCTGGTGGAAAAACCTAATCATTTGACAATGTATCTTCTGACCTCTAAAGGAAAATCCTCTCCCACAAGCCCTTGCGGTTGGAATGTAACCTTACCCCCAGAGCCTGTCGAATTGAAAACTACCTCTCCCAGCAGCCTGTGTGGCTGCTTCCTGCCCTGGTCCCCTGCCCTGCCCCTTCCCTCTGTTCAGTGGCTCTGTTCCTCTGCCCTGCCTCTTACACCGCCCCTGTGCCCTCAGAACATGGCGTAAGGGCTGTCCGGCCACGCGCCTTCCTCTTCACCGCCTTCCCTCCGCCTGTCCACCTCTGTGGATGAAATAAAGCAGCTCCGTGGAATTCCTGGGTGGTGTTAGGCCCTCCTTTGACTCCTTGTCTCTGGTAATATTGAGCTATCCGGCTTAAGGTGTGGGGTCGAATACCACCAGCGCTTCCAGCTGCGCAGGGCAAACGAGGGGCTGCAACAGCTCAGGCTGTACCCGAGGTGCTATCCTCACGTAGCACTTTGGGGAACAAGTAGCCCCTCTGTGAGCCCTGTAACCCCCACAACCTTCTAATTTTAAATTAATACATGCCTGCTGTGAGGCAATCATAGCTGTTACTATGGGCAATAGTGAGAGTTATTTTCTACTTTTTGTTTGTTTTGTGTGCGTGGCTGTTTTGCTTCAGAAAGGATACGAGGAGCCCCTGGGGTGATTCCTGACTCCTGTGGCTCAAAAAAACCGAAGTGCCCTAAAGGTGGAAATGAGGACAGGAAGACTAGAAAGAATACAGACCATGCAGAGAAGGAGTTAGGAAAGCCAATGCTCAGCTGGAGTAAGCTGGCAAGGAATGGGAAGGGCAAGGAGAGTTTCTAGAAGAACACTGACAGAAAAAGGAAGTCTAAGAAAAATGCAAGTCTGAGGGATACTGGGCCTCACAACCCAGGGCACCAAAAAGGCTGGGGAATGCTGGGATGTGCAGTGACTTTTTTGCCTTGCATTCTCCTGGTAAGTATTGCAAGGGTTCTCTTTGCTGAGGATCCGATCCCGGAGTAACGAATGTGGTTTTATGATCGTTCTCATTTTATTATTATTAAAAGCATTCTTACATAGTGTTTGTTATTGCTTTCATGTGTTTAAGGCAGTATTATAATTGGTTAATTACATCTTCATACACAGACGAAATCATTAGTGATTGGTCATTAAAGCAAAGCGACTGTCATGCCTTCTGACATCTCTTTTAGCCTTGCAGTTTCAGCGCTTTAAAACTTCTAACATCTAGTGCATTTTTCTCAGGCTTCTAGCCAGTATTGCTTTGTATGCTCTATTGTATTCTGTACAGCCCTTTGTCTTCTGTGTTCCCTTTTAGATACATTTGTCAGGGGCACAGGAAGACTTTCTATCATCCTTTATGTTTCAGTTGTCACGTATTCTTTGCTCAACATTCCAATGATCCAGCTTGGGTCTTCAGAACCTAACTCTTGCAGGGATTCTGCAAGACCACTTTGCTCTAAAAAATCCTCTACAGGTAAGGTCTGCCTTCAGGGCCCCCCATCCCTTAAGCCTACTGGGAAAGCATGTGGGAGCAAAGCAGCACAGTAAGAAGACTGCCTTGGTTTGAAAGACAAATGTCTGCCAAGGAAGGCGGGAACCTCCCTTGGAATGGAAAACATGACCCCCTTCCCTCTGAATTATTATAACTTTGAAATTATGGGGACTTCAGGCGAAGCTATAGGAAAAGGAGTAACAGTTCTTTACTAGTATGTATAACAAGGCAAACAAACAGCAGCACCGGCACCAACAACGAACAGAAGCAGAACCCAGTGCCAGCCTCTCTTGGCCGCAGGCGCTTTCCCCTCGGTGCAGTTCCGCTCCCGGCCGGGCAGGGCAGCTGCGGGGATTCCCCCAAGCCTGCAGGGGGCGCTGTGGCGCGAGCTGGGCCACATCTCCAGGTGGTTAATGGCAGCTCAGTCAGTGGGAGAGAGAGAGAAGGGGCCTCCTGTTCAAACTCACAAGGGGCAGCCAGTGTTGGTGCCACTCTGGGTCATGAAATGGACTGCAGCAGGAACCTCGAAGCAGCAGGCTGGAACAGCAGAGCCGAGCAGACCCCAGGGTGGCAAACAAAGTGTAGCAAGAATTCCAAAGCTGTGCCAGGAGCCAGGGGGTCTCCGGGTGGACATGGGGTGTTGGGTTAAGGTGTAGTAAAAAAAGCCCAAAGCAGCAGCAGAAAACAGCAGGGCTGGGTAGCAGCAAGTGTGCTTCCACAAGCAGCTGCCACACAGAGCTGGGAGGTGCTCACTCCTGAGGGGGTGACGAGGTCAGGTTCCCCTTCCCAGTGAGGTCAGGTGTTGGAAAAGGTCCCAGTTCAACAGCTGCTCTTGCAAGCAGAAGCTCACCCACGACAAGGAGAAGCAGTGCAGGACAAAAAATGCAGTGACAGAGAATCCTCTGGGCAGAAATAGTCCGGCACCAAAACCACACCTCTCCCCATTCCAACCCCAAGAGTGGGAGAGCGACCAAGGGCCGAGCCCAGCCCCTCGTGCCCCAGACAAATCCTCGCAGTATCTCTGCACTTCCCAAGAGAAAGTCCCCCTGCGGTGACCCAGCCCACTAGGCTGTGGCAGTCGGATGCCCATCAGATGTTGGCCATCCAATGGGCGGACAAGTCTAAGTCAGAGGGGACGTCTGTGGGTGAGGCAGAAGTCTAAACTACATCCCCTGTACTAGAAAGTTCTACCCGAGCTTATTCCCATTGGACCATTGTTTATGTTCCCTCCCCTGTTTCTCTCTTGTTGGTTGTTCTGATTGTCAGTTATTGTAAGAATGTTTTTCTATTGGTTGGTTTTGCTTGCTCTGCCCCTTTTGTCCCTTGTACAAAACCCTGGCCTTCGGAGATTCCGTTCCTGTCCCCTTCAGAGCAATAAAGCTTTGGAATACACACGGATCCCCTCTCCCACCTCCTTTGTTCCTGGGAGCTTGGAGCTCACATCTCACCCTTCGGGGTTTGTAGTCTGTGTCCTGAGCCAGCACAGCCTGAACAGACATCGTGTCTGCAGGCAGTTCGCTGACGCCTCCCACACAGGAGCTGTGCTCCTGAGGCCAAGTGGATACTTACCCACTGTCTCCTCCCTGTCAAAGTGACCACTAGGTGGAAATGCCTCTCGGGGCTGGCTTGTGCATCTGCACTGAAAGCACTTGCGGGCTTACTCGAGGTGTCTCTCATAGCTAAATTCCACTGTGACAGGCAGGCACTATCCTCATGAAGAGGGCAATGTGACAAAGGCAATCCGTGTGATACAAACCCACCTCCAATCTTCATCCACTCCAGCCTCAGACCTCTGAACCAATTTGTCTTATGCTTCTGGGACACAGATGAATTGTTTTGATGTCCGGACACTCACTTGGCCATGGTCCTGAGAGGAACTTAAACCACTCAGTCATCTGCTGGCAAAGCAGCACAGGGAGCTGCCAGCAGTCCTGGGAACTACTAGAGCGTGTTGTGGACAGCTTCCTAGCACAGGGGATGGGGAGCCTGACCAGAGGTGAGGCACTGCTGGACCAACTCTTTGCATCCTTCTCTCTAAATAGAAGCGACGAGGATTTTATGGGGGGTGGCCACTCAATGCATATGGAATGGGATGGATGGCGGCACTCCAGGACTTGTGGTTGAGAGCTCGATGTCCAACTTGAGTGGTATCCAACCAGTGATGAGTGTGGTTTCTCAGGGTTTGGTGATGGGACCAAACATTTAACACCTTGCTGGGAGATATGGGAGGAGGGATTGAGTGCTTCCTCAGTAGGTTTGTGGGTGACGCTGAGCTGAGTGATGTGGTTGGTACTCTGGAGGAAGGGATGCCATCCAAAGGGACATGGACAGGCTGAAGAGATGGGTCTGTGCAAACCTCATGAAGTTCAACAAGGCTAAGTGCCAAGGTCAGGGCAATCCCAGACATGGACACAGGCTAGGCCATGAGTGGATTGAGAGTGGCCGTGCAGAGAAGGACTTGATGGTTGAAATACTGAACATGAGCCTGCACCATGCGCCAGCAGAAAGCCAATCATATCCTGGGACACAGCATCCAGAGCTGTGTGGCCAGCAGGTCGAGGGAGGGGATTGTCTCACTGTACTTGGCTCTCATGACACCATAGCTGGGGTACTGCATCCAGCTCTAGGACCCACAGAATAAGAAACACATGGACCTGCTGCAGTGGGTCCAGAGGAGCCACAACTGGAGCCATTGCTCTGTGGGGACAGGCTGAGAGGGTTGGGGTTGCGTAGCAAAGAGAAGAGAAGGCTCCCAGGAAACATTCAGTTAAGAAAGGCAGGGACACTTGGTTGGGGTGTGTGGGGATGGGACAAGGGCTACTGGTTTTAAACTGAAAGCAGGTATATTTAGGTTAAATACCAGGAAGGAATCCTTTCCTCTGAGAGGGGTAACACACTGGAACAGGTTCTCCAGAGAAGTTGTAGAAGCAATTTCAGGGGGCTCAAGCTAGATGATTTAAGATCCATTCCATCCTGTGAGGGACAGGCGAACGGAAGATTACGTGGTGTGACGGGAAGCAGGGATAGCATGGAGTCTCCCTCCCCCCCTTCGTCCCACTGATAAGCATCACCTTAGGAATGTAGCTTTACTAACCCCAGTAGTTTTCCACTCCATACTAACCCTAGCCATCCCACAATCCCCCTTTCCTGACCAGAGAAGCCCCTAGACTATATAACCTTAGGAGATAAGATAATAAATGCCATTTGACTATCCACCACATTGGTGTCAGTGTCTTGTGGACCGAGTAGCGTCGGGGTAGGCCACGCTGCCGTGCTGATACCCTTGGAACCAGATCGCCATGCCCTCAGGGGCAACACCATCCCCAGGTGATTCTAGGAGTCATTGTGTCGCCCTGGATTTTCCAGTGTTCTATGTTTTTACTTCTGTAGCAGAATTTCTCATGCATTTTCTATAAACATAGCTCTTGTTTTTGTAACCGGCCTAGATTGTTTTTGAACTTCTGGATTGTTTTTCATTCCTTTCTCCTAAGCGGGGAAAGATGATAGACTATGTTCCTATCCTGTAGAATTGCAGAGGCGTTAACCTCATCTACCAATGTATGGTTGTTTTAAGAAAGATATAAAAAAAATGAGAGAATAAAGAAGGGCAGGGGTTTTGGGCTCTCTCTTGCCTTCTGGCCCTTGCTCTGCTTGGTGGTCCTGACCTGCTGCGTGTTCCTTTTGTGTCCGACACTGCGACATCATTGCACAATTCTGGGTTGTATGAAGTGGGAGCACATCTGAGATGAAAGAGGCAGGGACTTCACCAGGCCATGCAAAGTCCCTTTTGACTGTTCACACGAGCGGCCTGCCAGCCCCACTCAGCATGGGACATTGCAACGCTTTCAGGGCTGCATGTGGACGCAGAGCTGGCCACAAGTGCGGGCTGGTCAGGGGAGGCAGTGCACCAAGGGCTCGGGCTGGGCATGAGGGTGGTCTGGGGCTTGCTGGCAAATGATTGAGTGCGGCTGGGCTTGAAAGTGCCAGTATGCCGGGGTTCGGCTTCCTGGCTGACATGAAGTGCACCTTTGGGCTAGAGCAGAGATGGCCTTGAGAAGAGACCTTCAGATTCTGCCATCTTTTGCGGGGCCAGGGTTTGCTGCAGATCTTGCTCCCACCCACCTTCCCTCCCAACCCCACACTCCCGGTCTGCTTCCGGGATGGCAGTGACAGTGACAGGAAAGGGGCACCCCCCAATGGGACATTTCTGAGTCAGTTCTAGACAGAAATGTGAGGGACAAACTGTCTGGCACTGGGCTGGCATGGGATCTCCTCCTTGCCTCAGCCTGGTCTCTTTTGGCGGCTACTAGACCACGGGGACAAGAACAGGGCAGGGAGGGGTGCCTTTCCATAAGCCTGGGACAGCAGATATTTGAGGTCCCTCCCTCTCTGCGGCGGTTTTGGGGAGCACAGGAGTGACTGGTAGGGACGGTGTAAGAGACGGTCCGAAGATCCCTCATCTACCTCACGATCATCGATGAGGACAGAGACTGAAAGATGCTAAAAACCCCAAAGGGGGAAAGAGGGTACAGGAGTCCTAGCCAGACCGAGATGGGATGTCTGCCAAGTGCCTGCAGGAATGCACGCTGAACCGGTTGCTTTGGTGCTGTTTCCTTGCTGCCCAGGCGGGAAGGACTGTACTGGAGTGAGAAGGAATGTCCTGGGCACCTGCCCTGCACCATTACCCCAAAAACAATGGGCCTTATTCCCCCACCTCTTGGCTAGCTGCCCCTCGCTTTTGAAAAGATTTTCTCACCTTTTGGCCAGCTGCCCCTCGCTTTCAAAAAGACTATAAAGGGACTTTATAAAAAGACCCCTAGGAGTACTCCCCACGGAAAGAAGACGGATCTATTGGCAGGACTCTGCCTTGCTGTTGGTAGCTATTAACCCCCACACCTTTTCTCTCTATCCTTTGTTTCTTTATATCGTTCTCTCTCTTCTATCGCATAATCGTGTTGTTGGCACTCAATAAAGTGTATTGTTTTGATTAAAGTTAAAATTTCCCCGTTTGTGTTTTTTTTGCACTCTGAGATTGGTTAACGAAACATGACAACTCCCACTTGTCTTAGCGGATCGTGACAGGCAGGGGAGAAAGTGCCAATAGAGGTGGGAGATTTGAGGTGTGGGGGACACAGGGACACCCCAGAAAGCCCCCCAAATTGTCTCTTTGCCCTCCCTGGACCGGCCCAACTTCACCCCAAAGTGGCTTCAAAGTGCCCCAAATCTGTCCACGGGTGGGGGAGCAGGCGGGTGCATAAGGACACACACATGTCCCAGCAGCTGCATGCCCAGCCAGGACCAGGAGCAGGGCTAGGGCTGCAAGAGGGTCCTCCCAAATTTGGGGGGATGGGGGCTGGCTCAGGCTTTATTGTCCACCTGCATGCCATGAGGAAGCACAAAATCCACCTTCATCTTCTGCAGCATGCCATCTTGGAGCAGAGCCATTCCCAAAAGAAGCTGTGAGCCTGTGTCAAGCCAGTACTGGAGCAGGATCCTGACAGGACCTGTGGAAGCCGGGAGAGAGGACCTCACCTGGAGCAGGCTCCTGTCAAGATTAATGATGATGTGGCTTCCCACCAGGGTCTCCTTGGTCCCAAAAGGTCCCACAGAGTCATTAGGGCCCCTGGGTTCCACCAGGTTTCGTGGCATCACAGCCACCACAGGCCATCACAGCCTGTGCTCCCCAGGCTTTCATCAGGTTCCATAGCATCACCACAGTTTCCAGGGCTCCCTGAGCTTCTCTCCTGTCACTGTGGAGCCAGGGTTCTGTGTCGTTATACAGCGTCAGAAGGGGTCTCCTAGGAGTCACGGGGTCACAAAGCACCATGGGTTCTTGTGCAGCCAAGCTGTGTCACAGTGGCCGCTGGCTTCCAGCGCGGACAGCCCGCGCAGTGTCCCAGTGGGCCCTTGGCTTTAGGAGTGGGTGGCTGAGAGTTGTTGTTTCCCTGGTGGCAGGGGGAGAAGCTGTAGGGACAGCATGCTGACAGTGCCATGGTTTTGGGGTTTTTAGGATTTCTCCTCCTGTTTTCTTTTTCTCTTAAAGAATTTTCCCCATATATGTTGCCAAGGGAACAAATTACTGGGTGCTTAAGAAAAACAAAAGACCTGGCCACAGGTGGCGCGGTCCAACTGGCAACTTCTTTTTCTCCTGGGGGTTGGGTACAGCCCAGGCTGGCTGCTGCTCTCAGCGTTTGGAGGGAGAGGCTGCCATCATGATAGAGGGAGTTCGCTGCTGCTGTAAGCTTCTGCTTCTCAGCTACTTTCCTTCTAGCTGAGAAACCCAGGATCCCTAAGCCCACCTTTCCCTGCTCTGCTGGGAGCCGGGCCGCAGCCACTCTGCCCCCGCTGTTGCTTCCAGCCTTTGCTACATCACAGCCCCACAGCCTTGCTTGCTTAGACCTCCTGCCTAGTGACGACGCTTCATAACTCCCTGCCCCGCCTGCGACATGCCCTTCCCACCATTCCACAGCCCATCAGGGCACCCCCCATCTTGCGATGCCTCACAGAGCCCCCCCGCTGCCCACGCCCTCCCTTCCTGCCATTTTATGGCCCCTCAGGATGCCCCCTGCCTCCTGCTGCCTCAAAAGTACCCCCTCCACCTGAGAAGCCCCTTTTCAATCATTTCGTGGCTCCTCAGGGCACCCCCCAATAAGCACCGCTTCACATTGCTGCCTCTGCTGCCCATGCCCCACCTTTCCAACACTTCGCGGCCCTCAGGGCACCCCCTGCCTCACGCCATCTCACAACTCACATGCTGCTTGCGACGCTCCCTTCCCGCCATTTCACGGCCTTTCAGGGAACCCCCAATTCTCACCGCCTCACAGGGCGCCCCTGCTGCCTGCGCCCCTCCTTCCTGCAATTTTGCAGCCCCTCAGGGCATCCTCTGCCCCGTGCAGCCTCACAGCTCCCTCCGCTACCTGTGACGCACCTTCCCACCATTTTGGGGCCCCTCAGGGCACCCACCACCCCACATCGCCTCACAGTGCTTGACCCGCCCACACCCCTCCTTCCCTCATTTTCGCTGCCCTTTAGGGCACCCCCTGTTTTGCACCGCCTCACAGTGCCCCGCCTGCTGCCCACACCCTCACTTCCCACTATTTTGCGGCCCCTCAGGGAACCCCCTGCCTAGCGCTGCCTCACAACTACCTACCACTGCCTGTGATGCCACCTTCCTGCCATTTCAAGGCCCCTCAGGGAACTCCCCATCCTGCACCGCCTCACAGCACACCCCTGCCACACAAGCCCCCCCTTCCTGCCATTTTGCAGCCAGTCAGTACACCTGCCGTTACGCGGCGCCTCACAGCTCCCCCCCTGTAGCTTGCGACTCCCCCTTCCCACCATTCCGCGGCCCCTAAGGTCACCCCCTGCTTCAAACTGTCTTACTGCACCTGCTGCTGCCTGCGCTTCCCTTTCCAGCAATTTTGGGGCCCCTCAGGGAATGCCCTGCCTTGCGCTGCCTCACAACTCCCCCCACCACCTGCGATGCCCCCTTTCAACCATTTTGCGGCCCCTCAGGGAAACCCCTGCCCTGCTCCGCCTCACATCGTGTGCCGCTGCCCGTGACCCCCCCTTGCTTCCATTTCGCAGCCCCTCAGGGCACCCCGCATCCCACACCGCCTCACAGTGCCCCCCCACCCCCCATGCTTTCCTTCCTGCCATTTCGCGGCCCCTCAGGGCACCCCCTTCCTCGTGTTGCCGCACAGCTCCCCCCGCTGCCCGCAATCCCTGTTTCCCGCCATTTTGCGGCTTTTCAGGGCACCCCAAATCCCTCACCACATCACAGTGCCTCCCTCGCCAACTGGACCCCCCCCTTTCTTGCCGTTTTGCAGCCCCTCAGGGCACCCCCTGTCTGGCACCACCTAAAAGCGCCCCCCCGCTGCCCACGCCTCCCCTTCCTGCCATTTCGCAGTGCCTCAGGGCACACCCTGTCCTGCACCGCATCACAGCACCCACCCCCACCAGCCCCCCCCCAGCCATTTCACGGCACTTGAGGGAACCCCCTGTCTCGCACTGTCTAACAGTGCTTGACACTGCCTGCACCCCCACTTCCCGCTATTTCATGGTCCCTCAGGGCGCACCAAGTCCCTTACCGCCTCACAGGGCACTCCCCGCCACCCGTGCCCTGCTTTCCCCTTATTTTGCGGCCCCTCAGGGCACCCCCTGCCCCTCACCGCCTCACAGCACCCACCACCTACCACGCCCCCTCTTCCCACCATTGCACAACCCCTCAGGGCACCCCCTGACTTGCGCTACCTCACAGCTACCTCACCCACCACTTCTTGGGCCTCCTCTTCCTGCAATTTCACAGCCTGGTAGGGCTTCCCATGCCTCGCACCGCCTCACAGCTCCCCCCACCGCCTGCGACCCTTGTTTCCTGCCATTTTCCAGCCCATTAAAGACGCCCCCGTCCCACACAACATCACAGCGCCCTCTCCGCCACCTAAGCCTCCCCCTTCCTGCTGTTTTGCGGCCCCTCAGGGCACACTCTGTCTCGCACTGCCTCAGAGCGCTCCCCTGCCGCCCGTGCCCCTCCTTTCCCTACATTTTGCAGCCCCTCAGGGCACCCCCTGCCTCACGCTGCCTCGCACCTCCCCCCGCTGCCTGTGTCGCACACTGCCAGCCATTTTGCAGCCCCTCAGGGCATATGCCACCCAGCACATCCTCACACTGCCGGCTGCTGCCCGTGTCCCCCCTTCCCGCCATTTCACAGCCACTAAGGGAATCCCTGCCCCCACCCCCTAACAGCACCTGCCGCCGCCTACGCTCCCATTTTCTACCATTACTGGGCCCCTTAGGGCAGCCCCCATCTCACATCTCCTCACAGCGCCACCCAGCACTACCTATGCCTTCCCCTTCCCACCGTTTCACAGCCCCTCAGGGCACAGCAGCCTCCCGCCACCTCAGAGTTCCTGTCTGGTGCCCGCGCCCCTCCTTCCTGACATTTTGTGGCCATTCAGGGCACGCCCCACTTTGTGCCGCCTCACAGTGGCCCCCCCGCCACCTGTGCCCTGCCCTTCCTGCCATTTCGTGGCCCTTCAGGGCACCCCTGCCTAGCGCCTCCACACAGTGCACCCCCGCTGCCCGCGCCCTCCCTTCCCACTGTTTCGTGGCACCTCAGAGCACACCCTGCCTTGCACTGCCTCAAAGCTCACCACTGCTGCCCTGCCCCCCTACCCACTGTGTTGCAACTCCTCAATGCACCCTCTGCCCTGCGCTGCATCACTGTGCCTGCTGCCGCCTGCGCCCCACCTTTCCTGCCATTTCATGGCCCTCAGGGCACCCCCTGCCTCACTCGACCTCAGAACTAACCCAACGCCCGCGACACCCCCTTCCCGCCATTTCACGGACCCTCAGGTCACCCCATGTCTCGTGACACCTCACAGCTCCCCTCGCTGCCTGCGACCCACATTTCCCGCCTTCTCTCAGTACCTCAGGGCACCCCACAAACCGCACCACCTCACAGCACCCTCCCCGACACCAGTGCTCTCCTCTTCCCGCCAATTCGCAGCCCCTCAGGGCACACCCGCCACGCACTGCCTCACAGTGTCCCCTGCCGCCTGCGACCTCCCTTTCCTGCAATTTTGCGGCCCCTCACAGCATCCCCTGCCCCGCACGGCCTCACAGCACCTGTCGCCGCCCGCACCCCCCCTTCCCACCATTTTGCTGCCCCTCAGGGCACCCCCTGCTTTGTGCCGTTTTGCAGCTCCTTCCTGCTGCCAGCGAGCCCACCCTTCCCCCCGTTTTGCGCCCCTAAAGCACCCCCTGCCCCACACAGCCTCAAAGCTCCACCCCACTTCCCGCGTCCTCCCTTCTTGCCATTTCATGGCCTCTGAGGGCACTCCATGTCCTGCACCGCCTCACAATGCCTCCCTCGCCACCTGGACCCAATTTCCCACCATTTCACAGCCCTTCAGGGCAACCCCTGCCTCGTGCCACCTCACAGCTCCCCCTGCGCCCTGCAACACCACCTTCCCACCATTTCGCAGCCCCTCAGGGCACCCCACATCCTGCACCACCTCACAGTGCCCCCCGCCCCCCACGCTTTCCTTCCTGCCATTTCATGGCCCCTCAGTGTACCCACTTCCTCACGCCGCCTTACAACACTTGCTGCCACCTGCGACGTCCCCTTCCCATCATTTTGTGGTCCCTCATTGCAACCCCAATCCTGCACTGCCTCACAGCGCCTGCAGCCTACCGCACCCCCCCTTCTCACCATTTTGCAGCCCCTCAGGGCACCGCCACCTCTGCACACACTCACAGTGCTCACCGCTGCCCACAGGCCCGCGTGCCGCCATTTTGCGACACCTCAGGGCACTCCCAACCCCGCACTGCCTCACTTGCGCCCCCCAATTCCGCCCATGCTTCCCCTTCCTGCCATTTCGTGGCCCCTCAGTGGGGGGGGACCTCCTGTCCTGCACTGCCACACAGCGCGCCCCAACCTGGCATGGCCCTCGCTTCCTGCCATTTCAGTGCCCCTCAGGGACCCCAGCCTAGCACCGCCACACAGCATCCGGAACCACCTGTGTCCCCCTCTTCCCGCCATTTTGAGGTGCCTCATGGCATCCCCTGCCTTGCGCTGCCTCACAGCTCTCTCCGCCCCCTGCGACATCCCCTTCCCGTCATTTTGCAGCCCCTCCAGGTAGCCCCCGCCCCACACCCAGTCACAAATCCCCTCTCCAGCTGCGATGCTCCCTTCCCACCTGTTCGCGGCCCTTCATTGCACCCCCTGCCTCGTGCCCACTCACAGCTCCCCCCATTGCCTGCGATGCGCCCTTCCCACCATTTCGCAACCGCTCAGGGCAGCCCTGCCCCGCACCCCCTCACAGCACCCACCGCTGCCTCTGCCCCCTTTCCCGCCACTTTGGGGCCCATCAGGGCACCCACCCATCCCGCATCACCTCACAGCACCCCCCCCATGCTACCCACACCCCTGCCTACCCACTGCTTCATGGCCCCTCAGGTCACCCCCTATCTCCTGCCACCCCACAGCCCCCCCCGCCACCCACGTTCCCCTTTCCCACCATTTTGTGGCCCTTAAAGGCACCCACTGCCTCGCGCTGCCTCCCAGCGCCCTCCATGGCCCGCGACGCCCCCTTCCTGCCATTTTGTGGCCCCTCAGGGCACCCAACATCCCGCACAGCCTCACAGCGCCTGACACCGCTCTCGCTCTCCCTTCCCACCAATTCGTGTCCCCTAAGGTCACACCCCACCCTGCACTGCCTCACAGCACCCGCCGCTGCCTGCGCCTCTCCTTCCTGCCATTTCAGGACCTCTCAGGGCACCCCACATTCTGCACAGCCTCAATGAGTCTCTTCCACCACCCAGGCCCTTCCCTTCCCGCCATTTCGCAGTCCCTTCAGGCACCCCCTGCCCTGCACTGCCTCACAGCGCCCACTACCTTCCGCTGCCCTTCTTGCCATTTCGTGGATTCTAAAGGCACCACACATCCCGCGCTGCCTCAATGCACCTCCCCTGCCAACCAAGTGCCACCCTTCCTGCCATTTTGAGGCCCCGCATGGCACCTCCAATCCCACACCACCTCACCATGCACACAGCCTACCATGCCCCCCCTTCCCACCATTTTGCAGCTCTTCATGGCACCCCCTGCCCTGCACACCTTCAAAGCATCCGCCACCGCCCACGCTGTCCTTTTCCGCCATTTGGTGGCCCCTCAGGGCACCCACCATCCCACATCACCTCACAGTGCCCCCCTCGCCTTTCCTGCCCTCCCCTTCCTGCCATTTTGCAGCTCTTTATGGCACCCCCTGCCTTGCACTGCCTCACAGCTCCTTCCATCGCCTTCAACGCCCCCTGCTTGCCATTTCACGGCCCCTCAGGGCACCTCCTGCCCCGCCCGGCCTTACAGCGCATGCTGCCTCCCGTGCCCCCCTTCCTGCCATTTCACAGCTTTACAAGGCATCCCCACCCCGCACATCCTAAAAGCGCCCACCGCCACCCATGCTCCCCCCTCCCACCATTTTGCAGCCCCTCATGGCACCTGCCATTCTGCATTGCCTCACAGCATCCCCCCTGCCAACCATGCTTGCCCCTTCCCACTGTTTTCCAGCCCCTCACAGCACCCCACTACACGCCACCTCACAGCTCCCGCCTGCCGACCACGACCCCTCCTTCCCACCATTTCGCGGCCCCACAGGGAAGCCCTAGTCGTGCCACCTCACAGCTCCCCTAGCTGCCTGAGACTCCTGTTTCCCGCCATTTCGCGGCCCCTCAGGGCAGCCCCCGCCCCGCACCACTTCACAGTGTCCACTGCCACCCCGCCTCCACTTTCCACCATTTTGGGCCCCCTCAGGGAAACCCCTGCCCCGCATCGTCTCACAGTGCCTGCCACCACCTGCACCCCCCTGCCCGCTATTATGCAGCCCCTCAGGGCACCCCCATCCCGCACTGCCTCACAGAGCCCCCCCGTAAACTCTGTCCCGTTCTTCCTGCCATTTTGAGGCCCCTCAGGGCACACTCCTTCTCGCACCGCCTCACAGCCACCCGTGCCCCCGCCTTCTCGCCATTTTGCAGACCCTCAGAGCACCCTCTGACTTGCGATGCCACACAATTCCCGCTGCCGCCTGCGACTCCCCCATCCCGCTATTTTGTGGCCCCTCAGGGCACCCCCTGTCTCACACCAGCTCACAGTGCCTGTCTCTGCCCGTGCCCCCTGTTTCCACCATTTCGTGGCCTCTCAGGGCACCCCAAATCCCTCACCAACTCACAGCGCTTCCCCTGCCACCCGTGATGCCCCCTTCCTGCCATTTTGCGGCGCCTCAGGGCACCCCCTGCCTCACACCGCCTCACAGCTCCCTCCGCCACCTGCAATGCCCCCTTCGTCTCATTTCGCGGCCCCTCAGGGCACCCCCAACTCACACCACTTCACAGCTCCCGCTCGCCACCAGCGGCCCCTCCTTTCTGCTGTTTCGTGGCCCCTCGTGGCACTTGCTTCCTCGCGCCATGTCACAGCGCCCCCGACCAGCTACAACCCCTTTTATCCCCACCATTTCACGGCTTCTCAGGGAACCCATCATCCCACACCGCCTCACAGTGCCCCCCCACCACCGGTGCCCCCCACTTCCTGCCGTTTTGCGGCTCTTCAGAGCACACTTTTTCTTGCACCACCTCAGAGAGCCCGCTGCCACCAACACTCCCCCTTCCCGCCATTTCACGGCCCCACAGGGCTCCCCCTTCCTTGCACAACCTCACAGCACCCGCCACCGCCCATGCCCCCCCTTCTCGCCATTTCGCAGCCCATCAGGGCACCCCCTACCTACCACTGGCTCACAGTGCACCCCTGCTGCCCGTGACCCCCCTTTATGCCATTTTGCGGCCCCTCAGGTGCCCCCTGCCTTAAGCCGCCTCACAACTCCTCCTGACACTTGCGACGCCCCCTATAAACCATTTCACGGCTCCTCAGGGTATCCCCTGCCCTGCACCGCCTCACAGCGCCTGCCGTCTACCCTTCCCACCATTTCGCGGCCCCTCAAGGCACCCTCCGCATTGCACCACCTCACAGCACTCACCGCTGCCCACGCCCCACTTCCCACGGTTTCGCGGCCCCTTAGGGAACCCCCCATCCCACACTGCCTCACAGCACCGCCCCTGCCACCCAGGCCCTCCCCCTTCTTGCAATTTCCCGGCTCCTCAGGGTAGCCCCTGCCCTGCACCACCTCACAGTGCCCGCCACCGCCCGCGCTCCCCTTTCTTGCCATTTCACAGCCCCTCAGGGCACCCCCTATCTAGCGCCGGCTCACAGTGCACCTCCGCTGCCCACGCCCCTCCTTTGTGCCATTTTGTGGCCCCTCAGGCACCCCCACCTTAAGCTGCCTCACAACTCCTCCTGATGCTTGTGATGCCCCCTTTCAACCATTCTGTGGCTCCTCAGGGTATCCCCTGCCCTGCACCGCCTCACAGTGCCTGCCGCTGCTCGCGCCCCCCCCTTCCTGCTTTTGCGGCCTTTCATGGCACCCCCCACCCCGCAACCCCTCACAGTGCCCGCCGCCACCCATGCTACCCTTTCCCACCATTTCACAGCCCCTCAGGGTACCTCCCATCCCGCATTGCCTCACAGCTCTCCCCTGCCACCTATTCCCCACCCTTCGCAGAGTATTGTGGCCCCTCAGGGAACCACCTACCTCGTGCCACTGCACATCTCCCCCCACTGCCCACAACCCCCCCTTCCTGTCATTTCACAGCCCCCAGGGCACCCCCTGACTAGTGCCGCATCACAATGCACAGCCACTGCCCATGCCCCCTCTTCCCGATATTTTCCAGCCCCTCAGGACACCCCGCGCCCCACACCCCCTCACTGCGCCTGCCACCATCCGTGCCCTCCCTTCCTGCCAATTCGCAGCCTTCAGGGCACCCCCTGCCTCGTGCTGCCTCAGAACCCACCCACTGTCTGCGACCCCCTATTTCCTGCCATTTCACGGCACCAAAGGTCACCCCATGCCTTGCGCCACCTCACATCCTCCGCCGCCTGTGACGCCCACTTCCTGCCTTTTCACAGCCCCTCACAGCGCCCCACCACGTGCCCCCTCACAGCTCCAGGCCACTGCCCGTGACCCCTCCTTCCCACTATTTCGTGGCCCCTCATGGCACCCCGAGTCGCGCCACCTCACAGCTTATCTAGCCGCCTGAGACCCCAATTTCAGGCCAGTTTGTGGCCCCTCAGGGCAGGGCCCTCCCTGCACTGCCTCACAGCGCCCACTGCCACCCGCGCCTCCCCTTCCCACCATTTTGAGGCCCCTAAGAGCAGCCCCTGCCTCACGCGGCCTCACAGAATCCCCCTCGCTGCCCATGACCCCACTTTCCCACCATTTCATGGCACTTCAGGGCATCCCCCACCCTGCACCTCCTCACAGCACACACCACCGCCCACGTCCCCCCTTCCCACCGTTCTTCAGCCCTCAGGGCAGCCCCCGCCCTGCGCCACAACAAAGTGCACACCACTACTTATGCTGCCCCTTACTGGCATTTCGCAGGCCCTCAGGGCTCCTCATTCTCCACGCAGCCTCACAGCGTCCACCACTGCCTGCGCCCCCCCCTTCCTGCCATTACGCAGCCCCTCAGGGCACCCCCTGTCCTGTACCCCTTTATAGCGCCCCCCTTGCCACCTGTGGCCCCTCGTTCCTGCCATTTCGTGGCCCCTCAGGGCACCCACTACCTCGCACCGCCTCACAACTTCCCTGGCCGCCTACAATGCCTCCTTTCCGCTATTTCACAGCCCCTCGGAGCAAACCACATTCCACACTGCCTCGCAACGCCTCCTCGCCACCTGGGCCCCCCTCTTCCCGCCATGTCACGGCCCCTCACGGCACCCTCGCCCTGCACCCACCTCACAGCCCTCCCCACCGCCTGCGACCCCCACTTCTCGCATTTTTACAGCACCTCAGGGCACCCCTCAAACCGCACCACCTTAAAGCGCCCTCCCTGCCACCTGTGCCCCCCCTTCCTGCCGTTTCGTGGCCCCTTAGGGTACCCCCCTGCTTCGTGCCACCTCAAAGATCCCCTTGCTGCCTGCGACCCCCCCCTTTCGCGCCATTTCACAGCCTCTGAGGGCACTCCCCACCCCGCACCGCCTCACAATGCCAGCCGCCACCTGTGCCCCTGTTCCCGCCTTTTTGCATCCCCCTCAGGGCACCCCCTGCCTTCGCCGCCTCACAGGGCCCTCTGCAGCCAGCAATGCCCCCTTTCCGCCATTACACGGATTCTCAGGGCACCCCCTGCCTCGCACCACCTCAGAACTTCTTCCGCCGCCAGCAACGTCCCCTTCCCGCCATTTTGCAGCACCTCAGGGCACCCCCTGTCCTGCACCACCTCACAGTGCAGCCCCGGCCACTGGCAAACCCCCTACCCACCATTTCACAGCTCCTCAATGCATGCCGCAGCCCGCAACGCCTCACTGTGCCAACTGCCACCTGAAACCCTTGTTGCTGCCATTTCGTGGCCCCTCAGTTCACCCCCCATGCCAAAACATCTCACAGCGCCCACCCGCACCCCATACCCCACCATTCTGCAATTTCGCGGCCCCTAAGAGCACACCTCATCTTGCTCTGCCTCACAGTACCCCCCGCTGCCCATGCCCCACCTTCCCACCATTTTGCAGCCCCTTATGGCACCCCCTGCCTCCCGCTGCCTCACAGCTACCAACCACCTCCCACGACCTCAACTGCCCACCATTTTGCAGCCCCTCAGGGCACCCCCCATCCCGCATCACCTCACAGCACCTGCCGCTGCCCGCACCCCCCCTTCCAAGCAGCTGTGTGCCCAGCCAGAATAAGGAGCAGGGCTGGGGCTGCTCCCAAAGACATGGGCTGGGGGAGGGACTTGATCAGGCTTTCTTGTCCACCTGCATGCCATTAATGAGTGCAAAAAGTACCTTCATCCCCTGCAGTATGCCATCCTGGAGCAGAGCCATTTCCAAAGGAAGCCGTGAGCCCATGGCAAGCCTATGCCAGAGCTGGATCCTAGAAGAACCTGTGGAAGCTGGGAGATAGGAGCCCGCCTGGAGCAGGTTTCTGCCAGGATTAATCATCTCATGGGTTCCCACCAGGGTCTCGTTTCTTCCAAAGGGCCCAACAATACTACTACGGCCCCTCGGTTGCAAAAGGTTCATAGTGTCACAGTGGTCCCCAGGGTTCCGTCAGCTTCCCTAGCATCCCCACAGTGTCCAGGGCTCCCTGAGCCTGTGATATCACAGTGTAGCCAGGGTTCCCTGTAGTTCAACATCATCACAAAGGGTCGCCTGGGTTCCATAAGCTTCTGTGGTGTCACAGTGGAGCCAGTGTCCTCTCAGCTTCCTTTGTCTCACAAAGGGTCTCCTAGGTTCCCTGAGCTTCTGTGGTGTTACAGTCAAGTCAGGGTTCTATGTAATTCCATAGCATCACAAAGAGTCTCCTGTGTTTCCTGAGCTACTGTGGCATGACCATAGAGCTAGGGTTCTATGTAGTTACACACCATCATGAAGGGTCTCCTGGTTTCCCTTAGTTTCTGTGGTGTCAAAGTGGAGGAGGGGTTACGTCAGGCTCCATAGCATCACAATGTGTCTCCAGCTTTCCCAGAGCGTCTGTGGTTTTAGAGTGGAGCCAGGGTTCTGTGCATTTCCAGAGAACCACTAGGGGACTCCTCTGAGCTTCTGTGGTGTCACATTGGAGCCACGGTTCCATGTAGTTCCACAGCATCACAAAGAGTCTCATGGGTTCCTAGAGCTTCTGTGGTGTCATAGTAGAACCAGGGTTCCCTCTAGTTCCACAGCATCACAAAGGCTCTCCTGGTTTGCCTGAGCTTCTGTGGTAGTACAGTGGAGCCAGTGTTCCTTGTAGTTCTACAGCATCCCTAGGGGACCCCTGGGTTCCCTGAGCTTCTGTGGATTCACAGTAGAGCCAGCTTTCTGTGAAGTTCTGGAGCATCACAAAGGGTCTCCTTGGTTCCCTGAGCTTCTTTGGTGTTCCAGTGGAGCCAGGGTTCCTTGTAGTTCCGCAACATCACAAAGAGTGGCCTGGGTTCTGTCAGCTTCTGTGGTGTCACAGTGGAGTCAGCATGCTCTCACCTTCCTTTGCCTCACAAAGGGTCTCCTCGGATCCTTGAGCTTCTGTGATGTAAGAGAGGAGCGAGGGTTTGTTGAAGTTCCATAGCATCACTAAGAAACTTCTTGTTTTCCTGAGCTTCTGTGGTGTCACAGTGGAGCCAGGGATCCCTGTGTTTCCACCACATCACAAAGGGCCTCCTGGGTTCCCTGGGCTTCTGCAGTGTCACAGTGGAGCCAGCATCCCACCAGCTTCCCTTGACTCACAAAGCAGCTCCTGTGTTCCCTTGGCTTCTGTTGTGACAAAATGGAGCCAGGGTTCATTGTAGTTCCACAGCATCACAATAGCATCTCTTCGGTTCCCTGAACTTCTGTGGTAACATAGTGGAGCAAGAGTTCCATGCAGTTCCACAGCATCAGAAAGGGCCTCCTGGGTTCCCTGAGCTTCTGTGGTGTCACAGTGTAGGCTGGGTTCCATGTAGTTCCACAGCATCACAAAGGGTCTCTGGGGTTCCCTGAGCTTCTGTAGTGTCACAGTGGAGCCAGGGTTCAGTCAGGTTCCACAGCATCAAAAAGGGTAGCCTGGGCTCCCTGAGCTTCAGTGGTTCCACCATGGAGCCAGGGTTCCATGTAGTTCCACAGCATCACAAATGGTCTCCTAGGTTCCCTGAACATCTCTTGTGTCACAGTGCAGCCAGGGTTCTGTGTAGTTCTATAGCACCACGAAGCATCTCCTGGGTTCCCTGAGCTTCTGTTGCGTAACTGTGAAGCCCGGCTTCAGTCAGGTTCCACAGCATTACAAAGGGTAGCCTGGGATCCCTGAGGTTCTGTTGTGTCACAGTGGAGACCAGGCTGTATGTAATTCAACAGCAGCACAAAGGGTCTCTGGGGTTCCCTGACCTTCTGTAGTGTCACAGTGGAGCCAGGGTTCTGTCAGGTTCCATAGCGTCAACAAAGGGTCTCTTGAGTTCCCCGAGCTTCTGTGGTGTCACAGTTGACCCAGGGTCCCAGATAGTTCAACAGCATCACAAAGGGTCTTCAGGGTTCCCTGAGATTATGTGGTGTTAGAGTGGAGCCACTCTCCCATCAGCTTCCCTTGACTCACAAAGTGTCTTCTGGTTTCCCTGAGCTTCTGTGGTGTCGCAGTGGAGCCAGGGTTCCGTGCAGTTCCAGATCAGCAGGAAGGGCCCCCTGGGTTCCCTGACCTTCACTGGTGTCACATTGGACTAAGAGTCCATGTTGATCCACATCAACACAAAGGTTTCCCTGGGTTCCCTGAGCTTCTGTGGTGTAACAGTGGCGCCAGGGTTCAGTCAGGTTCCACAGCATCAAAAAGGGTAGCCTGGGTTTCCCGAGCTTCTGAGGTTTCGCAGTGGAGCCAGGGTTCCATGTAGTTCCAGAGCTTTAAAATGCATCTCCCAGGTTCCCTGAGCTTCTGTGGTGCCACAGTGGAGCCCGGGTTCTATGGAATTCCACAGTTTCTCAAAGGGTCTTATGGGTTCCCTGAGCTTTATGCAGTGTCACAGTGAAGGCAGGGATCCCTCTAGTTCAATCACGTCACAAAGGGTCTCCTGGGTTCCCAGAGCTTCTGTGGTGTGACAGTCGAGCCTGGGTTCTATGTAATTCTATAGCATCACTAAGAGTCTCCTGAGTTCCCTGAGGTTCGGCGGTGTCATAACGGAGCCAGGGTTCCCTCTAGTTCCACAGTTTCCCAAAGGGTCTCCTGAGTTCCATCAGATGCTGTGGTGTCACAGTGGTCCCAGGGTCCCATGTAGTTGAACAGCATCACAAAGTGTCTCTTGGGTGCCCTGAGCTTCTGTGGTGTCATAGTGGAACCAGGGTTCTCTCTAGTTCCACAGCATCATGAAGGGTCTCCTGAGTTCCCTGAGCTTCTCTGGTGTCACAGTGGAGCCATGGTCCCAGGTAGTTCAACAGCATCACAAAGAGTCTTCTGGGTTCCCTGAGGTTCTGTGGTGTCACTGTGGAGCCACTCTCCCATCAGCCTCCCTTAACTCACAAAGTGTCTCCTGTGTTCCTGGAGCTTCTCTGCTATCCAAGTGGAGCCAGGCTTCCGTATAGTTCCACAGGTCCACAAAGGGTCTCCTGAGTTCTGCCAGCTTCTGTGGTGTAACAGTGGAGCCAGTGTCATCTCAGCTTCCTTTGTGTCACAAAGGGTCTCCTGGGTTCCCTGAGCTTCTGTGGTGTCACAGTGGAGCCAGGGCTCCCTGTAGTTCGTCAGCATCACCAAGTGTCTCCTGGGTTCCTTGAGCGTCTGTGGTGTCACTGTGGAGCCAGGGTTCCATGTAGTTCCACATCATCACTAAGGGTCTCCTGGGTTCCCTGAGGTTCTGTGGTTTCACAGTGGAGCCAGGGTTCCCCCTAGTTCCATAGCATCACAACGGGTCTCCAGAGTTCCCTGAGGTTTTGTGGTGTCAAAGTGGAGCCAGGGTTCTGTGCAGTTCCAAAGCATCAGGAAGGGTCTACTGGGTTCCCACAGCTTCTGTGGTGTCACAGAGAAGCAAGGGTTCCATGTAGTTCCAAAAAATCATAAAGGATCTCCTGGGTTCCCAGCGCTCTGTGGTTTCACAGTGGAGCCAGTGATCTCTCAGTTTCCTTTGCCTCCGAAAGGGTCTCCTGTGTTCCCTGAGCTTCTGTGGTATAGGAGTGTAGCCAGGGTTCTCTTTAGTTTCATAGCATCGTAATAGGGTCTCCTGGGTTCCCTGAGCTTCTTTGGTTTCAGAGTGGATCCATGGTTCCAATAGGTTCAATAGTGTCACAAATGGTCTCCTGGGTTCCCTGAGCTTCTCTGGTGTCACTGTGGAGCCAGCGTTCCCTGTAGTTCCATAGCATCACTAGGGGACACTTTGGTACTTTGGAACCCTGAGCTTCTGTGGTGTCTCAGTGGAGCCAGGGTTCCGTTTAATTGCACACCATCACTAAGGGTCTTCTGTGTTCCCTTAGTTTCTTTGGTGTCACAGTGGAGCCAGGGTTCCCTCTAGTTCCATAGCATTGCAAATGGTCTTCTGGTTTCCCTGAGCTTCTGTGGTGTCACACTGGAGGCAGGGTTTGGTGAATATCCATAGCATCAAAAAGAAACTTCGTGGGTTTTTTTGGCTTCTGTGATGTCAGAATTGGGCCAGGGTTCCGTGTAGTTCCAGAGCATCAGAACGAGTCTCCAGTATGGATGCTGAAAAAGCCTCAGCAGAGAATTTCTTCAGCTCTTTGCAATCGTTCATGAGAGCTCTGTCTTTCTCATGCTGAACTATGCAAAACATGATAAGGTTTCTGTAAACCGAGTTTGCTATCTTGCACCTGCAAATATAATTAGAATTGTTATGATTAGAATTGTTATGATTTCGACTAGGACAATGAACGATGTGAGAATTGACCAATCTCTCTGGTAGGTAGTTAGCAAGAGGTCCAATAATCTCTTGCCATTTAGGTAGACACTAAGAGAACTAAACACATAAAAACCTGTCCTTTGTTAATTAAATAATTCCATCCATTTTCTTGACTGCATTCCTGTCTCTGAGTCTTTCTTAACCCTCTGGCCAGCAGCTGCAACACTCCAGGATTCCCTGAGCTTCTTTGGTGTCACATTGGATTCAGGGTTTGGCATAGCTCCACAGCATCACAATGGGTCTCCTCGGTTCCCTGAGCTTCTGTGCTGTCACAGTGGAGCCAGGGTTCCATGTAGTTCCACAGCATCACAAAGGGTCACCTGTGTTCCCAGAGTTTCTGTGGTTTTAGGGTGGAGCCTGGGTTCCCTGTAATTCCACAGCATCACAAAGGGTGTCCTGGTTTCCCAGAGCTTCTATGGTTTCACAGTTGAGGCAGGGTTCTGACACATTTCACAGCGTCACAATAGGGTCTCCTGAGTTCCCTGAGGTACTGTGGTGTCTCAGTGGAGCATGGTTTGGCATAGTTCCACATCATGACCAAGGGTCTCCAGTGTTCCCTTAGCTTCTGTGGTGTCACAGTGAAGCCAGGGTTTCCTGAGGTTCCATAGCATGACAAAGGATTTCCTTGGTTCCCAGAATTTCTGTGGTGTTACAGTGGAGCCAGGGTTCCATGTAGTTCCATAGCATCCCTAGGGGACACCTGGGTTCCCTGAGCTTCTGTGGTGTAACAATGGATCCAGGGTCCAGTGAATATCCATAGCACCAATTAGAGAATTCTTGGTTTCTTGAGCTTCTGTGATGTCAGAATTAGGCCATGGTTCCGTGTAATTCCAAAGCATCACAAAGGGTCTCCTTGGTTCCCAGATTTTCTGTGGTGTCACAGTGGAGCCAGAGTTCCCTGTAGTTTGTCAGTGTCACAAAGATTCTTCTGGGTTCCTTGAGCATCTGTGGTGTCACTGTGGAGCCAGAGTTCTATGTAGTTCCACAGCATCACAAAGGGTGCCCAGGGTTCCTTGATCTTCTGTGGTGTAACGGTGAAGCCACGGTTTTGTCAGGTTCCATAATATGACAAAGGGTCTCCTGCGTTCCTTGAGCTTCTGTGGTGTAACAGTGAAGCCACGGCTTCGTCAGGTTCCAGAGCATGAGAAAGCGTCTCCTGCGTTCCCTGAGCTTCTGTGGTGCCACAGTGGAGCCAGGGTTCCCCCTAGTTCCATAGCATCACAACGGGTCTCCAGAATTCCCTGAGCTTTTGTGGCGTCAAAGTGGAGCCAGGGTTCCATGCAGTTCCAAAGAATCAGGAAGGGTCTTCTGGGTTCCCTGAGCTTCTGTGGTGTCACAGTGGAGCCAGAGTTTCCACTAGTTCACACAGCATCACAAAGGATCTCCTTGGTTCCCACAGCTTCTGTGGTGTCACAGAGGAGCCAGGGTTCCATGTAGTTCCACAGCATCATAAAGGGTCACCTGGGTTCCCAGAGCTTCTGTGGTTTCACAGTGGAGTCAGTGACCTCTCAGCTTCCTTTGCCTCACAAAGGGTCTCCTGGGCTCCCTGAGCTTCTGTGGCGTCACATTGGAGCAAGGGACTTGTGTAGTTTAAGAGCAACACAAAGGGTCTCTGGTGTTCCCTGAGCTTCTGTGGTGTAGGAGTGGAGCCACTCTCCCATCAGCTTCCCTTGCGTCACAAGGCATCTCTTGGGTTCCCTCAGCGTCTGTGGTGCCCTAGTGGAACCAGGGTTCCCTTTAGTTTCACAGCATCATAATTGGGTCTCCTGGGTCCCCTGAGCTTCTGTGGTGTCACTGTGGAGCCAGGGTTCCGTGTACTTCCATAGCATGACTAGGGGACACTTCGGTACCCTCAGATTCTGTAGTGTTACATTGGAGTCAGGGTTCCCTGTACTTCCACAGAATCACAAAGGGTGTCCTGGGTTCCCAGAGCCCCTACGGTTTCATTGTGGAGGCAGGTTTCCATCACGTTTCACAGTGTCACAGTAGGGTCACCTGTGTTACTTGAGGTTCTGTGGTGTCAAAGTGGAGTAGGGTTCAGTGTAGTTCCACAGCATGACCAAGGGTCTCAAGGGTTTCCTGAGCTTCTGTGGTGTTACAGTGAAGCCAGTGTTTCGTCAGGTTCCATAGCATGACAAAGTGTCTCCTTGGTTCCCTGAACTTCTGTGGCGTTACAGAGGAGCCAGGGTTCCGTGTAGTTCCATAGCATCCCGAGGGGAAGCCTGGGCTCCCTGAGCTTCTGTGATGTAACTGTGGAGCCTGCCTAACCTGTAGTTCCACATCATCACAAGGGGTCTCCTGGGTTCCCTGAGCTTCTGTGGTGTCATAGTGGCGCCAATGTTCCCTGTAGTTCATCAGCATCACAAAGAATCTCCTGGGTTCCCTGAGCTTCTCTTGTGTCACAGTGGAGCCAGGGTTCCATCAGCCTCCACAGCTTAACAATGGGTCCCCGAAGTCGCCAAAGCTTCTGTCGTTTCACCATGGAGCCATGTCTCTGTCAGGTCACATAGCATGTCCATTGGTCTCCTGGATTCCCTTAGGTTCTGAGGTATAACTGTAGAGCCAGGGTCCCAAGTAGTTCAAAGAAATCACAGAGTGTCTTCTGGGTTCACAGAGGTTCTGTGGTGTCACATGGAGCCACTCTCCCATCAGATTCCCTTGACTTACAAAGCATCTCCTGGGTTCCATGGGATTCTGTGGTGACATAGTGGAGCCAGGGTTCTGTGTAGTTCCACAGCATCACAATAGGGTCTCTTGTGTTCCCTGAGCTTCTCTGCTGTCACAGTGGATCCAGGGTTCTGTGATTTCCAGCACCTCAGAAAGGATCTCCTGGGTTCCCTGAGCTGCTGTGCTGTCACAGCTGAGCCAGGGTTCCCTCTAGTTCTCTAGAATCACATAGGGTATCCAGGATTCCTTGAGCTTATCTGGTGTCACAATGGAGTCAGGGTTTTGCGTAGTTCCACAGCATCAGAAAGGGTAACCTGTGTTCCCTGAGCTTCTTTGATCTCACAGTGGAGCCAGGTTTCTATGCAGTTCCACAGCATCCCAAAGGGTCTCTTGTGTTCCGTGAGCTTCTGTGGTGTCACAGTAGAGCCAGGGTTCCCTCTAGTTCTGTAGTGTCACAAAGGGTCTCCTGGGTTCCCTGAGGGTCTGTGCTGTCACACTGAAGTTAGGGTTTGGCATAGTTCCACAGCATCACGAAGGGTCTCCTGGGTACCCTGAGGTTCTGTGGTTTATAATAGAGCTAGGGTTCTGTCAGGCTCCATAGCGTCACAATGCGTTGTTGGAGTTTCCTGAGCTTCTGTGGTTTTAGAGTGGAGCCAGGGTTCCGTCACGTTTCACAGCCTCACAAAGGATATCCTGGTTTCCCCTGAGCTTCTGTGGTTTCACAGTGGAGCCAGGGTACCCTGTAGTTCCACCAAATCACAAAGGGTCTCCTGGGTTGCCTGAGCTCTTGTGGTGTCACAGTAAAGCCAGTGTCTCCTCAAAGATCCTTTGTGTCACAAGGATTAACCTGAGTTCCCTGAGCTTCTTTGCTGTCACTGTGGAGCCAGGATTCTGTGTAGTTCCACAGCATCACATTAGGGTCTCTTGGGTTCCCTGAGCTTCTCTGGTGTCATAGTGGAGCCAGGGTCCCAGGTAGTTCAAAAGAATCACAGAGGGTCTTCAGGTTTCCTTGAGGTTCTGTGGCGTAAAAGTGGAGCCACTCTCCCATCAGCTTCCCTTGACTCACAAAGCTCCTCCTGGGTTCCCTGAGATTCTGTGGGGACATCGTAGATCCAGGGTTCCTTGAAGTTCCACAGCATCACAATAGGGTCACCTGGGGTCCCTGAGCTTCAGTGGTGTCACAGTGGATTTTGTGTTCTATGTAATTCTGCAGCATCATAAAGGATCTATTGGGTCCCCTGAGCTTCTCTAGTGTAACATTTGAGTCAGGGCTCGGCATAGTTCCAGAGCATCACAAAGGGTCTCATGGGTTCCCTGAGCTTCTCCAGTGTCAAGGTGGAGCCATGGTTCCATGTAGTTGCACAGCACTACAAGGGATCTCCCGGGTTCCCAGAGTGTCTGTGGTTTTAGAGTGGAGCCATGGTTTCGACAGGTTCCATAGCATCACAAAGGGTCTCCTTGGTTCCCTGAGCTTGTGTGGTGTCAAAGTGGAGCCATTGTTCCGTGTAGTTCCACAGCATTACAAAGGGTCTCCTGGGTTCCCAGAGTCTCTGTGGTTTTAGAGTGGAGCCAGGGTTTCATCAGGTTCCATAGCATCACAAAGTGTCTCCTGGGTTTCCTGAGCTTTCTTGGTGTCACAGTGGAGCCACAGTTCCGTGTAGTTCAACAACATCACAAAGCGTTTCCTAGGTTCCCTGAGGAGCTTCTGTGGTATTACAGTTGAGTCAAGGTTCCGGCAGGTAAAACAGCATCACAAATAGTCTCCAGGGTTACCTGAGCTTCTCTGCTGTCACAGTGGAGCCAGTGTCTCATTAGCTTGCCTTGTGTCACAAAGGGTCCCCTGGTTTCCCTGAGCTTCTGTGGTGTCACTTTGGAGCCAAGGTTCCATGTAGTTCTAAAGCATCAAAAAGGATCTGATGGATTCCCAGTGCTTCTGTTGTGTCACAATGGAGCCGGGGTTCCCTGTAGTTCCAGGCCATCACAAAGGATGTCCTGGCTTCCCTGAGCTTCTGTGGTGTCACAGGGCAGAAGAGGTTCCATGTAATTACACAGCATAACAAAGGATCTACTGGGTTTCCTGAGCTTCTGTGGTGTCGCAGTGGAGCCAGGGTTCCCTGTAGGTCCATAGCATCTCTAGGGGACTCCAGGGCTCCCTGAGCTTTTGTGGTGTCACATTGGAGCCATGGTTCATTCTAGTTCTATAGCATCACAAAGGGTCTCCAGGATTCCCTGAGCTTCTCTGTTGTTACGTTGGAGTCAGGGTTCAGCAGAGTTACAAAGGCTTGCCTGGGTCCCCTGAGCTTCTTTGGTTTCACTTTGGACCCACGGTTCTGTCAGGTACCATTGCGTCACAAAGAGTATCCTGGTTTCCCTGAGATTCTGTGGTGTCACAGTGGAGCCAGGGTTCCGTCAGGCTCCATAGCATCACAAAGCATCTCCTGGGTTCCCATAGGTTCCTTGGTATCACAGCGGAGCCAGGGTTCCGCATAGTTCCACACCATCACACAGGGTCTTCTAGATTCCCTGAGCTTCTGTGGTATCACAGTCGAGCCAAGGTTCTGGCAGGTAAAACAGCATCACAAATGGTCTCCTGGGTTACCTGATCTCTGCTGTCACAGTGGAGCCAGTGTCCCATCTGCTTCCCTTGCCTCACAAAGGGTCCCCTGGTTTCCCTGAGCTTCTGCAGTGTCACAGAAGAGCCAGGGTCCCATATAGTTCCAGAGCGCAACAAAGGGTCTCCAGAGTTTGCTGAGGTTCTGTGGTGTCACAATGGAGCCAGATTTCCCTGTAGTTCCAGGCCATCAGAAAGGATGTTCTGCCTTCCCTGAGCGTCTGTGGTGTTACAGCACAGGCAGAGTCTCATAAGCTTCCCTTGCATCACAAAGGGTCTCCTGGATTCCTGAGCTTCTGTGGTGTTACAGTGGAGCCAGGGTTCCATGTAGTTCTAGACCATCACAAAGGGTTTTCTTGGTTCCCTGAGCTTCTGTGGTGTCACAGTGCAGCCAAGGTTCCATGTAATTACACAGCATCAAAAGTGTCTCCTGGGGTCCTTGAGTCTCTGTGGTGTCACAGCGGAGCCAGGGTTCCGTGTAGTTCATCAGCATCACAAAGGGTCTCCTGGGTTCCCAGAGCTTCTGTGGTGACACAGTTGAGCCATGTTTCTATGTAGTTCCACAGCATCACAATATGTCTTCTGGGTTTCCCGAGCTTTTGTGGTGTCACAATGGGGCCAGGGCTCCCTCTAGTGCCATTGCATCACAAAGGGTCTCTAGGACTACCTGATCTTCTCTGGTGTCACATTGGAGTGAGGGTTTGGTGTAGTTCCATAGCATCACAAAGGGTCTCCTGGGGTTCCAGAGCTTCTGTGGTGTCACCGTGGAGCCAGGGTTTTGTCAGGTTCTACAGTATCACAATGGGTCCCCTGGTTTACCAGAGCATCTGTGGTTTCAGAGTAGACCCATGGTTCCGGTAAGTTCCATAGCATCACAAAGGGTTTTCTGGGTTCCCTTAGCTTCTCTGATGTCCCAGTGGAGCCAGGGTTTCCTGTAGTTCCATAGCATCTCTAGGGGACTCATGGTTTCCTTGAGCTTCTGTGGTGTCACATTGGAGCCATGGTTCATTCTAGTTCCATAGCATCAGAAAGGGTCTCCAGTATTCCCTGAGCTTCTCTGGTGTCACATTGGAGTCAGGTTTCGGTGTAGTTACACAGCATCACAAAGCGTAGCCTGGGTTACCTGAGCTTCTGTGGTGTCACAGTGGAGCCGGGATTCCCTATAGTTCCAGGACATCATAAAGGATGTCCTGGCTTCTTTGAGATTCTTTTGTGTCACAGTGAAGCCAAGGTTCCGTGAAATTACATGGCATCACAAAGCGTCCCCTTGGTTCCCTGAGTCTCCGTGGTTTCACAGTGGAGGCAGTGTTCCATGCAGTTCCATGGAATCACAATGAGTCTCCTGGGTTCCCTGAGCTTTCATTGTTTCATAGTAGAGCCAGGGTTCCGTGTATTTCAACAGCATCACAAAGGGTCTCCTGGGCATCCCAGAGTCTCTGTGGTGTCACAGTGAAGCCAGGGCTCCCTGTAGTTCCAGAGCATCAATAAAGGATCTACTGGATTTCTTCACCTTCTGTGGAGTCACAGTGGAGCCAGGGTTCCGTGTAGTTCCACAGCATCACAAAGGGTCTCCTGGGTTCCCTGAGCTTCTGCGGTGTCACAGTTGAGCCACGTTCGCCTCAGCTTCTCTTGCCTAACAAAGGGTCTCCTGCGTTCCCTGAGCTATAATTTGGTGGGCTCATTTTTCCCGGCTTTCACAGATGCTTCTAGGATCCAGCTCTGGCACAGGCTTGCCATGGGCTCACGGCTTCCTTTGGGAATGGCTCTGCTCCAGGGTGGCATGCTGCAGGGGATGAAGGTATGTTTTGTGCCCATTAATGGCATGCAGGTGGACAAGAAAGCCTGATCAAGTCCCTCCCCCAGCCCATGTCCAGCTGTCTCATCAGGGAGGCAGGACATCAAGGAGCCCCAGCCCTGCTCCTTATCCTGGCTGGGCAAGCAGCTGCTGGGACACAGGTGCATACTGATGCCCCCACCTGCCACCCCACTGGTGGACAAGATTTGAGGTACTTTGAAGCTATGTTGGGGCCAAATTTGGCCAGTTCAGAGCGGGCAAAGGGACAATTTGAGAGGCTTTCTGGGCTGTCCCTCTTTTGCCCCCCCACCGCAATTCTCCCCCCTCTATTGGTATTCCCTGCCCCCCCCCCCACCAGTCCCATCTGTGCCCCCAAAACCCCCCGTGGAGGTGGAGGGACCCCACTGTGTGCCGTTCGGGCTTTATGGGAAGGATGGCCACCCTTCCCCAACCACATGGAATTCTGGCTTTACTGTGACACCACAGACGTTCATGCAACCCAGGAGACCCTTTGGGATGCTATGGAACCTGACAAAACCCTGGCTCCATTGCGACCCCACAGAAGCTCAGGGAGCCCTGGACACTGTGGGGACGCTAGGGAAGCTAACAGAACCCTGGGGACCACTGTGACACTATGAACCCAGTGCAATTGAGGGGCCATAGTGACACTGTTGGGCCTTTTGGAGGCCACAAGACCTTGGTGGGAACCCACTGTAGCGGGTTGACTTCATTAACTGGGCAAAACCACCAATTTTGTGTAGTGGTTTAAGGGTTAACTGTGGGCACTAGCCCTCCCCCCGATGTCCTTGCAGTGAGATAAGCCATTAGGAGGAAAGCAAAGCAGGCACACAACTTGAAAGAAAGAAAAAAAAGTTCAATGTTGGAGTCAGGGAGTGTGGGGCTTCGGATGGTCGGGACAAACGGGAGACAGGAGATCTCTGGAGCTGGTCTTAGAGCATGAGATTTATTGATGAAGGCGTGGGTGTAAAGGGGACCTGCTAGGAGCTGCCAGACGCAGCTCAAAGCAGGTCAGAGAAGCAGTGAAGAGATGCAGGGGTGCAGAAGTGGTGTAAGAAGAAAAGGGGCAAGAGAGTAAAAGCAAGAGCAAGAGAGCAAGAGAGCAATGCAAGAGGGCAAGGCAAGCGGGCAAGAGAGCGAGTTCCCATTTGCAGCACAATAAATCATCTTTTGTGCTGAATATTCTAATTTCTATTAACCAATCTAGAACAAGCTACAAATCTTACAACATTTACATACAGCCTATAGGAATCATTGTATTACCATATGGGGTTACATTTTAAACTCCAAAAACTAAACGTTTTGGACCCTCTGCTAAGCTGGGAGGGTCTGCTCTGACCCTTGGACCTTTCTGCAAGCAGAGGGCATTGTTTAATCAAAGGGGATCATCTTCAGCCAGCCACACCATTGTTTTCCAGTTGTTCAGTAACTGGGGTTGGGTAACTCAAAGCTTGTCTTCATTTCAATCTCGCTTATAGTTTTCATATTCTCAGCATCTTTAGCCAGGCAGTCACATTTATGAGCCTGTTCTCTCACAATTCCTCCTTTCTGTTGAACATCGAAGACATTAGATACAGTCTTACTTGTCAATTTTTGCACACACTGGAGTATACAAGATATTGCTACTAAAACTACAATTATTACTATTATAATAATTAAGCCTATTTTACAGAGTTCCTTTAGCCAAGGTGCAAAGCTCCAACCATCAACCAGACTGTCTAGCCAGGATGGGTCATCTGTTGTAATTTGGTTAGCTAAATCTCTTAGGTTTTGCAGCTGTTTATGAATGGAAACAGAATGATCCGATAAATTCATACAACATAATCCTTCAAAATCTTCACAGCCATGTCCATGTGCCAATAAAAGATAATCAACAGCAGCTCTATTTTGTAATGTGGCATGTCTGACTGCTTCCTCATCTGTCAGCAAATCACTGATCATTGTAGAGGTGGCATTAACTTCTTTGCTGAGCCAACACCCCAGCTTGTTCAGCTGTTTTAATGCAATTGAAGAACTTAACTGGGGTAAAAAAATGCTTGCAACAATTGATTTTCCAGAGTTCCAAGGGTGAAAGTCACTGTCACAGTTGCCCTCATACTCATGTCCCCAGGAGAATCTAATCCTTCTATTTTTCTTTTTGATTACCTCTTTGACACTGGGAGCAATTATTGTAAGTTGTCCCATGGCACAAGGACCACCATTTATTTTAGAGGGTATACCTTGCCATGCTCTGTCTCCACAGATGAACCAAATTCCTTTAGGAAATCGGATAGGAAGCTTGTTAAAAATATCGGCGTAAGGTTCGTCATATATAATACGCTTAGTTTGATTGCACCAAGAAGTCACATTGCTATAAGCTGGATGATAGGGGGTAACATCTAACTCAGGGCCGTCTTCTCCCATGAAACGAAAGAAGTAGCAGGTGCCCATGGTTAGCGAACCTAGGATTTCTAGTTCTTGAAGGTCAGATTTATCAACTTTAGAATCATCAATGTAAGTTTGGTGTCTATCAGTGGGAGTAGGAGACACATGGTGATCGTCATATGGCCAATATTTTTCAAGAGTAACATTATCAAAACCTTTTGGAAGAGGTACTCCAACTAAACAGGTTGAAAAAGGTTTGTCAGGGCTTGTGTCAGATAGACAAATGGTATCGGAGCCTGCAGACTTGGCCAAAGCAACCCAGACATTGTCTTTGGTTGACTTACAGGTAAAGCTTCACTACAAAAACTAAAACAAAGGAATAAAAGTAACATGCATTCGCACAAACAATAAAACACCATTCTTTTCTTGAGCTTTTTCTGGCAGATCACTTTCTCCTGATGGTTCTGCCAGCTCAGGTCTGGGTGCTTGCTTCCTGCTTTTCACTTGCGGGGTTACTGGCTGCTGTGGAGGTGTCGGTAGGTTTGGCTGCGTGATATGGCTTCACATTTTTCGCTGGAATCCACTTGAGCCCTTCACCTGTGGAAACATATGCAAATCCCTTCCCCCAGGTTACAAGATTATATGGTCCTTCTATTTGTCCTGATTCTAAATTTTTAATCAAAACTGGGGGGTTCTCTTTCAGTTTTGCTTTTTTGTTGTTTAAGAAATGTCTGTAAATTGGGGCATCAGGCTCTTATGCAGAGCTATTAAAAAAATTGTAAACATACAAAGCTTTATTTAACCTCCTTTGAGGTGTAGCCTGGGCTTCTCCCCCTTTCTGTTGATCTAAAATGTGTTTCAAAGTCTGATGTGTTCTTCCTATGATTCCTTGACTTATGGGAGAGTAGGGTATGCCAAATGTATGGCGAACACCCCAGTCATTTAAGAATGTAGCTAATTCTTGTGAGGCATATGAAGGACTATTATCAGTTTTAATTTCTTGGGGGATGCCCAGATAGCAAAAGGCTTGTGAAAAATGCTAGCAAACATGCTTAGCTGTTTCTCCCGTATGTACAGAAGCAAAAACTGCATTTGAGAACGTATCAACAGATACATGGATATTTTTAAGTTTTCCAAAAGAGGGATATTTAGTAACATCTGTTCGCCATTTTTGCAAGCTTTCCAACCCTCGTGGGTTGGTAGCTCCTGAGGAAGGAAGAGGCTAAACAAGCTGACAGTCTGGGCAAGCTCGTACAATGTTTCGTGCTTGCTCTAAGGTAATGTGAAAATCTCGTTTGATTGCCTGTGCATTTTGATGAAAAAATGCATGGCTCAATTTGGCTTGTTCCATAGTGTTAGGTAAAGTGGTTGCAGCAAGCACCGAAGTAGAGTTTTCAATGCTTGCTGCAACCTCTTCATCAGGTGCTGCTGATGCCAATGCATCAGCTCGTGCATTTCCTTCTGCCATAAATCCTGGAAGACCAGAATGAGCTCTAATATGGGAAACCAAATAAGGGTTAGTTCTGTGTGATAAAATTTGGTAGAGACGTGAGCCAAAGACACAATTTGTCATTGTTCACGTCCTTTAGAACAGATCCTTCAATGCTTTTAATAATATTAGCCACGTATGCCAAATCAGTGATTAGGTTGAAAGGCTCTGGAAAGAGCTGGAAAACTCTCATTACCGCTGCCAATTCAATTACTTGAAGTGAGCCTTCAATTTTTTGAACATCTTGTTCCCAGACTTTAGTATTTTTATTTTGCCATGTGACCACTGAATTTTGCGTTCGCCCTGACCCATCAGTGAAGACAGTGACTGTATCTAAAGGCTCTTCACTGATCATGGGTTTTTCTTTGTAGCATAATTTAGCTTTGATCATTTTGTGTGCTGGATAATGAATAGAGCAAACGCCTGGAAAATCAAGCAAGGCATACAGCAAGTCCTCTGATTTTTGCATTGCCCAATCAAAATAATTTTTGATCATGGGCAAATAGATAACTGTGAATTCACAACCTGCTATTGAAAGAAGCCTTGCTCTGCCTTTTATGATGATTTGAGACATCATTTCTAAAGGTGTGAGGATTGTCTTTGGCGACCTGTAAGAAAGAAAAACCCATTCAGTTATTAACAGTGGATCATTTTTAGAGGAATCCCATTGAAAAATGAGACCGCACAGTCTCAGCTTTTCTCCTAATACTGCAAGGAAGAAAGGTTTATCGTGCATACAGCGATGTGCCTGTCTGTTTTGCAGGGCATCTGTAATTTTTTCTAGGGCCTCACAGGCTTCAGGAGTGAGAGATCTGGGAGATTTAATGTCATTGTCTCCTCTCAACAAGTGAAAGAGTGGAGCAAGTTCATCAGCAGTGATTCCTAACACAGGCCTAACCCAATTAATCTCTCCCAAAAGCTGTTGCAAGTCATGCAGAGTGCGAATCTCAGTTCGGATTTGTATTTTTTGAGGCACAATAGACTGTTCTGTTAGTCTCCAACCTAAATACTTCCAGGGGGCAGTTTCTTGAATTTTTGATTCAGAGATCACTAGTCCAGCTTTTTTGATTTCAGCAACAACACTGTCACGGGTTTCTTCCATTTGTTTTTGTGTTGGTGCTGCGATGAGCAGATCGTCCATGTAGTGGAGAATAATTGATTGCTGGAACTGCTTGCGGACTGGAGATAATGCGCAGGCTACAAAATACTGGCAGATAGTCGGCGAATTTTTCATGCCTTGTGGCAAAACAAGCCAATGATACCTTTGAAGTGGTTCCTGCAGGTTTGTACTTGGAACGGAGAAGGCAAAACAAGGAGCATCATCTGGATGCAGTGGGATGTTGAAGAAACAGTCTTTTAGATCAATAATCACAAGTGGCCAGTCTCTTGGGATCATGGAAAGGTTGGGCAGGCCAGGTTGGAGAGGGCCCATGTCCTCAATTACTTTGTTAATCTTTCTAAAATCATGTAACAATCTCCAGGTGTCAGAGGACTTCTTATGGATCACAAACACAGGTGAGTTCCAAGGACTGTTAGTAGGTTTAATGTGGCCTTTCTCTAGTTGCTCAGCTACTAATTTTTTGAGGGCACTCAGCTTATTATTGGGTAGGGGCCACTGGTCGATCCAGATACAGGTGTCAGTTTTCCAGGTCAGTTTTAAGGTGCTGAGTGCCTCAGTGACCCCTACGAAAAACCCAGTTCAATTTTGGCTCCCCATTGAGAGAGCAGATCTCTTCCCCACACTGTGATAGGTTTCTGCACTACATAGGGACGGATAAATGGTTTTTTCCCTTGCGGTCCTGTAATACTGATTACCAATTCGCTTTGCAAGCACGGGGTGACACCTCTGATGCCTGTGAGAGTGCCTGAGGGAGTTAGCAATTTCCAATTTATTGGCCAACGATGATAAGAGATCACCGAGACATCTGCACCTGTATCAATCATTCCCGTGATATGAACTTGAACCCCACCATTTGCCAGTTCACAAGTTAGCAGAGGTCGTTGTTGACTTATTTGTTGAACCCATAGAATTTCAGGGTTTTCAGGAGCAGCTGGAAAACTGCGTGGTGGTGTTTGATCTGCGGTCCCCAGAGGTAGTGCTATAGCAATAGCTATAGGGGTTTTAGGTGGAATATGCAGTGGGGGATAGCTGGCCTTGGCTAGTACTAGCAATTCTTCATTGCAGTTAACAGACATTACACAAGGCAAAACAAGCAGTCCCAGAATACCATTCCTTTCCTTACCAACAACTAAAAAGTCTGGTCTACTTTGCAAAGTTCCAGTAATCCCTGTTGAGATATAGTCATAGCCATTATCTTTTAAAAAGGTTGTTGGCTTGGAGGATGCCAAAGTGCACCAGGACCCCGGGGGTAGCAGCCCTGGGGCATCACTTGGGATTCTGCTGATGACGAAGCGAAGTGCTTCTGAGTTGGGGTATTCATAAATTTTACCTCGGGTGTCTGGGGTGTCACTATTTGTTTCATCACACGATGACATGTGCTCATTGAGAAGTTTTTTGGACTGTATCTTTCACTTGCATCATGTCTGGATTGGCACTGCCAGGCAAAATGCTTTCCCTTCCTGCAGATGGGACAGCGATCTGGTGCTTGTGCTTCCCTTTTGACTTTCGGGTAGTTTCTTATGATATGGTTAGGCTTTTTATAGAATTAGCCAGGTCCTGATGTAACAGCTGTTTGCATGACAGCTATAGAGTTGTTTTGCTGCTGGGAGTTTAGGTGCAAGGCAGCTAAGATTTCAGTAAGTTTTTGGTCTCGTGCTTCTGCGTGTGCTGTTTGAGCTGTAATAGCTCTTTCAATTTTTTCTCCTAGAGCTTTCCCAAGTTCATTTGCCTGGATAGTTGCTACCTGCTGTGGGCTCCCAATTTGGTTACAGGCATCAATCATTTCAGGCACCTTAGGCCTTTCTTTTCCCAGGGCTTTGACAACCCTTTTACATTCTGCATTAGCATTATTTTCAGTAATGTCCCGTATCATTATTGGTCTGGCTATATCATCGCTGCATTGTCTTTCTGCTGCTTGAATTACCCGGTCCACAAGTGTGGTAAACGGCTCAGACAACTCTTGGCTAATCAGGTTATAGGCTTTTTCAAAGCTTCCTGCAGGTTGAATTTGCAGAAAGGCTCTGCGAGCCATCTTTTTAATGTCATCTAAAGCTATCTTAGGTAGATTAAGTTGGTTATCATTTTGTTCATCAGAAGGATCGCCAGCTAACTTAGATATGGTAAGGGTACAGAGGTCTGCATCAGTACTTTGTCTAATTGCTTACCGGCTAATACCCCAGTAAGCAATCTTTTCCATTTAAGTTCCCATAACATGTATTGTGAATCTGTGATAATTACACTAGCAAGGTTTTTACAGTCATTTGGTGTGAGTGTGTGTGCTTCTAGGGTGCTTTTCAGCAGTTGCTTGAAATATGGGGAGCAAATACCACTGTCTTTTATTGCTTTTCGCAGCTCCTTTATCGCATGCGTGGGGATAGCTACCCATGTTCTGGGCCCCCCAGCCTGTTGGCTGAATATCACAGGCATAGCTAGAGGGTCCAGACTTTCCTCTTTGCAGATCTGGCGTCTGACTTCATGCCAGTCAGTTAATTGAAAATAATGGGAATACTTTTGGGGGTCTTCTGTATTTGTTGAAGCAGGTGTCATGTTGTAGTTTCCCCCTCCTTGTTGTACGGGAGGCACGGAAGGCGGAAACGCGGCTGGGTGTTCGGATGGCCACGGCTGTGTCGCGCAGGTGCTTGGCTCAGCCGCGGGAAGCGGCGGGGAGGGCTGTGAGGGGGCTGGAGGCAGCTGTGGGTAAGCCAGGACTGCGGTCGGTGGCTGTGTCAGGTGATGTAGAGGCGCTGTGACGATTGGAGGAGCCGGCGCGGAGTGAGACGGCTGGATTGGAGGTTGCAGCCATTGCGCATGTGTGTATTGCAACATCACGGTTGCATGGCGAGGCACGATGGCAGCTGGCTGGGTGGCGGGAGGGTCGCGGGGTGCAGAGGGTGGCGGAGCTGTGAAAACGGGAGCCGGGGTTGCTGCTGCGGCTGTAGAAGGGAACAATGAGGCATCGGGGTTTACAGGAGGCGGCGGAGCTGTGCCATATATTCGCTGGGAAGCAGGAGGTTGCGAAAGAGACGGCGCAGCCATGCTTGAATTCGCGGCGGCGGGCGGCAGCGGTGGCGGCGGTGCGTTCCCATCAGCGGGAGATGGGGTCGGGGTGGCAGAAGGCGGGAGGAACGGCGTGAAGGCAGCAGGAGTCTGCTGCGGGGGGGCCCTTGGCAAGCAGCGGGCTAGTAGGTGGTTGGACTGCGGCATGCAGCCGTTGGGAGCTCGGAGGCTGGGGTGGGGCGGTCGCTGGCTCTGCCTGCGGGAGCGGTGCCGGCGCAGTGGTGCCAGAGGATCGGGCTGGAGCGGCGGTGGGCATGGGAGAGGCTGCAGTCGTGCGTGCAGACAGCGGTCTGCCAGCTCGGGGGGGTTTGGGTGGCTGGGATGCTCTGTTTCCTAGCGCAAGCGGCGCTGTGTCAGGACCAGGGTGTAGCACTGGATTGTTACGGCAGAGGGGCTGGGAAGACGCAGCAGCTACAGATGCAGGCGGAGCGCTGATCATCGCCGGCGGTGTGTCAGCGGCGGCTACGAGGCCAGTCGCCCCTGCAGGTAGCAGCGGAAGAGCAGCTGTTCCAGCTGGGGTGCGGGGGGAGGGGAGCAGTCACTCCTGCGGGGTCGGGGATGAGTGTTGCCCTGGTTTTCACAGTGTTCCATGTTTTTACTTTTGTAGTAGAAGTTCTCATGCTCTTTCTATGAACATAGCTCTTGTTTTCTAACTGGCTAAGGATGTTTACTGAACTTTTACATTGTTGATCATTCCTTTCTCCAAGGCGGAGAAAGGTGATAGACTGTGTTCCTATCCTGTAAAATGCTAGAGGTGTTAACCTCATCCACCAATGCATGATTGTTTTAGAAGAGGTATAAAAGTGTGATAATAAAGGTGGGCAGAGCCCTTTTTGCTCTGTCTTGGTGGTCCTGACCTGCTGCCTACCTGCTGTTTGAATCTGCGTGTTCGTGTCCGACACTGCGACATCTGGTGGACCGTACGGGGAACTGCAGGTATAGGTAAAGTAGGCAGGTAAAAATTTTTTAGAAAATATGGGCATCTCTAGGGAGATATCCTTTTATGACTCCCTGGCATTAGGGGTTCTCACTAAGTATTTAGAAGACGAGAATGTGGATATTCGCATCACAAAGTTACAAAATTTATATTTTTGGGCCAGGGATAATGGGTTTTTCCCAGTCGGCTCTCGTATCATTGACAAATCCAAATGGCTGTCAGTTGGTGAAGCCTTGCGTTCTGTTTTCGCAGAAACTTATGACAGGGATGTGGTTAAGCTACTATTGTCCTGGGCACGGGTGAATGCTGCTGTTCAAGTCCAGAAGAGTTCTTCAGGCGGCATTACCCCTGTCACTTCGCTCGGAGATTTCTCTGAGCCATCCGAGTTAGAGCGGGACAGAGAATTCAGCAGGCAGACAGCGTCTGAGCTCACCCTCCCGCTGCAGCCCACGGAGACAGGGGATGGGCCCCCCCCGGAGAGAGCTCGGCCCGCTGGCCGGCTGGCCGCGGAGGATAGCCCGGCTCCCGGGGAAGTGTCGGCCCCCCCGAGCTCCGGGGAGCGGGAGGCGCCGGCCTCCCCTCCCCCCGCGCAGCGGCGGCGGCGCGGCGTGAGGCCCCCGGTCCCCTGCGCCTCCCTGGGTCTGGCTGGGGAGGGCAAATCCCGGGTGCGTGCCGTGGTGACTGCAGAATGCCCCTGTTGTGGAGTCTACACGAGATACCCCCCTGGAGCAGCGGGGGTGCGGATAGAGCTGGCCCCTGCTGGGGGAGCCGTCGCCCCCTCCCCGGGGCCGGCCAGTCCGTCTCCGGGCAGCGGGGGGGCCGCCCTTCCCCCCGGGCCGGCGCGGTCTGCGCGCGGTCTCTGCGCTGCCGGCGGGACCCTGCTGGGCGCAGTTTCATCCCCCCCCGGTCTGAGCGGATCGCGCGGGCGCACCCGGTGCCCACGGTGTCTTTGGTTGCACAGCGGGACGGCGCCGCGGAGCCGCAGAAGCGGCAGCTCCAGGCGGCCTGGCCCCTCCCCGTGCAGGAGTGGGGGGAGCGCCCGCGAGCCCTGGTCCGTGCTGCGGCTGCAGCCGGAGAGGCGGGGGCCACGGGGGTTTCGTATTGTGATCTCTCCGATAACGCCAGCTCAGTCTCATCGGTTTTGTCCGTGAGATGTTCTAAACGTGCCAGAACCGCAAAGGCTGCTAATCCTGATGTGTTTGTTTTTAGTGCAGGCGGAGAAGCGGCAGGCGAGCCGCGATCCTCCCGGGACCGTGGGTCTCAGCTGGGCAAGTCTGCTTCTAGCAGCCTTTGGAATATTCCCCAGTGTAAAGCGATGGTTTGCCCTCGTGATAAGGCGAGGTTCTGGGGTGATGTGAAAGCAAAAACTGAGGCACTGCCTGGTGGTCCTCCTGTGCTGCAGGGCAGGCAGTGGGAGCAGGCTAGCAGGAAACCAGGAAGGCAGGTGCGGAAAGGCACGGCTGCCTCGTGTTTCTGCTTTCGCTGTGGGGGGCCCAATCATATTGCCAGGCATTGTAAAGCTGCAGTTTCTGTTACTGGTCGGCCTCGTCTGCGTAGCAGAAACGGTCATCTTAGACGCTTGCAGAGTGCACAAGGTCCCCCTGAATGCTTTTGGTCCCTTGGGCGGTGGCCTGAATGTTTTCCTCCTGGGCAGGTCTGGTGCCACCGTTCAGGATATCATAGTGCATCAGTGACTCATTGATGCAGATTACACGGGACGCATTTATGCTATGGTTTCCACACCCACCCCCCCGGTTACAATTCCTGAAAAGACTTGCATTGCTCAACTTGTTCCTTTTAAGTCCTCTGTTCCCAGGACAGAATTGAGGTCACGAGAAGATAGCTGCTTTGGTTCCACTGGGCCGTCTCAGGTTAATTGGACTGCTGTCTTGACTGGAAAACATCCTGAGATGCGGTGCACCCTGTCCATCACTGCAGCTACGCCGCCAGAGATCTCTCTCCGTGGGCTTCTCGACAGTGCTGCGGGACGAAGCGCTGCTACATGAGCCAGAAGCCTGTGGTGATGACGAACTCAGAGGGACAGACGGCCGTGATTAGGCCTTACGTTACTGAGACTGTTACAAACCTGTGGGGGAGGGATGTTCTGGCTGCATGGGGGGTGCGCATTGGGTCGGATTTTACTAGGTGCCACTGCGGTGAAAGGCGCAGTGTCTTACGCCTCCTATATTGTTTTCACAGTGCCAGCAATTAACAATGCTGGACCCGCACAGTGATATCAATGGAGGACGCTTCCCCAGGGGATGCGGAATTCACCGGCCATATGCCAAATGTATGTGGCCAGAGCCTTGTCTGGAGTTCGCAGGCAGTTTCCTGATGCTCAGTTTTATCACTATATGGATGACATATTGGTGGCTGTGTCCACCCAGGATGAGCTGCTCAGGATCCAGCCTCAGTTGCTCGATGCTCTGCATTCGCATGGGCTGCAGGTGGCTCCAGAAAAGGTTCAGCAACAACCTCCTTGGAAGTATTTGGGGGTCAAAATTTTGGAACGTACAGTTCAGCATCAAGAGGTGCAGTTCGTGCAATCAGTGAAGACACTGAATGATGCCCAGAAATCGGTGGGTGTCATTGCTTGGTTACGTCCGTATTTGGGACTGACCACGGCACAGTTGTCTTCTTTATTTGACTTATTGAAGGGAGACTCTGACTTGAAATCACCTCGCACTTTGACCCCGGAGGCACGTCAGGTGCTGGAGGAGGTGCAGCGAGCTGTTTCTGCTCGACAGGTTTATCGCATTGATCCCTCCGTTGATGTCACTGTTTTCATTACCATCCCAGATTTGCATCCCACAGGTATCATTGGCCAATGGAGTGACGATGGTCCGATCCTTTGCACGTCCTGGAATGGGTCTTCTTGCCCCATCAGCCGCAGAAGACGGCAACTGCATTGTTTGAGCTGATCGCTCGCTTGATAGTCAAATGCCGGCAACGGTGTTTGCAATTGATGGGTGCAGACCCCACACAGATTGTACTACCGGTACAGCGGGAAGACTTTGACTGGAGCTTTGCGAACAGCGTTTCGCTGCAAAGTGCTCTAGAGAATTTTTCAGGGCAGATTGCGTATCATCTGCTTAGCCACAAGTTGCTGCAAGTGGCGAAACACACAGAGATTTCTCTGAGACCCAAACACAGTCAGGAGCCTGTGCACGGACCCACTGTCTTTACTGATGGTTCAGGCAGAACCGGGAAGGCCATTGTTACTTGGAGGGATGGATCTGAGTGGCAGGTTCTGGAAGGTCATGAGGTTGGTTCAGCCCAGTTGGTTGAACTGAGGGCTGCTTGACCAGAATGAAAGTGATCAAGTGGGTGGAACATCAAGTGCTGGCTCAGATGCGGACGATGTGGGTGATCACTCCGATGGTCCTTCCACAAGCAGAAATTGAACATTGTTAATTTTTCTTTTTTTCTTTTTCTATTTTAAAGGTAAAAAGGGTGAGATGTCGCCCTGGTTTTCACAGTGTTCCATGTTTTTACTTTTGTAGTAGAAGTTCTCATGCTCTTTCTATAAACATAGCTCTTGTTTTCTAACCGGCTAAGGATGTTTACTGAACTTTTAGATTGTTGTTCATACCTTTCTCCAAGGCAGAGAAAGGTGATAGACTGTGTTCCTATCCTGTAAAATGCTAGAGGTGTTAACCTCATCCACCAATGTATGATTGTTTTAGAAGAGGTATAAAAGTGTGATAATAGAGGTGGGCAGAGCCTTTTTTGCTCTGTCTCAGTGGTCCTGACCTGCTGCCTACCTGCTGTTTGAATCTGCGTGTTCGTGTCCGACACTGCAACAGACGAGGGGCGGGGCCATAGTGGCAGCAGCAGCAGAGGGGCAGGCGGGGGCAGGGACGAGGGGCGGAGCTGCGCTGGAGGCAGCAGTGAGGGAGCCCGCGGGGGCGGGGATGAGGGGCGGAGCCGCGCTGGAGGCAGAAGCGGAAGGGTGGGCAGGGGCGGGGACAGGGGGTGGGGCCGCGCTGACGCAGCGGCACGGGAGTGTGCGAGGGCGGGGGGTGGGGGGCGGGCTAGTAGGGGGGGAGAAGGGCGGAGCCGGGATGGCAGAGGCAGAACCCGGAGCCGAAACCACGGGAGCAGGGATAGCAGGGGCGAGTGGGGCGGTAGGGGCCGGGATGATGGAGGCGGGTATGGAAGGAGCGGCGGGAGATCCTGTGGAGTTCGGTGGGGTGGGTGGGGTTAGCAGAACCGCGGGTGCCGGGGCCACGGGGTCCGACGAGGGGATGGGGGATGGGCCGTGTTGCGAACCCGGGACGGCCAGAGATGAAGTCGCGAAAGGAGCGGGGTTCGGCGTGGGGGGTGCTGCAGGCGGTACCTTTGCAGCAAACAGCTCCACTAGCACTCTGCAGGCTGGCACGAGCAGTGCTGTAGCCAGATCCCGGTGGGAGATATTATTAAAGAGCTTGTTTCCAACTGTGTCCCAGAAATCCGTATTGAAAACAGCAGAGCAGTCTGTGTTTGGGAAATTAGCTAAAGTCCATTCTAAGAGGTCTTTTAGCTCCTGTTTTGGTAAGTTACTTTGAGTGGAGCTTAACAGATGCTTTAGTTGCTTTTAGAGATCTCTGTCATGGGCAGAATGTGTTTGTCCCATTATTAGACCAGTTTGCTCACCTTGGTGCCGCAGAAGCAGGGTCCTCAGAGCTCCGTCGTGGGACAAAACCAGGCTGTCCAGGCGTGCTCAGGACTGTGCATTCAGGTCCCTCAGAGCTCCAGTGTCAGGCGTCGCTTGGCAACGGCTTTCCGTGCTTGGAACCTCGCAGGGGTGCACTCAGAGCTCCAGAATGAGCTGTGTTCAGCAGCGTTCGTCTGTGCTCAGTGCCCGTGGGGTTCCACGGCAGACTTCCTCAAAGAGCTCCGGGCAGCTGCCGCACAGCAGCGGGCGCACGTGCTCGAGGATTACCGGGCGATTTCCTCCGAGAGCTCCAGGAGATCGGTACTTTAGTAGCGTCTCTCCGTGCTCGAGGTGTGCCTTGGCAGAATTATAGAGCTCCGGCAGTTACGCTGCTTAGCAACAGTATGCCGTGCTCGCGACACCGTTCAGGTGACTATAACTGGTTAGTTAGTTACCGTCCGTGTAGAAGTCCCATACAGGTAGAAGAAGCTGGATTGGCCATTCATTCACGTTGGGCGCCAGTTGTTGGAGTCAGGGAGTGTGGGGCTTCGGACGGTCGGGACAAACGGGAGACAGGAGATCTCTGGAGCTGGTCTTAGAGCATGAGATTTATTGATGAAGGCGTGGGTGTAAAGGGGACCTGCTAGGAGCTGCCAGACGCAGCTCAAAGCAGGTCAGAGAAGCAGTGAAGAGATGCAGGGGTGCAGAAGTGGTGTAAGAAGAAAAGGGGCAAGAGAGTAAAAGCAAGAGCAAGAGAGCAAGAGAGCAATGCAAGAGGGCAAGGCAAGCGGGCAAGACAGCGAGTTCCCATTTGCAGCACAATAAATCATCTTTTGTGCTGAATATTCTAATTTCCATTAACCAATCTAGAACAAGCTACAAATCTTACAACATTTACATACAGCCTATAGGAATCATTGTATTACCATATGGGGTTACATTTTAAACTCTAAAAACTACGTTTTGGACCCTCTGCTAAGCTGGGAGGGTCTGCTCTGACCCTTGGACCTTTCTGCAAGCAGAGGGCATTGTTTAATCAAAGGGGATCATCTTCAGCCGGCCACACCATTGTTTTCCAGTTGTTCAGTAACTGGGGTTGGGTAACTCAAAGCTTGTCTTCATTTCAATCTCGCTTATAGTTTTCATATTCTCAGAATCTTTAGCCAGGCAGTCACATTTATGAGCCTGTTCTCTCACAAATCAACACCCAGGTGGTCAAAAGCCACAGGACAAACTTTCAGAGCTTTCCCCATTTTTCCCCTTTCCCAAAATCAGGGTCACAGTCCTAGGAAAAGGGGGAGAAAGGGGTTTTCCCTTTCCTTGCGTGGCTTTCCAAACTGCCACTTTACGCAGATTTGCTTACAATTAAACATTCTCTGCTACAGTGTAACACATCTCTTTTCATGAACCCTTTACAGCCCTTGCGACTGCTAAACCACAGGCCTTTACATGGAGTTTTTTTAAGGATGACTCCTTTTCCCCTTCGGCTTGAACACAAGCCTTCTTTTTTGCCACCAGGCTTTGATCCTGGCCTCGGGACTTCACCCTTTTACAAGCCATTTGGAAAAGAATGCCCATCCCCCCATGTAATATGAATCAAAGACGTAACAGTTTGTAATATTAATAGTTCATACCACAGCAAGGGCAAGGGATTTTTAGGCTTCCTGCGCGAGTCACACACACAGCGCCGCCTGAGCAGCTGCCTCATGTGACCCCACCTTCTCCTTCTCCCTGGCTCTGAAGCCGCCATGATGTAGGGTGTTAACCGGGCTCTATGGTGGAGAGAGCCCTCCCCACTCCTCTCTGCGCTGCCGGGTGCACGATGTGGAGAAAGGGATGTCTTCCTCTTTTTCTGCCGCAATATACGCTGATGGCCCTGGAGGCTCCGCCGGCATTTTCGCGCTTGGACGAGCCTCAGCCCTGGTGCCGGCCAAAGCTACTTGTGGCTCAGGAGAAGAGCTCCCCTCCCAACAATCTGAGTCCATGCTGCAGCAGAAATCCCCAGGGGCAGAAGGCAGAGCGGCAGCGGCAGGGGCAGGGGTACCCCCCCAGCCTCACGGGCCGGCCAATGGGGCATCACCCCTCCCTCTCTCCCGTCCTTACACCAAGCCGGAAAGGGAGCCCCCCCATACCTCGCCCCCCTCCTCACTGGGGAAAGGAGGGCAAAAGGGCAGGGGCACCCCGAATCCAGGCCCACAGTCTGGGAAACGGGGGCCCCTCCCTCTCCGCCCTGCACTCACCTCAGACCGGCAGACTGCCTGAAAATCCCGCCTTCCCTCAGGGTTAAATATGTAAAATTTAAAGAAGTGCATTGGCTTAGAGGGCTGTCTGTCAAGTTCTGAGTAACCCACGACACCCACGAGATGATTAATCCTGGCAGAAACCTGCTCCAGGTGGGCTCCTTTCTCCCAGCTTCCACAGATGCTTCTAGGATCCAGCACAGGCTTGCTACAGGCTCTCGGCTTCCCTTGGGAATGGCTCTTCTCCAGGATGGCATGCTGCAGGGGATGAAGGTACGTTTTGTGCTCCTGAATGGCATGCAGGTGGTCAAGAAAGGCTGATCAAGTCCCTCCCCCAGCCCCTGTCCGGCTGTGTCATTGGGGCAGGAGGACTTTGGGAGCAGCCGCAGCCCTGCTTCTGGTCCTGGCTGGGCACACAGCTGCTGGGACACAGGTGTGTCCTGATGTCCTCGCCTGCCACCCCACCGTTGGACAAGATTTGGGGCACTTTGAAGCCATGTTTGGGCTGAATTTGGCCGCTTCAGAGAGCGCAATGGGACAATTTGAGAGGCTTTCTGGGGTGTCCCTCTTTTGCCCTCCTCCGCAAATCTCCCCCCTCTATTGGTATTCCCTTCCCTGCCCCTATCCGTCCTGCCTGTTCCCTGAAAACCTCCCGTGAGGTGGAGGGACCGCAGTATCTGCACTTCTGCCTTAATGGGAAAGACCGCCACCCTTCCCAAACTCCAGATCTGCTCTTGGGATGGCAGTGACTGTAGGAAAGAGGCACCCCTCAATGGGACGTTTCTGGCTCAGCTACAGATGGAAATGTGAGGGGCTAACTGTGTGGCACTGGCCTTTCGGTCTCAAAGCTGCCAAAACAGGGTCTTTCAGGGAACCTGCTGGGTGGCATGGCCCTGGCTGTTTCCCTTAGAGGGTTGCCTTCACACAGGGGCTCAGTCTCAGCCAGCAAGGAAACCTGCAGTGTGTGGGGAACGAATCCCTGCCGGCCTCCTGGCCCAGGGCCTCCCCCAGGAGCAGCCTTGCTCCAGGCCATGACTGTGATCTGCACACCTAAGGACCCGGAGCAGGTGTTACACACCAGAGCTCTGGCTGGGACGGAGACATGAGTAGCCACAGAAGTGTGCGGGATCTCAGGACTTCTGAACAACAAATCAATATTATTTCCCAGAATCCATGTTACTGTTTACAAAGCACTCTTCTTATACCTTTTACAACTGCTGTACACGCAATCACGCATTACTTGGTTTGTCCCTCTAACTTGTTTATGCCCTCTGCGCACACTTTTCAGAAAATATAATTGGTTCTAGTTCAGTGCAGCACCGTCCTTCTTTATCGATTTCTTCCTGTCTTAGTGTTGCTAGGCATAGGAAAACTGTCAGCTCTATCCCAGCTAAGTTCTGTAACCATCCTTATCAGAGCCTGAAGAATGTGAGAACAGCTAAATTAAGAAAGCAGACGTTAGAAGAAAAGAACAACAAAGCAGCAAGAAAGCAGAGAAAGAGGGACTGTACCAACCTGGACTAGAACCAATCACGTTTCCTGAAGCTACATACAAAGTGTGTAGACAATGCGAAGAGTCCAATTAGCTTACACGTGATCGTGTGAATGACACTTACCGAAATGCATAAGAATAGAATAATGTAAACAATAAATTAGATTCCTGCGCAATCATATTGATTCGTTATCCAGAAGTCTCGTTTCCCCCGCATCTTAGTATTCTCTTTTTCAGCTTTTCCTTTCCCAATTTAGCTCAGTTTACATTTCAGTGACATTAATGAATTCTTGAGGGCTCTGATAAGCATAACTAAGGGTGGTTTTGGCTGGGGCACACTCTCAGGGTTCAAATACATTACAACAATTCCCTCTTTTTCTTCTTTCACCAGCCAAACCCTTTCTACTATATTTCCAAATGCTATTCCTCTCTTTTTTTCTTCTGGATATGTAATGACTGATCCCTTGACCCACTCCTTCTCACTTCATTATCCATACTTTAAGCCCTTAAGACAAAAGTACTGAGGTTAACTGCTGAAAGTAGTGCTAGGCATTTAAAGCACATTTTTAATACATAAAGGAATATGCTTTATGTATGGGATGGATTTCTCACCAAGAGTGAAATGGAAGGAGAAAACCACAACATCTTACTCAAGGCTACAGGCTAGGAAAAACAGAATGCTGCTTTTCAGGTCTGGTTTTTGACAGACGCTAGAGCGCAGGCACAGCTCAGCCTCCCTTCCAACATCTCAAGTACAGAAAGTGCTCAGCAGCACTGGGGATGAGGCACTGGAAGACCAAAAGGCACAACTGTTCCACCAGACACAGCCCAAGCTTTAAAACAAATAGGGTCTTGCTCCAAAAACATTTCACTTTCTTCTTCTAAGACACTACTAGGTCATCAACTCCATCCTTAGATGTAACCCAGAGTTCCTAAAAGACCAAACATTTCAACTTCTTGATTCTAATGCTCCAGCAGTACCTTAAACTTTCCAAGTGGCTCAACACAACTGAGAAATCCTGGTGGTGGTGCAGCAGCTCCTGCAGCACCAAAGACAACCATCTCCAGCCTAGCCCACCTGGCTGGTTTAAATAGTACTGTGGGCGGAGCTGGAGGGTGGGTGCTTCCCTTTAAGGGCCTTTGATAGATGAGAAACCCCTTTTTATGTCAGCAAAGCTGCCAGTCATTGCATCAGACCTTCTCAAAACATGTTTTGTTACCAGCAGAAAAAGGTTATGTACCAGGAATATGGCTGGGACAGAGACAGGAGTGGTCAAAGAAGTGGCCATGGCACTGTCTGCATGCTGTCTCTGCATCTTCTCCCCCAGCCGCTGGCGGGGCAACAACAACCAGCCACCCACTTCTGAAGCCAAGGGCCCACTGGGACGCTGCGGGGGCTCGTGGAAGCCAGCGACCATTTTGAGACAACAGGGCTGCACAGAACTCAGGGTCCTTTGTGACCCAGTAGCTCCCAGGAGACCCTTTGTGATGCTGTGGAACTAGAGGGAATCCGGCAGCCACTGGGACACCACAGAAGCTCAGGGAACCCAGGAGATCCTTTGTGATGCTATGGAAGCCTGATCAAGTCCCTCCCCCAGCCCCATGTCTGGCTGCGTCATCAGGGTGGGGGGACTTTGGGAGCAGCACTGGCCCTGCTCCTGGTCCTGGCTGGGCACGCAGCTGCTGGGACAAAGGTGTGTCCTGATGTCCCCACCCGGCACCCCACTGGTGGACAAGATTTGGGGCAGTTTGAAGCCATGTTCAGGCTGAATTTGGCTGCTTCAGAGAGGGCAAAGGGACAATTTGAGAGACTTCCTGGGCTTTCCATCTTTTCCCCCCATTGCAAATCTTCCCCCTTTATTGGTATTCACTGACCCACCACTACCGGTCCTGCCTGTGCTCCCAAAACCCCTCGCGGAGGTGGAGGGACCCCACTGTGGCTCTCTCGGACACGACACGCAGATTCAAACAGCAGGTAGCCGCAGGTCAGATCCAAGTCGAGGCCAAAAGAGAGAGAGCCTCCCACCTTTATTCTCTCACTTTTATACCTCTTCTAAAACAATCATACATTGGTGGATGAGGTTAACACCTCTAGCATTTTACAGGATAGGAATACAGTCTATCACCTTTCTCCGCCTTGGAGAAAGGTATGAACACTATCAGAACATTCAGTAAACATTCTTAGCCGGTTAGGAAAACAAGAGCTATGTTTATAGAAAGTGCATGAGAACTTCTACTACAAAGGCAAAAACATGGAGCACTGTGAAAACCAGGACGACATCTCACCCTTTTTACCTTCAAAAAAGAAAAAGAAAAAAGAAAAATGAACCATGTTCAATTTCTGCTTGTGGAAGGACCATCGGAGTGAACACTCACATCGTCTGCATCTGAGTCATCACTCGATGTTCCACCCACTTGATCACTTTCATTCTGGTCACGGTCTCCACCCTGCCTGTTGGCTGGGTTTTGCCTCTGCGGTCGCAGGTCAGGACGGACACACTTTGCAGGTACCCAGCGCACCCCAGTATCTGTGGATACACAAGCATACCCGCGCCCCGAAGCAATCAGGTCATAGGGACCTTCCCACTGTTTGGTGACTAAATTTCTCACTCGAACCTTCGCTCGAGGCTGCTGTGCCTCATCCGAAGCCTGCAATGAGAGGTGATGGTTCAAAATGACAGGATTGTTAGAGTTCTGCGGTACCGTGAGGTGATTGAGGGTATATACAGCTTTTTCCAGCCGACTGTGCGGGGTTTCACCCCGCATTCCCCGTTTTTGTTTTTGAAGCATCCGCTTCAGAGTGCCATGAGCACGCTCTACAATAGCTTGACCAGTCGGAGAATGAGGAATACCAAACTTGTGTGACACACCCCACTGCTGCAGGAACTGCCTCACCTCTCTCGAGATGTAGGCCGGACCATTGTCCGTCTTTATAGTAGAAGGTATGCCTAGAACAGCAAAGGCCTGCCTCCAGTGGGCAACAGCATCGCGGCCCTTCTCTCCAGTGTGAGCAGAAGCCCACATGGCAGAGGAGCAGGTGTCCACCGTGACATGCACATACTTGAGCCGGCCAAATTCGGCAACTTGGGTGACGTCAGTCTGCCAAATCTCCAAGGCCCTAAGGCCCCTGGGGTTTACCCCCGCCGGCAAAGGCGCCGCAAGCGCGTGACAGTCGTCGCACGACTCGACAATGTCACGGGCCTCAGTTGGTGTCAACTGAAACTGCTTCTGCAGGGTATGTGCGTTCTGATGGAAAAACCCATGCGAGGCTTTGGCCTGCGCGAGTGTATCAGGCTGAGGTGCTACCCACGCCGGGTTAGCCAACTTGTCAGCCCTCGCGTTACCTTCCGCTATGAACCCTGGCAAATCGGTATGACTCCTTACGTGCAGAACATAGTAGGGATGAACCCGTTCCTGAATGACACACCACAGGGCCTCCAGCAAATGAAACAGATCAGGATTGCTGACCTCCTTCAAAACTGAATAACTCAATCGCTTTGCTATGTCGGCGACATAGGCGGAGTCGGTGACCAGATTGAAAGGTTGCTGGGAAAACTTTTGAAATGCCATAAGAGCAGCCCTCAGTTCAACCAATTGGGCTGAGCCAACCTCATGACCTTCCAGAACCTGCCACTCAGATCCATCCCTCCAAGTAACAATGGCCTTCCCGGTTCTACCTGAACCGTCAGTAAAGACAGTGGGTCCGTGCACCGGCTCCTGACTATGTTTGGGTCTCAGAGAAATCTCTGTGTGTTTCGCCACTTGCAGCAACTTGTGGCTAGGCAGATGATATGTGATCTGCCCTGAAAAATTCTCTAGAGCACTTTGCAGCGAAACACTGTTTGCAAAGCTCCAGTCAAAGTCCTCCCGCTGTACCGGCAGTACAATCTGTGCGGGGTCTGCACCCATCAATTGCAAACATCGTTGCCTGCATTTGGCTATCAAGCGAGCAATCAGCTCAAACAATGCAGTCGCCGTCTTCTGCGGCTGATGGGGCAAGAAGACCCATTCCAGGACGTGCAAAGGATCGGACCATTCGTCACTCCATTGGCCAATGATACCTGTGGGATGCAAATCTGGTGTGGCAATGATAACAGTGACATCAACGGAGGGATCAATGCGATAAACCTGTCGAGCAGAAACAGCTCGCTGCACCTCCTCCAGCACCCGACGTGCCTCTGGGGTCAACGTGCGAGGCGATTTCAAATCAGGGTCTCCCTTCAACAAATCAAATAAAGGAGACAATTGTGCCGTGGTCAGTCCCAAATACGGACGTAACCAAGCAATGACACCCACCAATTTCTGGGCATCATTCAGCGTCTTCACTGATTGCACAAATTGCACCTCTTGGTGTCGAACTGTACGTTCCAAAATTTTGACCCCCAAATATCTCCAAGGAGGTTGTTGCTGAACTTTTTCTGGAGCCACCTGCAGCCCGTGCGAATGCAGAGCATCGAGCAACTGAGGCTGAATCCTCAGCAGCTCATCCTGGGTGGACGCAGCCACCAATATGTCATCCATATAGTGATAAAACTGAGCATCAGGAAACTGCCTGCAAACTCCAGATAAGGCTCTGGCCACATACATCTGGCATATGGCCGGTGAATTCCGCATCCCTTGGGGAAGCGTCCTCCATTGATATCTCTGTGCCGGTCCAGCATTGTTAATTGCTGGCACCGTGAAAGCAAATTTCGGCCTATCGTCGGGATGTAAAGGAATTGAAAAGAAACAATCCTTTAGATCCACGACGAGGATCGGCCAGTCTGCTGGAAGCATGGTGGGCGACGGCATTCCAGCCTGCAGCGTCCCCATGCTCTCCATTACAGCATTCACCTTCCTGAGGTCCTGCAACAATCTCCATTTCCCAGACTTCTTTTTGATGCAGAAGACAGGTGTGTTCCAGGGACTGGTAGAAGGTTCCAGATGGCCCTGGTCCAATTGCTCCTGAACCAACTTATGAAGGGCTACCAGTTTATCTCTGGGTAGGGGCCACTGATCTTGCCAGATGGCCTTGTCCACCAGCCACCGTATAGGAGGCGTGGAACAGTCTGTGCCCTTCACCGCAGTGACCCCTAGCAAAAATCCGTCCCGATACGCACCCCCCATGCAGCCAGAACATCCCTCCCCCAGAGGTTAGTAGCAGTCTCAGTAACATAAGGCCTAATCACGGCCAGCTGTCCCTCTGAGTTCGTGATCATCACAGGCTTCTGGCTCACGTAGCAGCGCTTCGTGCCTCCCAGCCCCGCGATAGGCGTCCCCACCGGGTCCAATGGCCACTGGGGAGGCCAAGCAGCGAGAGAGAGGATCGTGACGTCCGCACCGCTGTCGAGAAGCCCACGGAGGGAGATCTCTGGCGGCGTAGCTGCAGTGATGGACAGGGTGCACCGCATCTCAGGACGTTTTCCAGTCAAGACAGCAGTCCAATGAACCTGAGGGGGTCCAGTGGAACCAAAACCGCCGTCTCCCCGTGACCTCGATTCTGTCCTGGAAACAGAGGACTTAAAAGGAACAAGTTGAGCAATGCGAGTCTTTTCAGGAATCGTAACCGGGGGGGTGGGTGTGGAGACCATAGCATAAATGCGTCCCGTGTAGTCTGCATCAATGAGCCCCTGATGCACAATGATACCCTGAACGGTGGCACTAGACCTGCCCATGAGAAAGGCACTCATGCCACCACCCAAGGGACCAAAAGCATCCAAAGGGACCTTGTGTATCCCGGAAGAGTCCAGGACTACCGTTTCTGCCGTGCAGACATCCACACCTGCCGAGCCGCTGGTGCTGGCCTTAAGTCGGCCTAGCAAACCTCCATCGGCTGCGGGCTTTGAGGAGATACTTGTGTCTGAGCACGTCTCCCCCGCGTGCTCCGCACCCCATTTCCCGAGCGCGCTGAAAACCGACCGGTAGCAGAGACCGCAGCCGTGCAGTGCTTGGCAATATGATTGGGCAACCCACACCGAGAGCAAACACTCGAGGCTGCCGTGCCTTTCCGCAATTTCCGTCTCGGCTTCCTGCTGTCCGGAGCTCTCGCTGGCTCCCGCCGTGCGCCCCGTGACCCTGTCCAGACAGGCCGTGGGGCAACAGCCGCTGCAACCACCTTATGACTGGCAGTGCCCACTCGCCTACAGGCTCTAGCCATCTGCATCACAGAAGGATCACCAGGCATCGCCTCAATAATCCTCTGACACTCAGGAGAACAATGAGTCCGTGCGAGCTCCTTGAATAACATCTCTCTCATCGTTGGATCTGTCACCTGCCTTTCAACAGACTCGGTAAGCCTGCTGACAAATTGCAGAAAGGACTCACCCTCCCTTTGTGTCACATTGATATACTTCTCTGCAGGAGCAGCCTCCTCAATGGTTTGGACCAACGCTGCCATGCCCGTCTCTTGGCATTGTTCTATCACAGCACGATCCAGATTGACCTGTACCTCAGCATTGGCAAAGGCACCAGCACCCATCAGGACATCTATTCCCATTCCATACCTGGGATCCCGCTGGTCCAGCGTGGCAATATACCCCAGTGCCCTATTTGCTAGCCGACGCCACGTGGATTCAAACACGTCGTAAATGAAAGGGGCAAAGATAATACGAGCTATACTGCGAATATCATAAGGAATCAACAAGGAACCATTGAAAGCTCGAAGAAGCCCCATCACCCCCGGAGAGCCCACGCCGTATTTTACAGCCTGTTCCCGGATGTCTGATAACTGCTTCCACGATAGACTCTGGTAAGCATTGTGGCCACCACTAGTGAGAACAGGAAAAGCCTGCAGTCCCCGCGGCGGGGATGCTGTATCTGCCTTGTCCCGTCCCTTGCTCCCCCCAAGGGCCACAGTCCTAGGACTGGGGGATCGGGAAAGACGAGCCTTACGGCGTCGGGCCGTCTTACTGTCACACATGTCCTCAACTTTCGCCTTAACATCTCCCCAGAATTTCGTTTTATTCCTCGGTCGTACAGTTACCCTGCACTCTGGCAAAGTCCAGAGATTCCCGGACGCAGAACCGTCCGTCCGGGACTTGTAGTCCCGAGAAGACCGCGGCTTCCCTGCCGCGTCACTATCTGCCCCGAACCTAAAGACATCAGGACTTTTCCGTGCAGTCTTGGTACGCCTGGGGTGTCGCACAGGCGAACCCCCGGGACTCGCGCTGTCGCAGTCCGCGGCGTCCGAGGACCCGGCGCCATCCACATCCGAGGCGGTCGGGGAGGCCGCCGCGGACGGGGATGCGGTGCGGCACCGGCTGCGCCCGCGCTCCCCCCGCGCATGCCCCGGGAGCTCCCGACGCGCCGGAGCTGCGGCGCGCTCCCGTTGCCGCGCAGGCGCGGTGGGGGGCGGGGATTCCGGGGAGTCGGGGCGCCCGAACCGGTCCGCCGGGAGGGTAGCTGTGATCGCCCCCAGAAGGCTACCGCCCTTAGGGCGGATGCCCAGAGCCGGGGCAACCCGCCCCGGCCGGGGAGCGGCCCCCCGGGCCGCCGGGGAGGGACCGCCTGTCCCCGCTCGGTCATGCGTCCCGGGCCGGGGGTCACCATCCGACCCGGTTTCACTGCCGTCGCAAGCCACCGGCTTCGCGTCCGCCTCATTATCAGAGTGCAGCGTGATAATCACCCCCGGATCACCGGGGTTATAGACATTACAGCTGCCGCACTTGCGGCATTCCGCCGTAACCGTAGCTTGGGGCCGCGCCCCTCCCGAGCCACTCAGCGCAGGGAAGGCGCGGAGAGGGGGATGGGTCTTACTGCTCCGCTTCTCCCGCCGCGCGGGGGGGGGCGAAGCCCGCAGCGCCTTTCCAGAACGGTACCGGGGCGGGGACTCCGTCCAAGCCACTCCTCTAGAGCGGCGCCTGGGGGGCGAACCGCACCGCCCCTTCCCCCCCGAGCTGTGCCGGGGCGGCGAATCGCGCCGCACCCTCAGCCCGGAGCCGCGCCGGGGGGGCGGGTCGCGCCGCGCCCTCCGCCCGGCGCCGCGCCGGGGGGGCGAACCCGGGACCGCCGACCTCCCGGGGCTTTCCGCGTCCGAGTCGTCCCCGAAACTCTGCCAATCGTCCGACAGCGACGGGCTAGCAGACCGCCGGCGTCCCGAGCGGGACGCGGCCCCTCCGTTCCGGGAGCGGGGTGGGCGGGTGCGCTCGGACGCTGTTTCCGTCCACAGCTCCTCGCCCTTTTCCCCCTCGGATCGCTGATAGCTTACTTCTATCGAGCTGATAGGGGTACCGGCGCTTGAAGAGCCCTGTCCCCTTTGTATAGCGGAGTTGACCCGCCTCCAGGACAGTAATAACTCATCCAGATCCTCGTCCTCAGTCTCCACCAGAGCGGAACCTAAGGCTTCACCAACTGACTTCCATCTGGATTTGTCAAGTATCTGAGAACCTTCCGGGAAAAGCCAATTTTCCCTGGCCCAAAAATATAACTTTTCTAACTTTGTGGTACGAATATCCACGTTCTCATCTTCTAAATACTTAGTGAGAACCCTTAATGCCAGGGAGTCATAAAAGGACATCTGCCTACAGATTCCCATATTTTCTATAAAATTTTACCTGCTATTTTTACCTATACCTGCAGTTCCCCGTACGGGCCACCACGTGTGGCTCTCTCGGACACGACACGCAGATTCAAACAGCAGGTAGCCGCAGGTCAGATCCAAGTCGAGGCCAAAAGAGAGGCCTCCCACCTTTATTCTCTCACTTTTATACCTCTTCTAAGACAATCATACATTGGTGGATGAGGTTAACACCTCTAGCATTTTACAGGATAGGAATACAGTCTATCACCTTTCTCCGCCTTGGAGAAAGGTATGAACACTATCAGAACATTCAGTAAACATTCTTAGCCGGTTAGGAAAACAAGAGCTATGTTTATAGAAAGTGCATGAGAACTTCTACTACAAAGGCAAAAACATGGAGCACTGTGAAAACCAGGACGACACCCCACTATCTGCGGTTCTGGCTTTATGGGAAGGACAATCACCATTCCCCAACTACATGCAACTCTGGCTTTACTGTGACACCACAGAAACTCAGGGAACCACAGAGACACTTTGTGATGCTATGCAAACTGACAGAACCCTGGCTCCACTGTGACCCCACAGAATCTCAGGGAGCCCTGGAGACCATGGTGAGGCTAGGGAAGCTGATGGAAGCCTGGGTCCACTGTGAAAAGACAGAAGCTGAGGGAACCCAGGAGACCTTATGTGATGAAGGGGAGGCTGATGGGAAACTGGCTCTGCTGTGACACCACAGAAACTCAGGGAAGCCAGGAGACCCTTTGTGATGCTATGCAACTACATGGAACCCTGGCTCCTCTGTGACATCACAGAAACTCAGGCAAGCCAGGATACCCTTTGTTACACGAGGGAAGCTGATGGAACCCTGGCTCCAATGTGACAGCAGGGAAGGTCAGGGAACCCAGGGGACCCTTTGTGACACTGTGGAACATTACAGATCCTTGGGGTCCACTGTGACCCGACAGAAGTTCATGGAGCGCAAGAGAACATTTATGATGGTGTGGAAATACATGAAACCCTGGCTTCACTTAGGCACAAGAGAAGATCCTGGAACCCAGGAGAACCTTTTTGATGGTATGGAACCTGACAGAACCATGGCACCGCTGTGACCAACAGAAGCTCACAAACCCAGGAGACCCTTTCTGATTATGTGGAACCTGACGGAACCGTGGATTCACTGTGACACTGGAGAAGGTCAGAGAATCCAGGAGGCCCTTTGTGATGCTTTGGAGCTACAGGGAACCGTGTGTCCACTGCTACACCACTCTAGCTCAGGGAAATCAGGAGACCCTTTGAGACACAACGGAAGCTGATAGAACCCTGGCTCAACTCTGAATCCGCAGAAACTCAGGGAAGCCAGGAGATGCTTGGTGATGCTGATGAACTAAGGCGAACCCTGGTCCACTGTGACACCACAGAAGCTCAGGAAATCCAGGAGACCCTTGCTTACGCTGTGGAACCTGATGGAGCCCTGGCTCCACCGTGAATCCACAGAAGCTCAGGGAACCAAGGAGACCCTTGTTTATGCTGTGGAGCTACATGGAACCGTGTGTCCACTGCTAAACAAGAGTAGATTAGGGAACCCAGGAGACTTTGTGATGCAAGGAAAGCTGAGGGGACAATGGCTCAACTGTGAAACCAGGTAAGCTCAGGGAACCCAGGAGACCCTTTGTGATGCTAGGGAACCTGACACAACCCTGGTTCCACTGTGACATCACAGAAGCTCAGGGAAACCAGGAGACCCTTTTTGATGCTGTGGAACTACAGGGAACCCTGGCTTGGCTATGATACCACAGAAGCTTAGGGAACCCAGGAGACCCTTTGTGATGCTGTGGAACTACAGGGAACCCTGGCTTCAGTTTGGCACCAGAGAAGCTCCAGGAACCCAGGAGTCCCTTTCTGATGCTATGGAACCTGATGGAACCTTGGCTGCACTGTGACACCAGAGAAGCTCAGGGAACCCAGGAGACTGTTGGTAATGTGATGGAATGTGATGGAACTCTGGCTCCTCTGTGACAGCAAAGAAAGTCAGGGTACCCATTTGATCCGTTGCTGTATTCTGGAGCTACACAGAACTCTGGCTCCACTGTGACTCCACAAAAGCTCAGGGAACCCAGAAGATCCTTTTAGATGCTCTGGAACTACATGGAATCCTGGCTTCACTGTGCCACCACAGAGATTCAGGGACCCCAGGAGACCCTTACGGATGCTGTTGGAACACAAGGAACCCTGGCCTCACTGTCACACCATGAAAGCCCAGGGAACCCAGGAGACCCATTTTGATTCCATGGAACTACACGGAACCCTGGCTCTGCTCTGAATCCACAGAAGCTCAGGGAACCAAGGAGACTATTTGTGATGCTGTGGAACTACATAGAACCCTAGCGCCACTGTGACGGCACAGAAACTCAGGCAATACAGGAAATCAATATTTATGCTAAGGAGGTACATGGAACCGTGTGTCCACTGCTATACCCGTGTAGCTTAAGAAACCCAGGAGACCCTTTTTGATACAAGGGAAGAGGAGGCGACAGCAGCTCAACTGTGACACCACAGAAGCCCAGGGAATCCAGGAGACCCTTTGTTACGCTGTGGACCTACATGGAACAGTGTGTCCACTGCTACACCACTGTACCTCAGGGAACCAAGGAGACCCTTTGTGACGCAATGGAAACTGAGTTGATACTAGCTCCACTGTGATACCAGAGAAGCTCCAGGAACTGTGGAGACCCTTTGTGACCCTATGGAACCTGACGGAACCCTGGCTCCACTGTGACACCACAGAAGTCAAGGAACCCACGAGACCGTTGATGATGCTGTGGAACTACATGGAATCCTGGCTACACTGTGACACCAGAGAAGCTCAGGGAATGAAGGAGACCCTTTGTGATGCTGTGTAATTACATGGAACCCTGGCTCCACTGTGACACCAAAGAAGCTCAGGGATCTCAAGAGACCATATGTAACACTGTGGAATGTGACGTATCGCTGGCTCCACTGTGACACCAAAAAAAGGTCAGGGTACCCAGGAGATCCGTGTTTGTATTCTGGAAATACACGGAAGCCTACCTACACTGCGACACATAAGACCTGAGGATTCCCAGAAGATCCTTTTTGATGCTCTGGAACTGGCTTCACTGTGACTTCACAGAGAGTCAGGGACCCCATGAGACCCTTTGTGATGCTGTCAGAACACAAGAAACCCTGGCCCCACTGTGACACCATGAAAGCTCCCTGGAGCTACACAGAACACAGGCTATACTGTGACCCCACGGAGACTCACAGAACCCAGAAGACACTTTGTGATGCTGTGTATTTACAAGGAACCTTGGCTGCACTGTGACACCAGAGAAGCTCAGGGATCCCAGGAGACCCTTTGTGATGCTGTGTAACTACAAAAAACCCTGGCTCCACTGTGACACCAGAGATGCTCAGGGAACCCAGGAGACCCTTTGTGATGCTGTGGAAGTACATGGTACTCTGGCTCCACAGTGACACCACTGAGGCTCAGGGGACCCAGGAGACCATTTATGATGCTATGGAACTACACGGAACCCTTGCTTTTATGTGACAGCACAGAAGCTCATGGAACCCAGAAGACCCTTCTGATTCTGTGGAGCTACATGGAACCGTGTGTCCACTGCTACACCACTGTAGCTCAAGGAACCCAGGAGACCCATTGTGACGCAAGGGAAACTGAGGCAACAATGGCTCAACTGTGACACCACAGAAGCTCAGGGAACCCAGGAGACCCCTTTTTATGCTGTGGAGCTACATGGAACCGTGTGTCCACTACAGCACCACTGTAGCTCAAGGAACCCAGGAGACCCTTTGTGACACAAGGGAAACTGGAACGACAACAGCTGAACTGTGGCACCACAGAAGCTCAGGGTACCAAGGAGACCCTATGTGATGCTGTGGAACCTGACGGAACCCTTGCTCCACTGTGACACCAGAGAATCTCAGGGAACCAAGGAGATCTTTTGTGATTCTGTGGAACCTGACGGAACTGTGAGTCCATTGTGAAAATGGAGAAGCTAAGAGAACGAAGGAGACCCTTTGTGACTTTGTGGAACTACACAAATTCATGGCTCCACTTTGACACGAAAGAAGCACAGGGAACCCAGGGGACCCTTGCTTAAGCTATGGGACCTGACAGAACCCTGGCTGTGGAGATACATGGAAACGTGTGTCCACTGTACACCACTGAAGCTCAAGAAATGAAGGAGATCCATTGTGATGCAATGGAAACGGAGGTGGCAGTGGCTCAACTGTGACACCACAGAAGATCAGGGAATCCAGGAGACCATTTGCAATGCTGTGGAAATAAACAAATTGATTGTTTATTGTGACAGGACAGAAGCTCAGGGAACCCGGGAGACCCATTTTGATTCCATGGAACTACACGGAATCCTGGCTCCACTCGGAATCCACAGAATATCAGGGAACCCAGGAGACCTTTTGTGGAGCAAAGGAACCTGACGGAACCAAGTGTCCACTACTACACCACTGTAGCTCAGGGATCCCAGGAGATCCTTTGTGACGCAACGGAAGCTGATGGGAAACTGGCTCCACTGTGATACCAGAGAAGCTCAGGGTACCCAGGAGACCATTTGTGCTGCTGTGGAAGCACACGGTACCCTGGCTCCACAGTGACACCCCTGGGGCTCAGGGAATCAATGAGACCATTTGTGACGCTATAATATTACATAGAAGCCTTGCTTTAATGTGACAGCACAGAAGCTCAGGTAACCCAGAAGACTCTTTGTGATGCTGTTGAACTACATAAAACCCTGGCTCCACTGTGACACCACAGAAGCCCAGGGAACCCAGGAGACCCTCTGTGATGCTGTGGAACTACTGGGAACCCTGGCTCCACTTTGATGCGACAGAAGCTCAGGGTACCAAGGAGACTGTATGTGATGCTGTTAAACAACACAAAATCATGGCTCCACTCTGACACCAGAGAAGCTCAGGGATGCCAGGAGACCCATTGTGGTGCTTTGGAACTACACAGAACCCTGCCTTCACTGTGACACCACAGAGAGTCAGGGACTCCAGGAGACCCTTTTGTTGAAACATAAGGAACCGTGGTCCCACTGTGACACCATGAAAGCTCCGGGAATGCAGGAGACCCATTGTGATTCCATGGAAATACACAGAACACAGGCTCCACTGTGACACCACGGGGACTCATGTAACCCAGGAGACTCTTTGTGACGCTGTGTAATTACAAGGAACTTTGGCTACGCTTTGACACCACAGAAGCCCAGGGAACCCAGGAGACTCTTTGTGACGCTGTGTAATTACAAGGAACCTTGGCTACACTTTGATACCACAGAAGCCCAGGTGTCGCACTTGGACATGACAGAAGCACGCAGACTCAAGCAGTCAGGATAGGACCACCAGGCAGGGAACAAGACCCTACCCTTCTTTATTCTGTCATTTTTATATGTTTCTCAAGACAACCGTAGACTGGAAGATGAGGTTACCACCTCTGAAACTCCACAGGACACTGACACAGTCTATCATCTTTCTCCACCTTAGGAGAAAGGAATTCAGAACAATACAGGAATTCAAAAACAATATAGGCCGGTTAGGAAAACAAAGACTATGTTTATAGAAAATGCATGAGAAATTCTACTACAGAAATAAAAACATCAAAACACTGCAGAAACCAGGACGACACCCGGGGAACCCAGGACAACCTTTGTGATGCTGTGGAACTACAGGGAACTCTGGTTCTATTGTGACACTACAGAAGCTCCGGGAACCCAGTAGATCCTTTGTGATGCTCTGGAACTACACGGAACCCTGGCTGCACTGTGACACCACTGTAGCTCATGGAACTTCGGAGACCCTTTGTGATGCTGTGGAACTACATGGAACTGTGGCTTCACTACAACAAAAAAGAAGCTCAGGGAACCCAGAAGAGACTTTGTTACGCATGGGAAGATTATGGCACCCTGGCTCCACTGTGACATCACAGAACCACAGGGAATTCAGGCTACCCTTTGTGACCCTGTGGAACTACAGGGGACTCTGGCTCTGCTTTGACACCATAGAAGCTCATGGAACCTAGGAGACCCTTTGTGATGCTGTGGAACTAAACAGAACCCTGGCTCCACTGTGACCCAGCAAAGGCTCAGGGAACCAAGGAGACCCTTTTTTGATGCTGTGGATCCTGTTGGAACTGTGGGTCCACTTTTATATCAGGGAAACTCAGAGAACCCAGGAGATACTTTGTGATTCTGTGGAACTACACGAAACCCTGGCTCGACTGTGACACCACAGAAGCTCAGGGAAACCAGGAGACCCTTGCTTACACTGTGGAACATGACAGAACCCTGGCTCCACTGTGACACTGGAGAAGCTCAGGGAACCAAGGAAAGCTTTATTTGTGCTGTGGAGCTACATGGAACCTTGTGTCTGCTGCTACATGGAGCAGGTTTCTGCGAGGATTAATCATCTCGTGTGTTCCCTCCCACAATTTCTCGGCCTCTCAGGTCACCTAATCCCCCGCGACACCTCACATTGCCCTGCTGCCACCTGCACCCACCTCCCCACTGTTTCGAAGCCCCTCAGAGTACCCCCTGCCCTGCAGAACCTCACAGTGCCCCCCTGCTGCAGCGGACCGCTCCTGCCATTTTGCAGCCCATCAGGGCACACCTCGTTCCGCAGCTCCTCACACTGCCCACTGCCACTTGCGTTCCCCCTCCTGCCATTTCGCAGCCCCTCGGAGCACCCCCTGTCTCACCTTGCCTCACAGCTCCCCCCCCCACCTGCAAGGCCTGCTTCCTACAATTTTGTGGCTTCTCAGGGCACCCCCTGCCATGCACCGCCTCACATCGTGCAGTGCCGCCTGCGCCCCCCCTTGCCTTCCTTTCGCAGCCTATCAGGGCACCCTGCATCCCACACCACTTTACAGTGCCTCCCCCCACCATTCACGCTTTCCTTCCTGCCATTTTGCGGCCCTACAGGGCACGCCCTGCCTCACTGCTACTCACAGCTCACACCCTGACGCTGATGCTCCCCTTCCTGCAGTTTCGTGGTCCCTCAGGCACCCCATACCTCGCGCCGCCTCACAGCTCCCCCCTCTCTACATGCACCCCCCCTTCCCGACATTTTGCCATCCGCAGGGCTCCCACTGCCTTGCGCTGCCTCACAACTCAACTGCCACATGCAATGCCCCCTTCCCGACATTTTGCAGCCCCTTTTAGAGGACCCCTTGCCTCGCACTGCCTGAAGGCTTCCCCTGCCTCCTGCGACACCCCCTTCCCGCCATTTCGCAGCCCCTCAGGGAAACTCCTACCTCGCGCCGCCTCACAGTGCCCCCCCACCTCCCACGCCCCCCTTTCAGCCATTTCACGGCCCCTCAGGGAACCCCCTGCCTCACACGGCCTCACAACTCACCCACCGCTGGCAACGCCCTGTTCCTGCCATTTCTTGGTCCCTCATGGCACCATCTATCCCACATATCCTCACAGCGCCCGCCGCCTGCACCCTCCCTTACTGCCATTTCACAGCCCCTCTGGGCACACCCTACCTTGCACGGCCATACAAATCACCCGTTGCCTGCGACGCCCCCTTCCAGCCATTTTGCGGCCCATCAGGGCACCCCTTGCCTCGTGCTGCCTCACAACTCCCCTCCGCTGCCTGCAACCCCCTCTTCCACCAATTTTGCAACCCCTCAGGGCACCCCCCACCCTGCACTGCTTCACGCTGCCCACCGCTGCCTGCGCCCCCTATTTCCCACCTTTTCATGGTCCCTTAGTGCACCCCCCATACCGCAGCACATCAGAGCGTCCCCTCCCACTGTGTGTGCCACCCCCTTTCTGCTGTTTCTCATCCCATCAGAACACCCTGTGCCCCGCATTGCCTCACAGCACCCACTGCTGCCCGTGCCCCTTCTTACCGCCATTTTGCAGCTTCTCAGGGCACCCCCCCCCGTCCCGCACTGCCTCAGAATGACCTCTTCGCCACCAGTGCCCCCCCCTTCCCGCCGTTTCTCGGCCTTTCAGGGCACAACTTTTTCTGCACTGCCTCAAAACACACCCTGGCCACCCACGCCCCCCCTTTCCCGCCATTTCGCGGCCCCTCATGGCACCCTACCTTCAGCTCTTTGCAGTAGTTTGCAAGAGCTCTCTCTTTCCCATGCTGATTACTTTGACCAAGGTTACAGTGTTGTAAACTTCTTGCACCTGCGGGTTGTTTTGCAGTATTGTTATGGTTATTAACCAGAAAAACATTCAGAGAGGGGTGTCTTAGAACTTGACCAATCCCCTTAGGGGATGGATGGCAAAACCAATCACTTTATGCCACTTAGTATGCCTTGCAAACTAACATATAAAAGTTTTCAGAGAATTCATTAAAACGGCTGCTGCCACTTGACCTTGGGCCTTGGCTTCATGTAGTTTCTCTACTCGGCCACGGTGAGAACAGCGACACCCACCAAGCGCCGCCTCACAGCTCCCGCCTGCCTCCAGCGACCCCACCTTCCCGCCATTTTGTGTCCTCTCAGAGCACCCCGAGCCTCGCGCCACCTCACAACTCACCCACTGCCTGCGATGCCCCCTTCCTACCACTTCTTGGCTCCTCAGAAAACCGCCCATCCCACACTGCCTCATAGTGCACCCCCTGCCACCCATGCGCACCCCCTCCCACTATTTCATGACCCCTCACGGCACGCCTGCCTCGCGCCGCAATACAGCTCCTGCCCACTGCCCACACTCCCCTTCCCACCATTTCATGCCACCTCAAGACACCCCCCCATCCCACGCCGCCTCGCTCTGCGCACCGCTATCCGTGGCCCACCATCCTGCCATTTTGCAGCCCCTCTGGGAACATCCTGTCCTCCTCACCCCCGCCACACATGCCCTCTCCTTCTCACCGTTTCAGGCCTCTCATGGAACCCCTGCCCTGCACCACCTCAAAGCACCAACCACTGCCCGCATCCTACCTTCCCACCATTTTGTGGCCCCTCAGGGAACCCCCTGCCCTGCACCACCTCCCAGCACCTGCCACCACCTCTGCCCCCCCCACTTCCTAGCAGCTGCATAAACGGCCAGGACCAGGAGCACAGCTGGGGCTGCTCCCAAAGTCCCCCTGCCCCGACGACACAGCCGGACACGGGCTGGGGGAGGGACTTAATTAGGCTTTCTTGTCTACCTCCATGTCATTAATGAGCACAAAACTTACCTTCATCCCCTGCAGCATGCCACCCTGGAGCAGAGCCATTCCCAAAGGAAGCCGTGAGCCCGTGGCAAGCCAGTGCCAGAGCTGGATCTTAGAAGCATCTGTGAAAGCCAGGAGAAAGGAGCCCACCAGGAGCAGGTTACTGCCAGGATTAATCATCTCATGGGCTCCCTCTAGCAGGTTGCCCCTACAATCATCCAACACCCCACGCCACCTCACAGCGCCCGCTGCCGCCCGCGCTCCCGTTTCACCATTTTGCACACCCCGTCCCACACCACCTCACTGCGCCCCTCTGCCGCCGACGCGCCCCCCTTCCCACTGCTTAGCGGCTCCTCAGGGAAACCCCTCAGCCTGCATCGCCTTACTGCGGCCGCCGCCACCCTCACCCTCCTTTCCCGCCCTTTTGCGGCCCCTTAGGACACCCCCTGCAACACGCCACCTCACAACTCCCCCAGCCGCCTGTGACACCCCCTTCCCGCCATTTTGCGGTGCCTTACAGCACCCCACATCCCGTACCCACTCAATGCACCTCCTCTGCCGCCCGGGCCCCTTTCTTCCCGCCATTTTGCAGCCCCTCATGCCACCCCATGCATCAAACCACCTCACAACTCCCTCGCCACTGCCTGCAATGCCCTCTTCCTGCCACTTTGCGGCCCCTCAGGGCACATGCCATCCTGCGCCACTGCACAGATCCCCCTGCTGCACATGACCCCCCTTTCTTGCCATTTCACAGCCCCTACAGACACCCCCGCCCAGCACTGCCTCAAAGCACGCGCCGCTGCCTGAGCCCCTTCTTCCCACCATTTCGCAGCCCCTCAGGTCAACCCCACCCTTGTGCCGCCTCACAAATCACCCACCACTGCCCATACTCCCCTTCCCAACAATTCACAACCCCTCAGGAAACCCCACAATGCCCACCACCTCACAGAGCACACAACCTTCCCACCATTTTGTGGCCAGTCACGACACATTCCATTCTGCACCGCCTCGCAGCACCCTCCCTTTCCCCTGTGCTTCCCCCTTCCCACCATTTCGCAGCCCCTCAGAGCAACCCCCGCCCCACACTGCCTCACAGTGCTTGCGTGCCCCCCCCTTCCTGCTGCTTTCCGGTCTCTCAGGGCACCCCTGCCTCGCGCCACCTCACAGCTCCCCCCAGCCACCTGAGACCTTCCCTTCCCACCATTTTGCAGATCCTCAGGGCACCCCCAGCCTCGCGCTGCCTCACAACGTTTGCTGCTGCTTGCACCCCTCCTTCCCGCCATTTTGCGGCCCCTCAGGGCACCACCAATCGCGCGTCACCTCACAGCGTCCCCTCCGCCACCCATACCCCCTCCTTTCTCACCATTTTGCAGCCCCTCAAGGCACACCCCATCCAGCACTGCCTCATGGCTCCCTGCACCGCCCACGTCGCCTCTTCCCACCATTTCGCGGCTCCACAGGGCACCCCCCATACTGCACAGCCTCTCACCACCCTCGCCGCAACCAAGCTAACCCCTTCCTGGCATTTTGTGGCCCCTCAGGGCACCCACTTCCTCGCACCACCTCAAAGCACCTGGTGCCATCCGCGCTCCCCCTTACCGCTGTTTTGTAGCCCGCAGGACACCCCCTGCCTGGCATCGCCTCACAGCTCCCACCTCTGCCCACACTCCCCTTTCTTGCCATTTCACAGCACCTCAGGGCACCCCCCCATCATGCATCGTCTCCCAGCGCCCCTCCTGCCACCCATGCTCCCCTCTCCCTACTGTTTCACAGCCCATCATGGAAACCCTTCTGCCTCAAGCCGCCTCACAACTTTGCCCGCCATATGCGACGCCTCCATCCAGCAATTTCGCGGGGCCTCAGGGCACCCCCTGCCCTGCAACCCCTCACAGCACCCGCTGCCTACTGTGCCTTATCTTCCCGCCATTTTGCAGCCCCTCAGGGTACTCCATGCCCTGCACCTCTTCACAGCGCCCGCTGCCTGCAATCCCCCCTTCCCACAATTTCATGGCCCTCAGGGCACTCCCTTCCTTGTGCTGCCTCACAGCCCCCCCTGCCACCTGTGACACCCTCTTCCCGCCACTTCTCAGTCCCTCAGGGCACCCCCTGCCCTGCACCTTCTTAGAGTGCATGCCGCCTCCTGTGGCTTCCTTTCCCGCCATTTCACAGCCCGTCATGGCACCGTGCCTTGCGCCGCCTCACAGATCTTCCCCACCGCCTGAGACCCTTCCTTCCCACCATTTCGTGGCCCCTCAGAGCACCCCCATTCTCCCGCTGCCTCACAATGTTTGCCACTGCTTGCACCCCTCCTTCCTGCCATTTTGTGGCCCCTCAGGGCACCACCCATCAGGCACTGCAAAAGACCGTCCCCCCCACCACCCATGCCCCCTCCTTTCCTGCCACTTTGCGGCCCCGCAGGGTACCCCCTGCCTTGGGCCGTCTCACAGGTCCCCTCACCGTTTGCGAACCCCTGCTTTTTCGGTGCCCCTCAGGGCATCCCTCGCACCACACAATTTCACACCACCATCCCCGCAACCATGCCATCCCTTTCCCGGCGTTTCACGGCCCCTCAGGGCACCCACTTCCTCGTGCCGCCTCAAAGCACCTGCCGCCATCCATGTCCCCCCTTCGTGGCTCTCAGGGAAGCCCCTGCCTGGTGCCATCTCACAGCTCCCACCTCCGCCCACGCTGCCCTTTCTTGCCATTTTGTGGCACCTCAGGACACACCCCCATCATGAATTATCTCACAGCGCCCCCCCCGTCATCCCTGCTCCCCACTTCCTACTGTTTCACAGCCCATCACAGCGCTCCCTGCCTCACTCGGCCTCAAAACTCCACCCGCCGCAGGCAACATCTCCTTCCAGCCATTTCACGGCCCCTCAGGGCACCCCCTGCCCTGCAACCCCTTTCTGTGCCCGGGGCCTACCAAGCATTCCCATTTCCCGCCATTTTGCAGCCCCTCGGGGCATTCCATGCCCTGACATCCCTCACAGCAGCCGCTGCCTTTGATGCCCCATTCCCACCATTTTGTAGTCGCACAGTGCACACCCGGCCCCGCACCGCCTCACAGTGCCCGCCGTTGCTTGCGCCCCCGCCTTCCCACATGTTTGCGGTCTCTCAGTGCATCCCCCTGCCTTGCACGGCATCACAGAGCCCGCTACGGCCCACACCCCACTTTTTCACCATTTTGGGGCCCCTCAGAGCACCCCCGTCCCGCACTGCTTCACAGCCCCCTCCTCGCCACCTGTGCCTCCCTGTTCCTGCCATTTCGCAGCCCCTCAGGGCACACTCCGTCCCGCACCACCTCACTGTGCCCCTCTGCCGCCCACGCACCCCCCTTCCCACTGCTTTGTGGCCCCTCCGGGAAACCCCTTGGCCTGCACTGCCTTACTGCGGCTGCCACCACCCGGACCCTCCTTTCCCACTGTTATAAATGAATAATTCGTGCTCGAATATAAAATACCAAGCTATGTATAAAAGTTAAAATATAACAAATATAAGATGTAAATAAAAGACTGGTCTCGGGAAATTGTAACCTTCACAAGGGGGAACCAAGTTGAAAAACTGGTTTTAGGAGAAAATGCAGTCCTGCGAGCTGGTCTTCAGGAACAAAAGGCCCATCAAGGGAGAAATTGAGGCGCCTCCTAGCATTTGCACCTTCGAGGAGAACTTCTCGGAAGGCTGATCAAATCTATGGAAAATTTCTTCCTGAGAGTGGCCGATTAACAACCTGCGAAAACTCCCCTCCCAGATGCAAGGTGCTAACGACGGGATCTGGAACCAAGATATGGAACATCACTGCCCATCAGATACTATCCTCCGGTGATGGGACATTCATCAGAAGCAGGATGTGTTTTGTTTCTCCCTACACCGTGAATAACATGCTTTATGTGTATGCTGATGGACAAGAATGAGATCATGGATCCGGACCCCGAGAAAAACTGTATAAAAATCGGCTCCCGGGACCAGTAGTTGTGAACAGAGGGAGGTCTGATGCGATAGAGGTCAGACCTGCGTTCACCCAGTGCCAACCCCGGGCTTGGCTCTGATCCCTTTTTCGATTGTGGCTTTGCGTGTTTGTATTTTCAGACACGTAATAAATTTTATATCTGTTTTATATTTAATTGGCGTATGCTATTTATTACACCACCATTTTGCAGACCCTCAGGGCACCCCATGCAACGTGCCGCCTCACAACTTCCCCGGCCACCTGCAACGCCCCCTTCCTGCCATTTCCCGGCCCCTCAGGGCACACACCATCCTGTGACACCTCACAGATCCCCCTGCCGCACACAACCCCCTTTTCCTGCCATTTCACAGCCCCTCTGGACACCCCCACCCTGCACCGCCTCAAAGCACCTGCCGCTGCCCCCTTCCCACCATTTCGGAGCCCATCAGGGATCCCCCAGCCTCGTGCTGCCTCATAACTCACCCACCGCTGCCCATGTTCCTCTTCCCAACATTTTATGACCCCTAAGGGAACCCCAAATTGTGCATCACATCACAACGCCTCCCTGCCACCCATGCCCCCCCTTCCAACAGTTTTGCGGCATCTCAGGGTACCCCCTGCCCTGCACTGCCTCAGAGCACCTGCCACCATTCGCATCCCCCTTCCTGCCATTTTGTGGCCCGTGAGGAAACCCCCTGCCTCGCCCCGCCTCACTACTCCCTCCGCGGCCTGCGACGCCCCCCCTTCCTGCCATTTCGCTGCCCCTCAGGTCACCCCACATCCCGCACTGCCTCACAGCGTCTCCCGCGCCACCTGGGCCCCCTGCTTCCCGCCATTTCGTGGCCACTCAGAGCACCCCCTGCCTCACACTGCATCACGCCTGCCACCACCCACGCCACCCCTTTCCGCAATTTTGCAGCCCCCAGGGCACCCCCTGCCTTGTGCCGCCACACAGTGCACCCCACTGCCCACACCCTCCCTTCCCGCCATTTTGCAACCCGTCAGGCACCCCCTGCCTCGTGCCACCTCACAACACCCCTGCCGCGTGCAATGCCCCCTTTCAACCATGTCACGATGTTGGGGTCTAGGATTTAGCCTGTTTTTCTCTTAAAGAATTTTTCCCCATACTTGTTACCAGGGGACAAATTACTGGGTGCTTAAAGGAAACAAAAGACCTGGCCACAGGGGCGGGGTCCAACTGGCCACCCTTTTGTCACCTGGGGGTTGGGACAGCCGGGGGGCTGTCTGGTGTTCTCAGCGTTCAGTCTGGGGAGCTGCCTGCCATCCGTCAGCACTGCAAGCTTCTGCTTTGGGCTGCTTGCTTTCTACGGGAGAACCCCGGGATTCCCAGGCCTGCCTTTCCCTGTCCCGCTGGGAGCTGTGCCGCTGCCGCTCTGCCCCGCCGCTGCTCGGAGCTTTCTCTACTCTGTAGCTCCTACACTGTGCTGCCTGAGACCTGCCGGGCTTTTCCTGCTGCAGCGCCAGAGTTTGATACATCTCGCCTGCCACCCGGTATCTGTGCTCACCCCTGCTGTTCCAGCCTGCTGTTCCTGAGGATCTGGCCGGACACCGGGATCGGCTACCCAGGGGTTTGTGAGGCTTTTCATCCGCCTCTCCCAGGACCTCACGCTGCCATTACCGGGTGCTCCCCGAGCTCGCTCCGGAGCGCCCCCTGCAGTCGCGGGGGAACCATCGCACCTGCCCTGCTCACCGGGAGCCGCCAGCGCCCCTGCCGGCCTTGAGCAGAACTGCACCAAGGGAAGGCCAGCACTGGCTTGGTGCTGCTGTTTGCTATTACTGCCAGAGTTATTGTTGTTTGTTTGTGTTTTTATACATACATATATATTAGTAAAGAACTGTTATTCCTGTCCCTCATATCTTTGCCTGAAAGCCCTTTATTTTCAAATTTGTAATACTTCAGAGGGAAAGGGGGTTGCATTTTCCATTTCAGGGGAGGCTCCTGCATTTCTTGTCTGACACCTGTCTTTCAAACCAAGACACACGGCTCCTCAGGTTATCCCGTGCCCTGCGCCACTTCACCATGCCTGCTGCCACCCCCCCCACCCCCTTCCTGCATTTTCGCGGACCCTCAGGTCACCCCATGCCTCGCGCTGCCTCACAGCTCCCCTCACCACCTGCGACCCCAATTTCCCGCATTTTCGCAGCACCTCAGGGGACCCTGAAAACTGTATCACCTAACAGCACCCTCCCTGATACCCGTGCCCTCACCTGCCCACTATATCGTGGCCCCTCAGGGAACCCCCTGCCCCACACCACCTCACAGTGCCTGCCACCTACTGTGCCCCCTCTTCCCGCAATTTCGCAGACTGTCAGGGCACCCCCCCCATCCCTCACCACCCCACAGCGCCCTCCCAGCTGCCCATGCCTCCGCTTCCCGACATTTTGCTGCCCCTCAGGGCACCCTTCAACTTGAACTACCTTACACTGCCCCCTGCTGCTGCCTGCACCCCCCTTCCTGCTGTTTCCTGGCCCCTCAGGGTACCCCCTGCCCCACACCGCATCACAGCGCCCGCCACTGCCCACGCCCCCCATTCCTGCCATTTCACGGCCCCCAGGTGTTGCAAAGCATAAGAATCCTGGCAGGAGTGCACCAGCCAAGTTCCGTGTAGTTGCTCTTATCAGGGCCTGAGAAATTAAGAAGTGCTAAATTAGGAAAGAAGACGTTGAAAGAAAGAATAACAAGGCAGCAAGAAAGCAGATAAGGAGGGACTGTACCATCCTGGACTAAAAGCAATCAGGTCCCCTGAGGGGTGCATGCAGGGTGTGGGGACAATGCTGAGGGTCCAATCGGGTCATGCGTGATTGTGTGAATGACACTTAAAGAAATGTATAAGAATGGAGAAATGTAAATAAATAGATTCCTGCGCAATCATATTGGTTCGTTGTCCAGGGGTCTCGTTTCCCCCGCACCCAGGGCAGCCCCTGCCTAGCGCAGCCTCACAGTGCACCCCCGCTGCCAGTGCCTCCCCTTCCCACCATTTTGGGTCCTCTTAGGGCACCCCCTGCCTCTCGTAGCCACACAATTCCCCCCACTGCCCTCGACGCCCCCTTTCTGCCATTTTGCAGCCCCTCAGGGAACCCCTTGCCCCACACAGTCTCACAGACCCACCCCTGCCACCTTTGCCCCCCTCCTTCCCGCCATTTTGTGGCCACTCAGTGCACCCCCCCACATCACGCTGCCTCACAGCGCCCTCCCTACCACCCATGCACACCACTTCCCGCCAATTCGCAGCCCCTCAGGTCACACCACGTCATGCACCCCCTCAGAGAACCTGCCACTGCCGACACCCTCACTTCCTACATTTTGGAGCCCCTCAGGGCACCCCACATCCCGCACTGCCTCACAGCGCTTGCCTTGCCACACAGGTCCCCCCCCTTCCCACCATTTCGTGGCCCCATAGGGCACTTCCTAACTCGCACTGCCTCACAGATCTCCCAGCCACCTGTGACCCCCACTTGCAGCCATTTCTCGGCCACTCAGGGCAGCCCCGCCCCACTCTGCCTCACAGTGTGCGCCACCTCCTGCACCCCCCTTCCCGCCATTTCATGGCTGCTAAGACCACACCCTGCCCCACACCGGCTCACAGCACCTGCTGCTGCCTGCACCATTCCTTCCCGCCATTTCAGGGCCCCTCATGGCACCCCCCACCACACACCACCTCACAGTGCCTGCCACCGCCCGTGTCCCCCTTCCTGCCAATTTGCAGCCTCTCAGGGAACCCTGTACCTCGTGCCGCCTCACACCTCCCCCCACTGCCAGCGACCACACTTTCCCACCATTTCACGGCTCCTCAGAGCTTCCCCCATCCCGCATCGCCTCAAAGCGCCCCCTAGACTACCGTGTAGTCCCCTTCCCACCGCTTCGCGGCCCCTCACGGCACCCGTGCCTCACACTGCCTCACAGCTCCCCCAAGCTGCCTGAGACCTTCCCTTCCCGCCATTTTGCAGATCCTCAGGGCACCCCCAGCCTCACGCCACCTCACAACCATTGCTGCCACTCGCACCCCTCCTTCCCGCCATTTTGCAGCCCCTCAGGGCACCACCCATCGCATTCCACCTAACAGTGTCCCCCCGCCACCCGTGCCCCCTCCTTTCCTGCCGTTTCGCAGCACCTCAAGGCGCACCACATCCAGCACTGCCTCATGGCTCGCTGCGCCACCCATGTCCCCTCTTCCCACCATTTTGCAGCTCCACAGGGCACTCCCTGTACTGCACTTCCTCACACTGCCCTTCCCACAACCAAGCCAAACCCTTCCTGGCATTTCGTAGCCCCTCAGGGCACCCACTTCCTTGCGCCGCCTCAAAGCACCTTCCACTGTCCGCATCCCCCTTACCGCTATTTCGTGGTCCACAGGACACCCCCTGCCTCACACCGCCTCACAGCTCCCACCTCTGCCCACACTCCCCTTTCTTGCCATTTCGTGGCACCTCAGGGCACCCTCCATCATGCATCATCTCACAGCGTCCCCCCCAACACCCATGATCCCCCCTTCCTACTGTTTTGTGGCCCATCACAGCACCCACTGCCTTGCACTGCCTCACAACATCCCCCACCACCTGCAATGCCCCATTCCCGCAATTTCATTGTTCCTCAAGGCAACCCCCGTCCCACACCGCCTCAGAGGACCCTCCTCCCCACCAGCACCCCCCCTTCCCGCAGTTTCTCAGCCCCTCACGGAAGAACTTTTTCTTCACCGCCCCAAAGTGCACACCCGCCACCCATGCATCCCCATTCCTGTCATTTCGCCGCCCCTCAGGTAACCCCACATCCCACACTGCCTCACAGCACCTCCTCCGCCACCCGGGCCCCTCCCTTCCCGCCATTTTGCAGCTACACAGGGCACCCCCTGCCCCACACCATCTCACAGCACCCACCGCCGCCCGTGCCCCACCTTCCAGCCATTTCGTGACCTCTGAAGGCGCCCCCCACACCGCACTGCTTCATAATGCCTGCCACTCCTGTGATTCCCCCTTCCCGCCATTTTGCAGCCCTTCACAGAACGCCGCAGCCCTTCACAGAACGCCACATCCCAGATTGCTCAACAGCGCCCTTGCCACAACCCATCCCTCCCCCCCAACAGTTCAGCAGCTCCTAAGAGCATCCCCTGCCGCCACTGCCTCACAGCACCTGCCACTTATCACATACCCACTTCCCGCCACTTTGTATCCTGTCAGGGAACCCCCTGCCTCGCACAGCATCACAGCGCCCGCAGCCACCACGCCTCCAATTCCTGCCACTTTGCAGCCACTCACAGCACAACCCATACCTCAATGCCTCACAGAACCTGCCGCTACCCGAACCCACCCTTTCTTAGCAGCTTCGAGTGCAGCCAAATAAAGGAGCAGGGCCAGAGAGGCTCCCGAAGTCCCCCCGCCCAGATGACACAGCTGCACACGGGCTGGGGGAGGGACCTGATCAGCCTTTCTTGTCCACCTGCATGGCATTCATGAGCACAAAACAAACCTTCATCCCCTGCAGCACGCCATCCTGGAGCAGAGCCATTTCCAAAGGAAGCCATGAGCCCATGGCAAGCCAGCACCAGAGATGGACTGTAAAAACATCTGTGTAAGCCAGGAAAAAGGAGCCCACCTGGAGCAGGTTGCTCATCTTGTGGGGTCCCACGAGGGACTCGTTGCTTCCAAAAGGCCCGTGTCATTATGGCCCCACAGTTGCACAAGGTTCATAGCGTCACAGGAGGAACCAAGGTTCCATCAGCTTCCCTAGCGTCCCCACCGGGTCCAGGGCTCCCTAAGTTTCCGTGGGGTCGCAGTGGGGTCAGGATTCCATCAGGTTCCATAGCATCAAAAAAGGTCACCTAGGTTCCATGACCTTCTGGGGTGTCAATGTAAAACCAGAGTTCCATGTGGTTTGGGAAGGGTAGGCTTCCTTCCCATAAAGCCCAAACCACAGATACTGGGGTCCCTCCACCTTCGCAGGGGGTTTTGGGGGAACAAGTGGGACGACTAGGGGTGGAGGGGGTAATACCAATAGACGGGAGAGATTTGCGGTGGAGGGCAAAAGAGGGACAGCTTAGAAAGCCTCTCAAATTGTCCCTTTGCCTGCTCTGAACCAGCCAAATTCCCCCCGAACACGACTTCAAATTTACCCACCTCTTGTCCACGGGTAAGCTGGCGGGCAGGGACATCAGGACACAGCCGTGTCCCAGCAGCTGTGTGCCCAGCCAGGACCAGGAGCAGGGCTGCGGCTGCTGCCAAAGTCCCCCCCGCCCCGATGACACAGCCGGACACGGGCTGGGGGAGGGACTTAATCAGGCTTTCTTGTTCACCTGCAGGCCATTCATGAGCACAAAACGTACCTTCATCCCCTGCAGCATGCCATCCTGGAGCAGAGCCGTTTCCAAAGGAAGCCGGGAACACGTGGTAAGCCTGTGCCAGAGTTGGATCCTAGAAGTATCTGTGCAAGCCGGGAGAAAGGAGCCCACCTGTAGCAGGTTACTGCCAGGATTAATCATCTCGTGGGTTCCCACCTGTCGCAGTGTCGGGACACGAACACGCAGATTCAAACAGCAGGTTAGGCAGCAGGTCCACCACCGAGCAGAGCAAAAGGCCTGCCCACCTTTATTATCACACTTTTATACCTCTTCTAAGACAATCATACATTGGTGAATGAGGTTAACACCTCTAGCATTTTACAGGATAGGAACACAGTCTATCACCTTTCTCCGCCTTGGAGAAAGGTATGAACAACAATCTAAAAGTTCAGTAAACATCCTTAGCCGGTTAGAAAAACAAGAGCTATGTTTATAGAAAGAGCATGAGAACTTCTACTACAAAAGTAAAAACATGGAGCACTGTGAAAACCAGGACGACATCTCACCTTTTTTACTTTTTTAAAAAAGAAAAAGAAAAAAAGAAAAATGAACAATGTTCAATTTCTGCTTGTGGAAGGACCATCGGAGTGAACACTCACATCGTCTGCATCTGAGCCATCACTCGATGTTCCACCCACTTGATCACTTTCATTCTGGTACCGGCCACTCAGATCCATCCCTCCAAGTAACAATGGCCTTCCCGGTTCTGCCCGAACCGTCCGTAAAGACAGTGGGTCCATGCACAGGCCCCTGACTGAGTTTGGGTCTCAGAGAAATCTCTGTGTGTTTCGCCACTTGCAGCAACTTGTGGCTAAGCAGATGATACGCAATCTGCCCTGAAAAATTCTCTAGAGCACTTTGCAGCGAAACGCTGTTCGCAAAGCTCCAGTCAAAGCCTTCCCGCTGTACCGGTAGTACAATCTGTGCGGGGTCTGCACCCATCAATTGCAAACACCGTTGCCGGCATTTGACTATCAAGCGAGCGATCAGCTCAAACAATGCAGTTGCCGTCTTCTGCGGCTGATGGGGCAAGAAGACCCATTCCAGGACGTGCAAAGGATCGGACCATTCGTCACTCCATTGGCCAATGATACCTGTGGGATGCAAATCTGGGATGGTAATGAAAACAGTGACATCAACGGAGGGATCAATGCGATAAACCTGTCGAGCAGAAACAGCTCGCTGCACCTCCTCCAGCACCTGACGTGCCTCCGGGGTCAATGTGCGAGGTGACTTCAAATCAGGGTCTCCCTTCAACAAATCAAATAAAGAAGACAACTGTGCCGTGGTCAGTCCCAAATACGGACGTAACCAAGCAATGACACCCACCAATTTCTGGGCATCATTCAGTGTCTTCACTGATTGCACGAACTGCACCTCTTGATGCTGAACTGTATGTTCCAAAATTTTGACCCCCAAATATTTCCAAGGAGGTTGTTGCTGAACCTTTTCTGGAGCCACCTGCAGCCCATGCGAATGCAGAGCATCGAGCAACTGAGGCTGGATCCTGAGCAGCTCATCCTGGGTGGACGCAGCCACCAATATGTCATCCATATAGTGATAAAACTGAGCATCAGGAAACTGCCTGCGAACTCCAGACAAGGCTCTGGCCACATACATTTGGCATATGGCCGGTGAATTCCGCATCCCTTGGGGAAGCGTCCTCCATTGATATCACTGTGCGGGTCCAGCATTGTTAATTGCTGGCACTGTGAAAACAATATAGGAGGCGTAAGACACTGCACCTTTCACCGCAGTGGCACCTAGTAAAATTCCGTCCCAATGCGCACCCCCCATGCAGCCAGAACATCCCTCCCCCAGAGGTTTGTAACAGTCCCAGTAACGTAAGGCCTAATCACGGCCGTCTGTCCCTCTGAGTTCGTCATCACCACAGGCTTCTGGCTCATGTAGCAGCGCTTTGTCCCGCAGCACTGTCGAGAAGCCCTCGGAGAGATATCTCTGGCAGCGTATCATCAGGGATGGACAGGGTGCACCGCATCTCAGGATGTTTTCTGGTCAAGACAGCAGTCCAATTAACCTGAGACAGCCCAGTGGAACCAAAGCAGCTATCTTCTCGTGACCTCAATTCTGTCCTGGGAACAGAGGACTTAAAAGGAACAAGTTGAGCAATGCGAGTCTTTTCAGGTATCATAACCGGGGGGGGTGGGTGTGGAGACCATAGCATCACTGCGTCCCGTATAATCTGCATCAATGAGTCTCTGATGCACAATGATGTCCTGAACGGTGGCACCAGACCTGCCCAGGAGGAAAACATTCAGGCCACCGCCCAAGGGACCAAAAGCATTCAGGGGGACCTTGTGCACTCTGCAAGAGTCTAAGACGACCATTTCTGCTGTGCAGACGAGGCCGACCAGTAACAGAAACTGCAGCTTTACAATGCCTGGCAATATGATTGGGCAACCCACAGCGAAAGCAGAAACACGAGGCAGCCGTGCCTTTCCGCACCTGCCTTCCTGGTTTCCTGCTAGCCTGCTCCCACTGCCTGCCCTGCAACACAGGAGGATCACCAGGCAGTGCCTCTGTTTTTGCTTTCACATCACCCCAGAACCTCGCCTTTTCACGAGGGCGAACCGTCGCTTTACACTGGGGAATATTCCAAAGGCTGCTAGAAGCAGACTTGCCCTGCCGGGACCCACGGTCTCTGGGTGAACGCGGTTTGTCTGCCGCTTCTCCGCCTGCACTAAAAACAAACACATCAGGATTAGCAGCCTTTGCGGTTCTGGCACGCTTGGAACTTCTCACGGACGAAACCGATGAGACTGAGCTGGCGTTATCGGAGTCTGAATCCCCCGCGGCCCCCGCCTCTCTGGCTGCAGCCGCAGCACGGGCCAGGGCTCGCAGGCTCCCCCCCTCGCTCCCGCGCGGGGAGGGGCCGAGCCACCCGGAGCTGCCGCTTCTGCAGCCCCGCGGCACTGCCCTGTTGCGCAACCAAAGACACCGCGGGCAGCGGCCGCGCCTCCGCGAGCCGCTCAGACTGGGGGGGGGACGAAACTGCGCCCAGCTGGGTCTCGCCGGCAGCGCGGAGACCGAGCGCAGACCGCGCGGGCCCGGGGGGAAGGGTGGCGGCCCCCCCGCTGCCCGGAGCCGGACTCGCCGGCCCGGCGGAGCCATCCGCCCGCACGGCTTCAGCGCCCTCGGGCCAGCACCCGGCATCGGAGCCCGCGTCCCCAGCAGGGGCCAGCTCTATCTGCACCCCCGCCGCTCCGGGGGGGTACCTCGTGCAGACCCCACAACGCGGGCATTCTGCAGTAACCGCAGCATGCACCCGCGATTCGCCCTCCCCGACCAGACCCGGGGAGGCGCAGGGGGCCGGGGACTTCACGCCGCCCCGCCGCCGCCGCGCGGGCGGGGGGGCCGGCGCCTCCCGCTCCCCGGAGCTCGGGGGGGCCGACACTTCCCCGGGAGCCGGGCTATCCTCCGCGGCCAGCCGGCCAGCGGGCCGAGCTCTCTCCAGGGGGGGCCCATCCCCTGTCTCCGTGGGCTGCGGCGGGAGGGTGAGCTCAGACGCTGTTTGCCTGCCGAATTCTCTGTCCCGCTCTAACTTGGATGGCTCAGAGAAATCTCCGCGCGTCCTGACAGGGGTAATACCGCCTAAAGAACTCTCCTGGACTTGAACAACAGCATTCACCCGTGCCCAGGACATTAGTAGCTTAACCACATTCCTGTCATAAGCTTCTGTGAAAACAGAACGCAAGGCTTCACCAACTGACAGCCATTTGGATTTGTCAATGACACGAGAGCCGAGTGTGAAGAACCCATTATCCTTGGCCCAAAAATATAAATTTTCTAAGTCTACCTTGCGAATAGCCATGTTCTCGACTTCTAAATACGTTTTGAGAACCTCTAAAGCCTTAGAGTCATAAAAGGATCTCTCCCTAGAGATTCCCATATTTTCTATAAATTTTCTTTACCTGCCTCCTTTACCTATACCTGCAGTTCCCCGTACGGGCCACCAGATGTCACAGTGTCGGGACACGAACACGCAGATTCAAACAGCAGGTTAGGCAGCAGGTCCACCACCGAGCAGAGCAAAAGGCCTGCCCACCTTTATTATCACACTTTTATACCTCTTCTAAGACAATCATACATTGGTGAATGAGGTTAACACCTCTAGCATTTTACAGGATAGGAACACAGTCTATCACCTTCCTCTGCCTTGGAGAAAGGTATGAACAACAATCTAAAAGTTCAGTAAACATCCTTAGCTGGTTAGAAAAACAAGAGCTATGTTTATAGAAAGAGCATGAGAACTTCTACTACAAAAGTAAAAACATGGAGCACTGTGAAAACCAGGACGACACCCACCAGGGTTTTGTGGCTTCCAAAAGGCCCAACAGTGTCACTACGGCCCCTCGGTTGCACCAGGTTCATAGCGTCGCAGTGGTCCCCAGGGTTACGTCAGCTTCCCTAGTGTCCCCACGGTGTCCAGGGCTCCCTGAGCTTCTGTGGGGTCGCAGTGGAGCCAGGATTCTGTCAAGTTCCATAGCATCACAAAGGGTCTTCCTGGGTTGCATGAACTTCTGTGGTGTCACAGTAAAGCCAGAGTTCCATGTGGTTGGGGAAGGGTGGCCATCCTTCCCATAAAGCCCGAACGGCACATAGTGAGGTCCCTCCACCTCCGTGGGGGGTTTTGTGGGCACAGGCGGGACCACTAGGGGTGGGGCAGGGAATACCAATAGAGGGGGGAGATTTGCGTTGGGGGGCAAAAGAGGGACAGCCCAGAAAGCCTCTCAAATTCTCCGTTTGCCTGCACTGAACCAGCCAAATTGCCCCTTAGAAGAGCTTCAAAGTTCCCCAAATCTTGTCCACAGGTGAGCTGGCAGGCAGGGACATCAGGACACAGCCGTGTCCCAGCAGCTGCGTGCCCAGCCAGGAGCAGGAGCAGGGCTGTGGCTGCTGCCAAAGTCCCCCCACCCCGATGACACAGCCAGACATGGGCTGGGGGAGGGACTTGATCAGGCTTTCTTGTCCACCTGCATGCCATTCATGAGCACAAAACGTACCTTCATGCCCTGCAGCATGCCATCCTGGAGCAGAGCCGTTTCCAAAGGAAGCCGGGAGCCCGTGGTAAGCCTGTGCCAGAGCTGGATCTTAGAAGCATCTGTGGAGGCCAGGAGAAAGGAGCCCACCTGCAGCAGGTTACTGCCAGGATTAATTATCTCCTGAGTTCTCTTCTGGATCTTACGGCCTCTCCTTTCACCCCCACATCCTGCAATTCTCACTTACATTGCTCTCACCACCACCCGTGTCCGTGCTGTTCTTGTCAGTTTGAACTGCCCACAGCGCCCTTTTCACCACCAATTTAGCCCTCACAGCTGCCGTTTTCAGACACCCCGGCACCCGGAGGACACCACAGACCCCACAACAGAACAACACCCCTACACAAAAGGCATGGACAACGTCCAAAATCTTTTGCTTTGCACACAGAAGGCAGCAGCCAGGGTGGGAGACTCTAAGGTTCTCAATAGGTGGTGTCAGCCAAGGAGGCGGGGCTCCAGGGTTTTACACACAGAGCACAGCAGCCAAGGCAGGAGAATCCGGAGGGACATAATAAAGGCTGAGAGCCCAGGGGTAGCTCAGGGAATAAAGAGAGTGGTCTTGTAAATCAGACGCTACACAGCCGACATAAGGGGTACAACCTGCAAATGAGGGTACAGACACAGAAGCCGTTTCCCTTACCCTAATCCTAAACAACACCCCTAATAACACCCTCTTCTCCCTCAGAGCTGCTGCAGGCAGCAACTCTGCCCACGTCTGTAGACAGCCTTAAATGCTGAGCCAAAGTCAGCACTCTCCCCACAGCTGCAGACAATAGTTCTAAATGCTGGGTCAATGCCAGCACCCTCCCCACAGCTGAAGGCAATTACCCTAATACTGAGGCATGGCCAGCAGCCTCCCCACAGCCAGAGGTAATAAATAGCCCTAGTGCCTAGGCAGTGCTGAACAGTAATGTCTCCCTGCAGCAGAACACTGCAACTCTCTCACCAGGACAACTCCAGAAGCCTGGACAGAAGGGACAACATGGGGGAGCTAGAAACCGACAGCTTCGTGGGGGCTGGCAGGTACACAGCAGGAATTGGGGGTCACGGGCAACAGTAGTTGTTAAGGGGGAGGGGGCAGAAAAACAGGAGCAGAGGGTTAGGGGTTGGGAGTGTTGCGCCATGGAGTTAGGGGTCATGTATCAGGAATGGCTGCCAGGGGTTATTAATTTTCTTTGTGCTAAAGTCAAGAAGCAAAGTGTCTTATTAAAATGAGGTTATTATGCCTTTGCGCATGGGCATTTCCTTTTCTGTCTTGTGTCCTTGGTCTTGATCTGAGTCAGTGGTTTTGAAAGATGAAGTCAAGGATCACTTCGTCACCATGAACTTTCTACCTTCTATTGTGGGCAAGCCTCTGCAAGGCCTCTGGAGTCGGTCCATACATCCAGCAGGATGTATTTGATCGTGCAATCTAGGTGCTAGCTGTAATTCTGCCAGCTTCTTTTGTCCTTATGACAGTTCATTTACTATAAGCAAATTTTCAGGCAGGTACCTTATTGTGAATAACACTATACTTACCTAACTTATCTTTTGGTTTAATCTGTATAAGTCGCTTTTCTGTCCTAGCTAAAGTTTTACTCATCATAATCTTGGCTCTTCAAAATCTTCTTATTTCCCTACTTCCTATACAAGATTTGTAAATACTTTTACTAATATATATTTTTTCATATATCTGGTATTATGGTAGGTGTCTTAAAAGAGCTTACTATATGCTCTTGATATTGAACTTTAGATAGCTTCTCGTCGTAGCATTCTCCAGTTCCAATCATGTATTATAACAGCTAAAATCAAACTTATTCTAAGACAATTAAAACAATTATTGGGTTATGTAGGGCATTAGGCAAGCCGGTTGCCATTGGGGACCATCCAAATAGGACATCTCACCATTCATGAGATTGGTCTCCTTTTAACGTTTCAAAAGCTCTCCGTATGGTCTCTCTCATTATGTATCGTAATAAAAGTTTTTTCCCTCCTTTTTAACTTCTTTAAGAATTAAAACTAATTAACCAATTAAATAATTAAATTACTTAAGGAATTAAATTAAGAATTAAATTAGGAATTAAATTAAGAATTAAATTAGGAATTAAATTAAATTAAAACCAGATTTGAACCTCCTCACCTGTCGATGTTTTCTGGCTCCCTGCCTGCTGTTTTCGGGGGGCTGCTGGTTTAGCTGATGTTTAGGACCCCTTTTTAGAGGGGCACGGAGCCCCTCCTTAGTTGCTCTGGCTATAAATCTCTGGCTTATCAGAGCAACTCTCAGAAGCCGTAAATTCTTGCTCTAAAGTGCTGTTCCCCGGCACAGCTCCACGCGTCGGACTTATTAATTAAAGAGATGGTACTATCAGCGTTTAAGGAGGTTTATTACTAAAAACAACAAACCAGCATCAGTCGTAAGACATAAGGGTCTGAGCAATACACCTCCAAAATGGCGAATAGTCACAAGATCTAAAGTTACACAGCTTTTTATAACTTTTTGATCCAATAGACACTTAAAACGAAACTTTGTTTTGACCTATTGACCTATCAGCTATAATTTCTCTCCTCTGCAATGCAGAGGTCTCTCAGCCAATGACCTGTCATGTCACGTACCCCCATGTACTTCTACTCTTAACATCTAAATCCTTAACTTAAGTTACAAAATCATATTATTATACTCTAAGCCCTCCACCATAACACCCAATACAATTCTGCTTATAACTATAGAAACATAGGCTTACATTTCTCTTACTTAACGACTATAAATCTCTGTTAATTACGCCAGACCAAGTTTCTTCCAGGGCTGTAAATCAAATCCACCACTATTTACGGAAGTTCTCTCCTCTCGGATCCCTACACTCACCCCCCCCCACTCCCTGATTTCCGAGTTTAAACCCGAATCGCCTCCAAAGCCCCCGCGGCGCTAATTAGCGCCTTAATTAGCGCCGTAATTGACTGGCGCGAGCCCCCCGCCGCTAATTAAGTTCATTAAACTAATTAAATGAAGCAATGAATCGATTAAACCGCCTCAGGAACAGCCACGCCCCGACCGCCGCCACCGCCGGACTGAGCCTGAGGGCTCTGCACCGCCCCTTTTATCACCTCAGTTGCCCCGCCCCCTTCCCCGCCTTTAAGCTAATCACTGCGCCGCTCGCCTCAGGAGAGCCCTCCCTTTTCCCCACCCCTCTTTTTCCCGCCTTTCCCCTGCCCAGCCAGTTGGCGCGCCTCTGTCCCCTGGGTGGCAGGCGCTGACCAATCAGAGAAGGGCTTGGGAACAGGTGGGAAGCGCTGAGCCAATGGGAGCGCAGGACGCCTTACGGAGCTCGGCCAATCAGAGACCGGCGCCCGTGAGGGGGAGAAGGGAGGGGAAAATGGCAGCCAGGAGCAACCGGGGCAGATTTGAGGGGTCCCGGAGCGGTTTTGGGGTAAAATTGGGGGATTTGGGGCAAAATTGAGGGATTTTGGGGGCTCCTGAGGGGTTTTGGTGGAAAATTGAGGGGTTTTGGGGGAAAATTGAGGGATTTTGGTGGTCTCTGAAGGGTTTGGGGGGGGAAATTGAGAGATTTTGGAAGAAAATTGAGGGAATTTGGGTGTCCCTGAGGGGTTTTGGGGGGAAATTGAGAGGTTTTGGGTGTCCCTGAGGGATTTTGGGGGAAAATTGGAGGATTTTGGGGATCCCAGAGGGGTTTGGGGGGAAAATTGGGGGATTTTGGGTGTCCCTGAGGGATGTTGGGGGGAAATTAAGGGATTTTGGGAGTCCTTGAGGTATTTTTGGGGGAAATTGAGGGATTTTGGGGGTCCTGGAAGGGTTTTGGGAGAAAATTGAGGGATTTTGGGGTCTCTGAGGTGTTTTGGGGAAAATTGAGGGATTTTGGGGGTCTCTGAGGGGTTTTGTGGGAAAATTGAGGGGTTTGGGGTAAAACTGAGGGATTTTGGGGATCCCTGAGTGGTTTTGGGGGAGAATTGGGGGATTTTGAGGAAAATTGAGGGGTTTTGGGGATCCCTGAGGGATTTTGGGGGTAAAATGGAGGGGTTTTGGGGGAGAATTGAGGGATTTTGGGAGAAAATTGAGGGGTTTTGGGAGAAAACTGAGGGATTTTGGGGAAATCTGAGGGATTTTGCGGGTCATTGAGGGTTTTTCGGGTAAAATTGGAAGGTTTTGGGGGTTCTTGAGGGGTTTTGGGGGTAAAATTGAGGGGTGCAGCCTGGCACCGGCTTTTACCTCTACAGCCGCTGGAGGTCGGCAGCGGAGCCACGAGAGCGAGGCAGACCCTGTTCCAGGAATTTACCCCAAAAAATCCCCAAAATTCCACAAAATCTCCCCAAAATGCTCCCCAGAAGCTGCCAAAGGCAGGACAGGGCCTCGTGCTGGGGCTCCCACTGAGGGGGGAAAAGGGGTCAGAACATGCCCAAAACCACCCAAAATTGCCCCAAAAGTATTCCTGACATACCTCAGAAATCCCCCAAAAAAATCCCCCCCAAATAGCATAAAAATCTCCCCAAAATATCCCAGAAATTCCAGGAAATTATCTCAAAAAAATCCTCCAAAAATTCCACAAAATATCCCCAAATATCCCTGAAATATTCCCAAAATATCCTCAAAACTATCCCAAACTTACCCCAAAAAACCCACAATATTAGCCCAAAAATATCCCCCAGATATCCCCAAAACCACCCAAATTTACCCCAAAAATACGAGCATAAACCAGTCTAAACCAGTCTAAAAAACCCCTTTAATCCCCTTTTTCCCACATTTTAACCCTTTAACCTCCTCCCAGTTCCCTCCCAGTAAACCCAAACACCAAACCAGTAACAAAAAACCCCAAACCAGTTCAAACCAGTTCAAACCAGTATAAACCAGTGTAAACCAGTAAGAACCAGTATAAAAACCCCCTTTAATCCTCTTTCTCCCCCATTTTTAACCCTTTCACCCCCTCTCAGTTCATCCCAGTAACCCCAAATCCCCTTCCCAGTTCATCCTAGTGGCCCCCCAGTATAAACCAGTACAAACCAGTAACCCCAAATCCCCCTCCCGGTCCCTCCCAGTGCCCTCCCAGTATAAAGCAGTAACCCCAAACCCCCTCCCAGTTCCCTCCCAGTATAAACCAGTAACTCCCAGTTCATCCCAGTAACCCCCAACCTCTTCCTAGTCCCTCCCAGTTCCCTCCCAGTTCATCCCAGTATAAACCAGTACAAACCAGCCCATCCCAGTCCCATCCCAGTTGCTCCCAGTAACCCCAAACCCCCTCCCAGTCCCCTCCCAGTATAAACCAGTAACTCCCAGTTCCTCCCAGTCCCCTCCCAGTTCCATCCCAGTCCAAACCAGTCTAAACCAGCCCAAACCAGTATAAACTAGCATAAAAATCCCCCTTTAATCCCCTTTCCCCCCATTTTTAACCCTTTAACCCCCTCCCAGTCCCTCCCAGTCCCTCCCAGTCCCCTCCCAGTCCAAACCAGTAACTCCCTGCCCCAAACCAGCCCAAAACAGTATAAACCACTATAAACCAGTGCGTGGGGGCACCACAGGAACTGGGGGTCACTGAGCAGCTCCAGCTCCATCAACTTCCGGGTCACTAGGCCGAAGGTGTCGGGGTCCAGGCAGCGCTGCAGCTGCTCCCAGTATAAACCAGTATAAACCAGTATGAGCCCAAAATCCCCTTTTCGGCCCCTCCCAGTTCATCCCAGCAGCCCCAAACTCCCTCCCAGTTCATCCCAGCATAAACCAGTATAAACCAGTAAAAACCCCAAAATCCCCCTTTTCCCCCCATTTAATCCCCTCCCAGTTCATCCCAGTAACTCCCAGTTGCTCCCAGTTCATCCCAGTAACCCCAAACCCCTCCCAGTACAAACCAGTACTAACCAGTCTAAACCAGTATAAACCCCAAAATCTCCATTTTTCCCCTCTTTCATCCCCTCCCAGTTCATCCCAGTTTATCCCAGTTCCTCCTAGTTCATCCCAGTAACCCCAAACTCCCTCCCAGTATGAACCAGTATAAACCAGTAAAAACCCCAAAATCCCCTTTTTCCCGCATTTAATGCCCTCCCAATTCATCCCAGTAACCCCAAACCCCCTCCCAGTTCCCTCCCAGTTCATCCCAGTATAAACCAGTATAACCCGGTAAAAACCAGTATAAACTAGTAACCCCAAAATCCCCATTTTTACCCCCTTTAATCCCCTCCCAGTTCATCCCAGTTGCTCCCAGTTCATCCCAGTCCCTCCCAGTAACCCCAAACCAGTTCCCTCCCAGTATAAACCAGTACAAACCAGTAACCCCAAACGCCCAAATTTTACCCTTTTCACCCATTTTTAACTGTTTAACTCCCTTCCAGTCCCTCCCAGTAGCCCCCAACCCCTTCCCAGTCCCCTCCCAGTCCCTCCCAGTACAAAGCAGTGCAAACCAGTAACCCCAAATCCCCTTCCCCCCGCCATTTTTAAACATTTTAACCCTTTAACTCCCTCCAAATTGCTCCCAGTCCCTCCCACTTCATCCCAGTCCCCTCCCAGTTCATCTCAGTTCATCCCAGTTCCATCACAGTCCCCCTCAAACCCCAAACCAGTTCCCTCCCAGTACAAACCAGTATCCCCAAACTCCAATTTAACCGTTTTTAAAACCTTTTTTAGCCATTTTAAACCCGTTTTTGAGCATTTTTAACCCTTTAACCCCCTCCAAATCGCTCCCAGTTTCTCCCAGTTTGTCCCAGTGGCTTCCCAGTTCCATCCCAGTACAAACCAGTACAAACCAAATCCCCTTTTTCCTCCATTTTTAACCCTTTAATCCCCTCTAATGTCATCCAAATCACTCCCAGTTGGTCCCAGTGCCCCCAGACCCCATCCCAGTCCCTCCCAGTATAACCCAGTGCTCCCAGTTACCGCGGGCTCCAGCGTGGACCAGTACCAGAGGCACTGGGCCTCGTCGCGCAGGTCGTGCCGGCCGCAGTTGGGGCAGCCCAGGGCGCCCAGGACTCGCTCCCGCACACCCACCGAGAAGTGCAGCCGGAAGCACCCGGGGCACAGCGGGCACGAGCAGCCCGGCAGCCACTGCATCTACACCAGTACGGACCTGTGTCCTGACACAGCTGATTTGAGAGCAAGGACGTTTCCAAATTGGCTCTGCCCTTGGAGTGGTTTCGAGCTGAGTGCGTTTCCTTAGTTTGCAGGTCGACAGCGCCATCGTGTGGTTATTTTTATGAGCGCCGACAGCGCCCAGGAAAAAGCCAAGCGCTTTTCTGGCCAGGCTGAGAAGCCGGCAAAGTTGAATGCCGTCGCTGGGCTTCTCTCCCGTTCACACACCGTAAGGCGAAGAACGAAGCCGCAGAGCAGCGGGCTTCTGTGTGCACCGCACCGACTAGCAGAAGTCCAGCAAAAGCTCCATCATAATGGCAAAAGCCGAGAATTGTTCTTGCTGCTGAAAAACCTCTTTGCCGGGAGGTTGCCACGGACCCTCGTAGCAACTTGCCTTTGCACCACCTTCTTGGGCCAGTCCTCTTTCCTTTAGGAAGCTGCAAAGCGCCTTCAGATGGCGGTGCTGTCTGCCTACTCCTCAGCTCCAGGTACCACGGCGCACACTGCAGTCTCGCAAGGAGCAGAGATCCCGACGGACGTCTCGCACAGAAGAAGGTGCCAGGACGAAAGCACGTTCTTCAGCACCCATGCTCATGGCCCAGACGGTGGTGCTGCTTTAAACGTCAGGCGCATTGAAAGACTCATCTAGGAAGTGCATCTCCCCGGGCGAAGCTCGCTGAGAGAGAGCTACACGGACAGTGGGGGACCCTGCGAAACCCAAAGGCTATCCTTGGAGATCGAGCCAAGGCGAAACCGTGCACAGCACACGGTGGCCCTGAGTGCAATGTGGGCTGACCTCCAGCTGCATGGATCCTGCAAGGCGGAAGGATGAAAAAAGCGTTTATCTGCACGCTGTGGGATCAAGCCCTATGGCCGCGCCTTACGTTTTGCAGCAGCAAGAACAATTCTCGGCTGTCTGCGGCTGCACCTTCGCCTTTCCGCACTTAGGCAACGTCAAAACTCACCGGTGCGCTGCGTGCTTCCCTTCCTCGCTGCACCCAACTGGCGCCGTATTCTCTTCGCCTTCTCGAACACGCCGCGGCACTTCGGGCTGAGAAGCACCGGGCAGACAGCACCGCCAGCCGGCGGCGCTTTGCAGGCTGTGAAGGAAAGCTGCGGCGCCCAGGCGAGGTTGGGCAGAAGCGGTGCGCCGGAGCGCTCCGCTTGCTGGCGCGCTGTTCCGTGCGGGAAGTAGCCGGCTGTTGGCCTCCGGGAGAACGAAGGCACGGCGTGTACGAAAAGGCGAAGAACGGAGCCGCAGAGCATGGGGCTTGCTTGCGCGTGGTACGGGCTGAAGAGACGAGGCTGGCTGCCGCTCTCCTGCCTGCTGACTTGGCGCTCTAGCATTGGCAAGGAGGAAGTGCAAGGACACTTGCTTTCATTGCTGCCGCCTATTCCTCTTGCAGCTCGGCGTGGACGCAACTGCCCTTCCCTGCAGTCTCCGGGTTTCAGAGAACACGGCGCTAGTCGGGTGCAGCGAGGAAGGGAAGCACGCAGCGGCGCCGGTGAGTTTTGACGTTGCCTATGTGCGGAAAGGCGAAGGTGCAGCCCGGCTGCAGGGCGTCCTTCTCACAGCCGTCCTCCATGGGAGCGGCTGCTGGGGGCTGGCAAGGGAGCCGCAAGAGTGAAAGCAAGGCGGGCGTCTGGCTTAGAAGAAAGGCACCGAGGCACAGTGGGATGCGTGCTTTCCGAAGGCTGCTTGGAGAGGGGGTACTTTAGGAACGCCTTCTGCTTTGCCGCGTGCTTCTGCGTGAGCCCGCAGAGCACCGGGGCTTGCGTGCGCGGCGTACGGGCTTGAGAGACGAAGGGCGGCCGCCGCTCTCGTGCCTGCTGAATTGAAGTTCTGGCATTCGGAAAGAGGAAGTCCAAGGACAGCTGCTCGTGCTGCCCGCCGGTTCCTCTTCCAGCTCTACGTGGAAGCAGCTGCGCTTCCCCTCGGTCCCCGAGTTTCAGAGCACACGACGGTAGGATGCAGCGGGGAAAGCAAGTTCAGAGCGCACCGGTAAGCTTGACTGCTGTTGACGTAAGGAAGGCGAAGGCAGGTGCAGCCCAGCACCGGCACCGGCTTTTTCCTCTTCGGAAAAAGCCGTTCCCCATGAGAGCAAGCCGCTGGACATCGGCAGCGGAGCCTCGAGAGTGAGGACGAGGCGGACGCGTGTCTTTGAGGAAAGGAACAGAGAATCGCAGGGTGCCGTGCGCTTTCTGAAGCCTGCTCTTAAGTCCTGACAACGTACGGCGAAGGACGAAGCCGCAGAGCACGGGGCTTGTGCTTGCAGCGTACCGAGGTGCCGCAGGCCAGCAAACGCTCGTTCACCATCCCAAGTCGGCCCAGGACGTTCTTGCCGCTGCGGAAAGTAACGCGCCACCCTGGAACGCCGTCACGCAGCACCTTCTCAATCGCTCGGCGTTGCAGGGTCCATGCAGCTGGAGCTCACGCAGAAGCACGCGGCAAAGCAGAAGGCGTTCCTAAAGTACCCCCTCTCCAAGCAGCCTTCGGAAAGCACGCATCCCACTGTGCCTCGG